>CM075852.1:14190510-14193010 GCA_037975125.1 Latrodectus hesperus | reverse complement strand
CTTGATCAGAATGAATTTGTAAGGGTGTGCCGAATCTGGAAACCCATTGTTGCACTAGAACCTCGGCTACTGTAGTCGCCTCTTGATCGGGGATTGCAAACGCTTCAGGCCACTTAGTAAAGTAGTCCATGACAACTAGTATGTATTTGTTGCCATTTGAGGATCGTGGTAAAGGACCCAAAATGTCCAATGCTATCCTCTCAAAAGGTGCTCCTACGTTGTACCGCTGCAACCTTCCTCGGCTACGTTTCTTCGGTCCTTTACGTGCCGCACAGTCATCACAAGATTGGCACCATTTCTCTACATCTTGTCTCGTTTTGCTCCAATAGAAGCGTTCTCGAACTTTCTGTAGAGTTTTCATTACTCCGAAGTGGCCTCCAGTTGAGCTACTGTGCAATTCTTTCAAAACATCTGAAATTCTTGATTTTGGAAGAACAAGCTGCCATTTGAAATTACGTCCATCATCGGACTCCCATTTCCTGTATAAGACACCATTTCTTATATGGAGTGAGTCCCAAAGAGCCCAATATTGTTTAGTCGCAGGACTGTAGGTGGAGATATCCTGCCAACTTGGTTTCATACTGGAAGATTCTTTTAATTCTAAAATTGGATTTATGTCTGAATCTTCTTTTTGGGCTTCTCTAAGTCCTTTATCACTCCATGGGTCTGGTTTCGGTGGAGGTGAAACAGTAACTTGGCGTACCGAAGGATTTATTAACTGATAGTTCTTCTCTACTCTAGAACAATATCGGCAGCTTTCATTACACGGCTTCCTTGATAGTGCATCAGCATTTCCATGAAGAGTTCCTTTGCGATGACGTATTTCCATTTTAGAAATTCCACCATCATTTGTTTTCGGACAGTATCTACGTACGTGTCCGACTCCACCGCAAGTCCAACACTGAATTTTCGTGTTTCTGCCACCTTTACTCAATTCTAAGCTACGTAATTTTCGCCGCAAATCTTCAATTTGCTTTCTTAGATCATAGTTCGTATCAATAGCAGAAACGGCTCTGATTGAGTGCTGGTCTTTACGCGTGGCCTGCTGGGCAGCCTCTATCTTATGTGCGTAGACTAGGGCAGATCCAATATCTTTGACATCGGCAAGTCTAAGTGTTTTCTGAATCTCCGGATCCCGCACACTATCGATGAAGTGATGGAGAGCCAAATCTTGACGTGTCTCAGCTGGGCAGTCTGAAAATGCTAGATGGGAAAGTCGCTGAATATCGGCAGCCAATTCTTGCAGACTTTCACCCGCTTTTTGATAGCGGGACTTTAACTGTAGTCTGCTATATTCTTTGGTGCACTTATCTCCAAACCGCAGCTCAAGCGCACTCGATAAGGCTTGGAAATCGTGCCTCTGTTCCTCCGGAAGCGTCTCGAGGATGTCAGCCGCGTCTCCTCTTAAAGAAGCCGCCAGGTGAAAAGCTTGGGCTCGGGGATTCCATCCATTGGCTTCCGCTACCATCATAAACTGGGTCTTGTATACTTGCCAGGATGATTTCCCATCAAATGTTGAGAGTTTAATATTGGCTAGGGATGGCACAAATGCCACGTTGGGTTCCTCATGTCTGTTTGACATTTGCTTCTTCAAGCTTTCAATCTCCTTATTGATATTGTCTAATGCTTCTTCCACGTTTTCTTCTATCTCTAGAACTTTAGTTTCTACTGAAGTTACCTTATCCTCCATTGCATTCATCTTCTCCTGAATGATGTTGGAGAATTCTTCTTTAACACTTACAATGTCCTTCTTAAGCTCATCCTGTCCAGATTTTATCTCTTTCATCATCTCGGCGTTAATCTCTTCTTGTCTAGCTTTCATCTCTTCTTGTCCAGCTTTCATCACCTCCTGTCCAGATTTTATCTCTTTCATCATCTCGGATTTAATCTCTTCTTGTCCAGCTTTCATCTCTTCTTGTCTAGCTTTCATCTCTTCTTGTCTAGATTTCATCTCTTCTTGTCTAGATTTCATCTCTTCTTGTCCAGCTTTCATCTCGGTTTTCATATCTTCTTGTCCAGCTTTCATCTCAGCCATCTGCTCCGCTAATTTTTCGAGAAGACTTTTCATTAAATCCATATCCATTTTTCTTGTGACACGCTGCATCAACTCTTCAATCCCGATTCTGACACCAGTTGTACCGAGCTCCACGGGTTCGTGTTGATTGAGAGTTGAATAAAGCGACCACTTAATTAACACAAGACTTTTATTCGTAAAAACTTCACAAGATAAACGAAATTCCCGCTGTAACAATCACAATTATACAGCTACAATTTGTCAGGTATAATAAGAAACAGCTTCCAATCACAGGTCTCAAATACCTCAGACAGAGAACAACTAGCAGTCACAACTAATCGTCTTCACTAAACTGACTGTCTTCACAATACTCTACTGACTCTTCCATGTCGGGCTGCGGTATTTATACCTGACTTGGCGGAGAAATCCACCAATTTCGCCAAGGCTCTGGAAGCTTCTAGGCTATCTCGAAAAGTATTGGTCCTA
>CM075852.1:13978010-14180510 GCA_037975125.1 Latrodectus hesperus | reverse complement strand
ATCATGAAATGTAGCCAAATTAATAAGTTTGACTCAATTATTATTTGAAACATGTATATAATTTCCCAAAACTGGTCTATATTTTGCTTCATGACCAATTTTGAAGTCACTCATGATGATCTTCACATCATATCTTGAGCAGAAGCTCCAGAGGCAATCTAACACATCATAGAATAAATTTTTCTCCTCAGCTCCTTTAGTCGGTGCATATACATTAATAATGAAATAGTTGACAAAATTTCTCTTTAAACATAATACCCAGTCACGGGGAGAGGCTTGGAAATCCATGAACAAGTGACTGAGTTTTTTGGTTAAGATGAAAGCATTTGCTTATAAGTGTTTTGTTTTATGATAACTGTACAAAAGTGAGTGCTCCTTCTCTAAGATTCATTTCACTACCAGTCCAGCCCATTTCCTGTACAGCCAACTGGTACAATCCATGGAAGTCATTGACTTAACCAGCAATTGCAGATTTTTACTCTGAAAGAGAGTATGCGAATTCCATTATCCAAATCTCACGTTTTGATTGTTTCCTGGTAAAATTCTTAAAGCCAGTCTATTATTTACTTCGGGTTTCAAAACAGACTGGTTTTTTCCAGGATGAGATTGTTAGCTTCATGCCCAACTTTCAACCTGATCCCTTGATATAATACCAGGGCATATACCTCTTAATGCTTGCTGCCTCAGGTATACCTTGTGGTCACCACTCTCTTTACTCACTCAAATGAAATAGACCTTGAGGGGAATAGAACTATATCTTTTTGCATGTAATTATCTTCACAGACTCTTGTGAAAATGTAAAATCATTTCCTCTTATGGATATTGTGATATAAACTAGATAATTAGGTTTAATAAAAAATAATGAATTAAAAAATGATCAATTTCATAATTAGATTTTCTCTTTGTGTGACTGAAAAATTAGCCATACATTGTGAGAATAATTGCTGTTGTAAAATGGAAATTTGATTCTTGTCATATTTCCTAAAATTAACAATTAGCTACTTTTGTAAACTTTTTATTTTCTTTTTCTTTTTATAGATTTTTTGCACAGCAAGTCATACACATTGCTGAAATCTAAATAGTTCAAGAAATTCCCATGCCTATTTAGTTGCAATTAAAGAGAAAAAAATCAAATTTATTTATTTATTAATAACATAATTATAAAAAAGATGAAAAGTAAAATGCTTATAAATAGTTTAGATAAACATTTGTTGCAATGATTATTTAAGAGAATGTTTTAATCACTAAATTTCCTGCTTGTGAAGTGCCTAGATGTCTTAAAACATCTAGCACTTCACATCTTAGATAAGATATCTTAGATATTGACAACATAATCATAAACATGTCACATCTTAGATATTGACAACATATAAAGAGAAGTAGCATTCCATAAATTTTATAATTTATCTATTATTTTGTCAATATGAATTAATTATGGAACTACAATTATGCTAGTTTTTTAGACCTCTTTATGAAATCCTTTCTTATGATATTTTTAATAAAAATTGTTATATGTAACAGACTATACTTTTTGGATCTAAATGTCAACATTTATTATCGTTCAAACATGTTTTTGTGCGAAATTTAGTAAAGTAGTCATTACATTTAACAGTAGGTGAAAATGTTCGAAAGTATGATCTGCTTTTGTAAGAAAACCACTCCAAGACAAATAGAAGATAAAAACAAAGTGATTGGAGATGTTTGAAAAACTTTTTTTTAAATCATGAAATCTCTGAAATTCAACCTGTTGGTAAAGTTCTGAATTCATTTGCCTCAGACAATTTAAGGCATCTGTTATGAAAACACATATCTGTAATCCTGAGCATTTACCTTTCTTATAATATTGCCTTTAAAAGTTTCAGATAAAGCATGTTTAAAACTTTATTTGAGAATGTGAAAAATAAGGCTGTATAGATGATTTTGGCCAACAAACTTATATTTACAAATAGTCACTTCATGAGCACACTTCTGTAAAAGTCAATACCTACATAATTTCTAATTATGAGGCATGAAAATCCATGTGGTGTAATAGGGGATCACTATGATTTACTAAAATGAATATCTTTAATGCCATTTCCATTATTTTTACCAATTTGTTCATGAAAAACCTGACCAATGGGTGCATTTAAAAATTCAATTGGAGTGTTTAGAAGTATAACTGTTTTATTCTTCTGTTAGAGAGTATTCCATCAAATTATGTGTGCAAAACGTTCATCAGAACCTGAATGATTATCTACTCCATTGCTGGGTAAACCATGTTAAATTATGTTATAGCTTTGTTGACCAATATCTGATCTAATCCTGTGTGAGTTTCTTACGTGATTATGTTAAAGGCCAGGTATACATGTCTTCATTTCCACAGATATAATAGGGACTCAAGTATCATGTAACTGAAAAAATGTTGCATTAAGAAAGGATATTTTATTTCAAGTTTCACAGGAACTGAGACGACACACACACACACGTAGGTATGTATGTATATCATTAAAGTTGAGAGGTACACTTGAAACATCTAGAGTAATTTGAATAACTATTTCGCTGTAAATTTCATTTATCTACTGTGAAGTTATAGTTTTTCGCTTGTATAATTTTACTTTGTCTTTTTTAATTTGAAATGCTTCATATTTTTTATAATTAATTATATTGTAATTTATGCTTTTAGATAAATTTTAATTGACTTGTTTTTTTTTTAAATTTGAAACATTTTAGTATTAAGTAAAGTGTTTTTCGATATTTTTTACATTTTTTTATAGTCATTCGATTTTCAAACTTTAAAACTCAATCATAATTGAGAAGCAATAATCAATAATAAATGCTTGAATTTTATCTGCAAGTATGATGCTGCAAAGATATATGTATAAATTATTATTTATAGTGCATGTCTAAATATTCATTTGTTTCAACATAAAAAATAAATTTAAATTTCGAAATTGTCTGCTAACAATTAGGTATAAAACAAATGTTTGAATTTATATTTCTTTTATAATCGACCTATTTATGGTAGGAATAAATGGAAGTTTTTTCTTAAATAAAATTGCTAAACAAATATCTGAATGAAAATTTTTTTATTAGTCAAATATTTGAATAAATTTTATTGCATCTAAATAAAATAAATTTTTTCTTTATATTGTTAAGTACCCTTTTGTTTTAGTGTATTTTATAAATTATCATTGAGTTTTATTTTATTATTTTCAAAAAATTAGTTTACTTGGAAATTATTTTATTTTGATGCTTAAGAATAATGTATGCATTTTACTTTAACAAGCTGAAAGATGCAATTTTAAAGATAATTTAAAAAGTAATCTTTTAATCACAGAACTGTTTTGTGTAGGACTTGCAAAGATTTTGTTTTAGATATTTATAAATTACATTCGCATTATCTTTATGATACGAGAGAGTCGTCATATATACTAGAAACAGTGAAATGAAAAGGAAAGAGTAGTTAGTATACTGTAAAAAAGTTAAAATTTGAACACTATGGTCAGGAACAACAAATTCAAATTACTCAGCATAAAAAAAAATCATCTAATTGAGTAACTTATGTTAGTCTACCCGGTTTAAAAACGTTTACTTTATTTAAATTTAATATTTTGGTATTTAAAGAAATTTGAGATTAATGCAGAATCATGCATAGCTTATTAATTAAAATAAAAATAATTTTCTAACTTAAAAAGGAAAGCTTATTAGTGTATTATTTTTGATTTGTTAATTTTCTTTTTTTGACGAGGTTTGAGATCCAATTCTTGATTTTGTAAGCTATGCAAAATTAGAATATTGATTTTAATTTTGTATCGAGATCTGAGGTTGATAAAATTTTCACATTTAAATCGAACATTTTTTTCCAAGTTTGATAATTCAAAGAATCGCTTGCGAGAAACATATATTTTTTTTATCCTACGCCCGACCTTGGTTTTTCAACCATTAGTCTCTGTCGGGAAGCCCAATACAATCTTGAGGTGAATGAAAAGTCATCTTCCGCAGAATTTCTAACTGCGACGTCTGAAAGTCCAGGGCAAGTGTAAAGGTAGTCACCAGTCACGTCCTCTAGTCCACAAAAAGGGCAGATCGGAGAGTCCTTCAAACCCAAACGGTGAAGGTGTTTTTGCAGATAATCATGCCCAGTTTTAAGGCGAATCTTTGCCACTCCCACAGCAGTGGCGGCTCGTGACCAGTTGGGTTGGGGGTTCACTGGAGTAGCTGGGCGGGGGGAACATGCTGATCGTCCTGAAAGCTACGTTTTTGAAATTAAAAAAATAATTAATGGCTTTTAATTAGTAATATTCTGATGATTAAATAATTTAACTTAGCATTAAAACATAAATTATAAAATTTTAAATACTTTATATGATCTCCATCGCAATTCTGCTTGTATCCCCCCACCAACCCCAACTGAAATCTTGACCACGCTACTGCATTAGTTTACTAGTTAAAAAACTATATATATTACTGAAACATAGGGACTACTTTAGCGGGTTTTCTAGTATTATGAGCATTAGATTTAAAGCATTGATACATATTAAAAGCAATGTAAGAAGTTATAAATTGTAAAAAAGCTTTTTAAAAATACAGCGAAATAAATCCCATACAACCACACACGTCTATTGGACGTCTTTTAAAGATCCATAGAGTCCAAAAGACGTCCTGGATACCTTTTGGATGTCATAAAGACGTCCATGGTTAGATGTGAATTGGATGGTCTTCTATCGACGTCGGATTGACATCCACGATGGATGAGTTTTGGATTATTAGCATTTGGATCTGTAATAGACGTAATTTATATGTCCATGATAGATGTAATTTGGACGTCCATGGTGGACGTACTTAAGACATTCATAAAGGATGTTATCGTGACATGTATTAAAAGTAGGTAATTAACTGCAATTGTAATTATTTATGTTTATTCCTTCCATAATTTTAAATTATCGTTTGCCTCACAGTCTACAGTCGTTTATTGCTACGTTAAGAAGTGTTTAACGAAGTAAGTTAAAAAATAATTGCTTTTCTTTTTAAATAACTTATTTTTATTCCAAAGAAGTCATAAAAGAAATAAGGTTTAAAAACTGAGTAGTTTTATCTAAGTGTAGAAAACCATGTTTAAAGTGTATTTTTACTTTAAAAAATTACATTTGTAACTATTTTAAATTAACGTTAAAAGGTAACTATTGCTTTTATTTATAAATTGTGCTTGATAGCAGAATGTAATAATTCTTTTGTCTTTAACTTTTAAAATTATTTTTAGGCAAAAAATGCAAACATTGCGATTAGGGTGAAAATTGCTGGATGAAAATACCACAAAGTAATTTTTTTTAGTAAAAACCATTTTTTCTCTCCAAAATTGCTTAAATTTATTATTATTTTGTCATACAAAGACTTGTGTATTTATATCTTGATTTCAACAAGATAAAAATTAATCAATATTAGGATTTGATTCAAAGATTTAATGTTAAATTAAAATACTTTTTACTGCTGAATTAAAAAATCTGAGTGTTTTTTTTTTTTTTTTTTTTTTTTTTTGAATATCAAATTTTAAATCAATAATTTAAGATTTTGCTACTTTGCTAGAAAAAATTATATTACCCAATTAATTTAATGTATGCTGGACTAATATTTCAAATGAAGAGCTATTAAAATGTATATTTGAAAATTAATTTTTGTATTTTGTAGTTAAATGGAAGATATGTTTATTTCCCATACCAGATTTGGAATTCTTACTTTTCTGGAGAACTTCTCTTGCTGTCTACTAAAGGTTCTAGAATTTGAAGTAAGCATTTTTTTTTATTTTAAGGAAAAATGATGTTTAAGATTATGTAAAATCATTTAGTATGAAATGTTTACATCTTCAGTGATTAAGCATTTAGAATGTGACTGTGTGTGATCTGTGAATGTGATTTTCTATAATATTTTCTGTACACTTAATTTGGTAGCAAAATTTCCTACTTCCATAATGCTTGTGATGTTGAACATTTTTTATATTCTTATTTTGTATTATTATGTTTAATACTCTTACAAAAACTATATGATCATAATATCTTCAAAATAAATTATTTTTTTAATCACACTTTAAATATCTAAGTAAATTAATATAAGAATGCTCACATTTTCAGAAAAAAATCATAAATTATAATAGCAAATGAAACTCTTAATACATTGATTTCATTTTCACTAAAGTTATTTTTAAGTTAGTATAGTTAAAACCTTTTTGTATGAGAAAAATTTAGTTTATTGTAAAAAATGAAATTAGTAACTAACTGGAATTTCTGAAATTCAAACCATTTGCTTGCATGTGTATGGCCTGAAAGGAAGTTAAGAAGCATGCTCTCAATGAAATTAAAAAGCAAAATGATTATGTAAACAGAACAATGTTTCTGGAATGAATATTATATGTGTACTTCCATTCAAATTCTGTTGATTAATTTGATTTAATAAGTTATCCTCTGATTTATATTTAAACAGAAATATCAATATTCTTCTATTTTTAATTGTATTCCTTTAAAGCTATTTTGTTGTAGTTCACTTTTCTACAGACTTCAAAGACTTTACTGGCAAAAATAAACAGAATGGCATCTACGTTTCACACAAAAACCTGATTTTTAGTTCTATTAAATATGTCTTCTTTATTAATCTAATTTGAATATTATTAAAAAAGATATACACATTTGATCACAGTAAACATCATTTATTTATTGAATATTGATTGGAAATTCATTTTTTCTATAGTGTTTCATATTCTGCTCTGCTTTGCATGAAAAATTGCTTATGATGGGCTGAACCTAGTTTCAAATAAATTGAATAAATAATTTGTTTTATAAATAGTTATCTTTTTATATTTTAGATTTAAAATTTTTTTTATTGTGTTATGCTTTAATTATTTTGGTTGATAAAGTTGAATTGTATTAAAATGTACATCATTTATAAATTCTAAATTTTGTTTTCCTTTTAAGTTAAATGAGAATTACAAATTTATATACCTGAGGATGAGATTAAATTTAAAATAAGCAAATTAAAAAAATAAATTAATTTTTCTATATTATTTATGCTTATTTGGAACTAATGTAGAGCAAAAGAAAATAAATCCTTTAAAGGATTAAAAACATGGCAATTTGTTTCTACTGAGTGCAAATTGTAAATAAATATATCATGTTTTAAATTTTATTAAGCGTTTACTGTTGTAAAAATGTTTAATCAAAATATTTAATGTATTCCTTAGTAAATAACATTTCTGTTTATATTTAGCACTAATATGTAAATTCAATTCTATATTTTATTATTTAAGTTCTGTTCTTTTAATGGTAATGTTAAATTTTACCTATTAATCTAATTCTTGTTTTTCTAATTTGAAGATTCATTACAAATTTTAAACATTTTGTAATTTCAGTTATTTAATCAATTCCAAAGGGTAAAAGATTAAGTAGTATATTTTTTCCAGAAATTAGTCCCTTAGGTTTAGCATATATGTAATGAAAAAGATAAACATTTCTAAAATTGGTATTATGATATTTGACGTGCCATGTATCTAAACTGGACCAAAATGAGGCGTCTACTGGATTAGAGTACATCCACCTGATATCATATCGACGTCTATTGGAAGAAATTGTGTTGTATTGCGCTTTTACTATATTATAGTTGATTTGATTTTGTATTGTTTAAATAATTATTTTTTATATATATGCTTTATTAAATGTATAGGAATATATATTAGATTTATTTTTCTAAAACTTATGTGAATTTTATGCTGTAAATAATAATTATTATTATGACTACATAATGTATGGATGTTGCCAAAATTAATACAGTAATTTCAAATTTAAATTATAAAATGTTTTTAATTATAAAATATTTATATTTTTATTTGTTTTGTTTCAGTGCCACTTTTTAAGCTTGTCTGGGGGAACTTCTTCTGGGAATTGCACCATAAGCATCACTAAAAAAATTGATGGCCAATAATCTTGCACCTGAGTTCAGTTCTTTTGGTGCTACGAAGAAATCCTTTAATGAACTGAATATGAAGCAGTTAGTTTTAGGTAAGTGCAATGTTTGAATAAGCATGTCATTGAAAGTTTTCTTTTGTAGAAATGATGAAAAAATACACTTTTCTCATAAAAAAATTTTTAATGAAATATATTTATGTAAGCGCTAATATATAAATTCAATTCTCTGTTTGATTACTTAAGCACTGTTTTCATTATAAAAGTAATGTTCAATTCTATTTGATTATTTGAAGGTGTTTGTAACATACTTTAAACATTTTGTAATTTTAATTATTTAATCAAACACAAAGGTTACCATATTTACAAAGCTGATATTTCTTAGAAATTGAATTACTAAATATATATTTAAAACATTTACTGAATTAAAATAAAAATATTTCTAACTATGTTTTTATAAAGTTACTTAATGTCTTAAATTAGTGAAGGAAATTTTTGATATTTTTCTGATTAATTTACGCTGTTTTTTAATAATGAGATTTACATCCAATCAGTTTAATGTATTAATCAGATTGATAAGAAATAAATTAAATATTGATGAAAATTGTCTTCAGGATTTTTACTATTTTGTCTGAGGTTATTCATCTGAAAATGTTAATTGTTATTGCTAATTATTTTAAATGTACTTTATTTTCAGATGCTGCGTGGTGAACTCCACAGTATTCAAACACAACAGATGGTGAAATTATATTTGTTAATATTTATGTATAATGTAAATAATCAGAATAAAAATTGTGTGCATTAAAAATAAAATCTATTAGTTTGTTATATTTTTCTTGAATTAATTAAGATTTACACTCTCTTGCTGGAATGTTTTCTTAAACAAATTTTAACATTTACAAAGGAAAATAATTCAGCTTTTAAACAATGAAATAAGTAATTTTCAGAATTTTTGTCATAACAATTTGGAATATTCAATTGAGTGGAAAACTTTAATTAAATAAAAGTTTCTCTTTTATCTTTTACAAAAAAAGACATTGTTGAAATAATATCTAATTAGTTAAAATATATGGCTGAGAAATAATTCTTATAAGTTTCTCTTACTACAAAATTAATTAAAAAAATAAAGTATGAACAATAATTTTGCTGACATTAAAATAAAAAAAAATTACACTCCACAAATAAAAATATCCTTGACTACAGTATTACTCTCTAGTTATAATAGTAATTCATTAATTTATGCATTCACTGGAAACTTCTTAGAAGTAATTTTTAACTTTTAGAAGTAAGAAAAAAGAATCGTTTTATTTTAAACAATAAGAAACTAAATTTTCAAAAGGTTAACCATAAAATAATGAGCATAAAAATAATACTAATTTATCAATTGTGAGAATTTTATTACATTAACTAAACTTGAACAGTAAATTTGTCAGAAATCTAGGATATTTGACTGAAAATTAAGAAAAATGTGATGCTAAAGCAATTTCATAAGTAACAAGCTAATTAAAAATAATTTTCTCTTTGTCTAGTGGACAAAAATATATGAGCCACTAAGATAGATGAGGGATTATTTCAAAATCTACACACATCTAGAATACATCCATAAAACTACCTAGTATAGAGCAGTGCGTATGAATACATCCAAATTTCGTCCATGAGCCATCCACTGGCAACGTCTCGTAGACGTATAGTGGACGTAAAATAGCTGGATATTTGACGTGCCATGGATCTAAACTGGACCAAAAAGAGACGTCTACTGGATTAGAGTACATCCCGTTGAGGATGTCATATCGACGTCTACTGGATGAAATTGTGTTGTTTGGGATATCAGGTTTCCTTATTTCCTTTGGCAACAGCTGCTGAAAGTTTGTATGTAAAGTCCACCCTTCGTTCTTTTTTTGAAGCGAATTTGTCTATAACCCTTTCGTTAAAGTTCTCCATTTTAGAAATCATTTCTTTTTCGATAGACAATATTGCAAGAGCATTGAGTCTTTCCTCATCCATCGTACTCCTCAGGAAGGTTTTAATCCGTTTTAAAGATGAAAAGCATCTTTCAACTTCTGCGGTTGTCATTGGGACAGTTAATAGCAGCTTCAGAAGTTTCGTCACTTCGCCAAAACAATCCTCCAAGTTATTTTCAAGCAAAAAACTCAAGAAATCCGTTGCTTTTTTTAACATTTTCGAAATCATTTCTGTTATAAATTATTTGCAGCTCTGTTTTTAATTTACTTTTGTTTATAAAGGGGTACATTGCAACAGTTGTATTTAAAGTTTCTTCCGGAAACAATTTTTTGTAATTTGGGAAATTTCCCCCTTCAAATAAATTGGCTGCTACTAAATGCCCACAAAACTCAAATCTGTCTTTATCTTGGTTTTCTATTAAGTCACAGATTTCTTATGCGGCAATATTTCGTGTAACTGATAGATCTTTTCTTTTCAAATTTTCAGTCTTTTCTAATTGAATGAAGTCAATTTCCTCTCTTATCTTCGTTATTTCGTTTATGGATGATTCTATGGCAGTTTTAATTGACATAGGGTTTATATTTCTCTTTTGCAACATATTGTAAAAAATATCAATATGAGGCATTAATTTATAAAAGAATTCTAACCAGAAGTTAAAATTCGGTTGTTGCATCTTCAACTTGAGTCCTTGAGCCTGATTTATTGTCATAGTCTGCTTACTTGTTTCTTCGAGTTCCTCAAAGCATTCTATTAAGGAAACTTTATTTACATAAATGGTTAGCACTGCTCTTGCATTAAAATTCCACCTAGTTCCAGAACAAGATGGAAGTCTTCTACCAACAATTTTATTTAACATCTCTGTTCTCTGAGTGGAGTGGGAGAAAAAGCTTGAAATTTCTGTCAATTTTGCGAAGAAAATTCTGACTTCTCTATTTTGGCTTGCTGCTTGCGCCATGATCAGATTTAGTTGGTGAGCATAACAATGTACAAAATAAGCATAAGGGTATTCCTGTCGTATAAGGGCTTGTACCCCTGAATCTCGTCCACTCATAACACTAGCACCATCATAACTCTGAGAAATTAATTTTTCCTTTTCAGTGATAATTTCACTCAGAATATTCTTTAAAGAATTTATAAGGGTATGTGCATCGTGATTTTCAGATGTTAGAAAAGTAAAGAACCTTTCTGTTGGTTTCCCATTGGATAGGACGTACTGGAGAACAACCACCATTTGAAATTTAGTCGACACATCTGTGGTTTCATCGGCAATTATGGAGACAAAATCAGCAGCACGGATTTCCTCTAAGATTCTTTCTTTGCTGACTTGCAACATACAATCCAACAAATCATTTTGTATTTCTTTCGAAGTACCCTTAAATCAGAAGCCGAATTCAAATGTTCATTTAAAACATTATCAAGAGGAGATATAAAATTTATTAAGCCTCTAAATATTCCAGAATTTTTTGATGACGTCGTTTCATCATGTCCTCTGAGAGCCAATTCAAATTCACCACAAAACTTTATACAATCAATTATTCTTGATAACACGTAGCGATTTTTTCTGACTTTATCGTTTTGTCTCTCCACATTTCTCCGAAAAGCTTCATTAAGCTGCTCTCTAATTTCAATTTTGCCTAAGACTGAGAGGTCGAGACAGGCATTTAGATGGCTCATGGACTGTTCATGTTTTTTAATTTTCTGTGACAAATGTGATAAGTCGCATACGCCAGTTTTCGTCCAACTGCTGTCACTTCCTTTAGCGAATATTAAGCAGGGAAAGCAATAAAAACGATTATTGAAATCGCATCCGCATATCCAGTTGTTCCTGTCGTATACATTCGCATTGAAAGAACGAGTGTATTCTTTACCTTTCACGTTTTGTTTCTGAACAATACTTAAAGCAGGAACAGGTCTGCCCAATTTTTGAATGGCACATTTATCTTCAAATGGAAGTGTTGAAATATTTGTTTCCAAAAAAATTTTACTGCATTCATGGCTAAATATGTTAATACTATGCTTATAACTCTAAAAATATTTTTATAACTTCATCACTCGCTACTAAAGTAGATGCACAAAGAAAGAAAAAAAAATTCTGCCTAGAATGTCCGCCCAGTCAAAACCTGCTCTCAATTTCCTTTAAACCCTTTAAACTACATTCCAGAATTATACTAAAGGGGAGGTTTTAGATCTTCAAATGTACAAAGTAAAATATTTTCCCTGTCATCGGAATGGGGAAAAATTATCCCCACTGTCGCTCAATTTTCCTTTAGCGACCAGTTCAATAGTTTTTGCTCGGATTAGCCAATCATGCTTTCCGATTTTATCACGTGCACAAGCGAAAAATATACCTGGGAAGTTCAGAGCTCCAATTTGCGCATCTTTGCCATCGATGCTGTAGGAGCGGTGTTTGAAATGATTCACCCCGTTCTTTAAAAGGCGCTATAACTAAAAATAAACCAAAACAGTCTTATAGATAGTGGTTTAATATTGATGTAATAAGCTTCGCCAGGTATTTATTTTTTAGGGGGTTTACTGAACCTATAGCCCGAGCCGCCACTGCCCCACAGCTCTATGGAGGTTGCACGGAATAGGTTTTGTTGGTAAGGAAGCCCATGCTTTCCCCTTTATGCACATCTTGTAAACATTTCTACATTAAAACATTGTAAACATTTCTAAATTAATTGTAAACATTTGATACAATAAATAAGCATTTTCCCTTGTCTTACTCAATTACTTCTGTTTTCCAATTTGAAGTAATACTCATTTTAATATCTGTTTTCTATCGATCAAAAGTTTTTTTTGTATGCTTCGCTTTCCAATTTACCTGATAAAAACAAGAAAAGTTACTGTAAAGTTGCAATTCTTTTAAAGAAAGTATCACTTGCATAAGTGATGCTTTTTACAATTAGTACTGTATATTAATTGTTAAGCATCACACTTTACAATCAATATACAGTATTAATTGTTTAGTACTGTAACAGAATTTCGACCTTCATTGTTATTTATGAATACTAAGCGGTAATAATATTCAGTAACTCCTATATATTTATCGTACGATGGTAATATTTGTTCTTATTGTTAATTTATTAATATTTGCGCTTCATTCAATTTCATTTAAAAACAAAAATTTACACCATATTTAAACTCTTGTCAATTTAATTTTCCAACTTCGCAGAAATTTGACTCAATCTCCGAATATCTGATGAAGCAACCTGGAAATAAATTGTTTTACTTCCGCTTTTACAAGTGATACGAGATCGCAAAATTATGAAAAACTGAGATTTCTTTTAAATTATACCTTGCATAGAGAATATCTCCTTGAGAAACGATTTTGTGAATTGGCGAATTCGAATTTTTTCTTAAAAAACATAACAAATACCTAATTATTATCAACATAATTGGCCAAACAACCAAGTGTGAGTCAGTGCCATCCTGTGAAGATGTTTGAAAAATCTTTGATTTCCAATTCTTCTGACTCCACCGAGTCAGCCCATCTTAACTGCAGTCTTCTCCGCTTTCTAGTTCCAGTTCTAAAGTTTAGAACCTTTTTTATAATGTTGCCATAATGCCTTCAAAGTACATAAGCCATCCAGTTCGTTCTATTTAATTTTATGTATTTAATAACATCAGGTTATTTATTTATATATATCCTATATAATTCTAAGTCAAATTTCCTTCTCCACAGTTATTGTTCTCCTCTACTCCACCAAGAATACTCCTCAAAATCTTCCTTTCAAATATCGCAACAGCAATTTCCGCCATATTAGTC
Source organism: Latrodectus hesperus (assembly GCA_037975125.1). Lineage (NCBI taxonomy): Eukaryota > Metazoa > Arthropoda > Arachnida > Araneae > Theridiidae > Latrodectus > Latrodectus hesperus. The sequence continues at coordinate 14,166,854 of CM075852.1, read as the reverse complement.
ATTGTCCAAGTCTTAGAAACATAGTCAAGACAGGACTCATAAGGGGTTGGTAAATTTAAAATTTTATATTTCTAAAAGAAACCTAGATTTGAAGAATCTTCTTTGGCTAAAAAAAGCCTTCTTTGCCAAAAACAGTCGGGTTTTCTTATTTTAGGAAATTTTTGTTGTCACTTGTAATAACTGAACCCAAATAAAACAATTTACTGTTTCAAATTTATATAAATCAATTTCATGATAAGGGTCTTGAAATCTGTTCCCAGAGTAGAGTTTGTCGTCCCTTCGTTAGTGACTAAATTCATTCGTCTTGCAGTCATCTCGAGGGCAAAGAAGGCTTCTTTTGAAAAGGGGGAGCAATTATATCAAATCCGCATATGCAAGTTGTACTGATCTAGAAAATGTGTGCTTATTGATACTGATGCTAGAATCTCAAGTGCGATATTTTAAAGGATAGAGAATAATCATGTGTGTGTGTCGAACACCATTATACGTATCTAGATTTTGTGACAAAGATCCCAGAACCTTACATTTTGTATCTTTCTGTGTAAGTCTTGTCAATTTAATGAGTTTTGATGGTAACCCAAACTTATTCATTGCTTCAAGGAAATAAGTGCTATTTATACTATTAAAAGCATCCTTGAAATCAATAAAAAGATGACGAGTTTCGATGTTAAATTTCAATGTCTTCTCCAAATATCCGACAGAGGCAGAAAATCAGATCTTTAGTGATTTTATTGCGTGAAATCCACATTGATAGTTTCTCATTTGTGGATCAGCATATGGTAATGATCTAGAAATAAAATTCTCTAATTATCATTTTACTAGGTATACAAAGTCAACTATAATGCCACGATAATTGGCATAAGTCATCGAATCTCTCTTCTTAGGAATTGGGCATAAAAAGCTAAAATTTCAATCAGTTGATATAATCTCCCACACTGTTCCAGATGTCAGTAATTAATTCAAAGATCATGACCTTTTAAGATTTGAAGTAAATTTTCCTTCAAATTTTCTGCCAAGAGCTTCCACTTATTATAGTAATCTGTCTTGTCAGTGTGATATTCCTTCCCAATCCAATCCATGGACATTTTAACGTGAGAAAATTGCTGTGGACCAAAAAATGTTCATCTGTGATAAAATTAAATTGAATTTCTTTTCTGTGAGGTAAATCATTAATGTTTACAGTGTGAAAAGCGATAAGATGTAAAGGAAAATTGTGTTGAATGTTTGAGGCAACTGTATAAATTATGTTGATTTCAAATGAATTATTAAATTCAGAAAAATATACCACAAACAAGATCAATTGTAAGACTTATTGAAAATTACAGCAAAAGGTCTATTTTTCTGAGGGAATCGGGAAATAAAGAAACATAGTTTTGTAAGTAATTTGTTAAGAAACGGGAATTAGAATTTTCTTAATTTCAAAATTTCAGTACTATATTTTTAAAATTATTGATTTGACTGCATACTTTAATATATACAATATTTAAAAATTTTTAATATTAAACTACATTTAAATGAATCTATTTTAGAGTCATATAAAATCATACAAGTTTCAACAATAGGAGGGCATTCAATAAAAAAACATTCATATAATTTAATAGAGCACAATTATATCCTGTAACAAGCTTTTCTATCTTTACTTACGTCTTCTGAGAAGAATAACTGTTTGAAGAGAGAAAACACATTATTACAAAGTAATGATCTGGGTGACTGTCTGCCCTTTTGCACATGTTTCGCGTGCGTATTTCAGCACATATGTCTACAGTAAGTCGTATGCATGTCTGAAAATACTTACGAAACGCCGTTTAATGATTTATGTAACCAGTTTATTAGTTTACTTTGTGTGGGTGGAAGTGAGAGATAATTACATTTTATAGCTTAGAAAACTGAAATAGAAATCATAAATAACCGTCAACCATTGTATAAAAAAGTCCATGTAAATTAATTCGGGGGTGGAACACAAGTTCTAAATACGGTATGGTATTCTTTCAGTACCTATATTATGTTTTGATTGTCTTTAAATATATGCGAAATGAAATAGCTTCAAAATAAAAAAAAAAGTATGTGATGGCATAATATGGAAGTACACACTTAGCATTATTGCTCTGATACACAGGAATATATTTTGATAAAGTCAGGAATGTCATTTCCTATATTTATTTTTTTTAAATCTAACTACACCAATACTTTTGAATATGATCAAACTAGTATATATATATATAAATATACAATCCATGGTCTGTGACATTGTCGTTGATTTTTCAAATTTTCTCTTGTATTATTATTTTAGAGATTATATCTTATCTTATATGTATTTGTACATCAATCTTCAGCTGAGTTTTGCGCTGGTTATATAGCTAAAAATATAGATTTGTTGGTATTGTATTTTATTGATTTGATGGACTTTCATTTGTGCTGTATTATATATATATATATATATATACATATATATATATATATATACATATATATATATATATACATATATATATATATATATATATATATATATATATATATATATATATATATATATATATATATATATATATATATATATATATATATAAAGCAAAGTTACAGGAAATACAAGATAAAGCGGAATCAATAAATACATAAATTAAGTAAAATATTAGTAATTTCCTCAGTGCGCAAAAAGAAGTTAATTAAAATTAATAAATATATAAACTTGAAATTTTTTACACGCCAGAAAAACAAGTATCAAAAGTACAAATTTAATTGAATTGAAACAGAACAAAATGAGATGAAATTTCATTAAGGGGTGTTGACCACATTGGCACAAAGTATGGATTTTCAAAAATTAAGCCATTGCACCTTAAAACAATGCATGTTTTTAAATTTAAATTTTTTTTTAATTTTTCAATATTTTAGTTCCAAACAATGTAATGTTGCATAATAATACGGAAAGTAAAAGCAACACAGTTTTTTAAACACTATTGACAATTTCAAGCTTCTTAACCCTTTAAGCAGTTTGCCCGTACGGTGTACGTGCTACCCGAAATTGGCCTTATCTGGTTTGCCCGTATGGCGTACGGGCATCTATATTTTCTGCTTTCCTTTTCTGGTTTGCCCGCATTTTTCATTATTGAAAGATTATGTCCATGTAAATGAAATGCTTTTCATCCGGGTTTTTCTATGTAGCGGGAACTTTTCTTTGAAATTTTTGTTCTTCTGTATGCCGTGCTTGTGAATTTTATGGAAATTGTGCCATACACAAAAAGACTTTTGAACTGTTTGGAAAATTGTGAACTTCAAAATTCTCAGTAAGTATGAAAGAAATGTTTGCAGAACTTGTAAACCATTCTTTACTGCATGCAAAATGTACTTGAAAAAGCAAACATTTAGGGGGTTTTGTGTCCAAAATGTTAAAATAAAAAATGTTGTAAAAGCATTAAAAGTAAAAAAAAAAATAAATAAAAAAATAATAATAATAATAAATAAAAAAGTAAATAAAATAAGAAAATTCTTAATATTCTTATTCTATTAAGTATGGTACTTTATATGCAATAAAAAATATGCCTTTTTTGGAAGCATTTCTGGTAAAATAATTGACCGCTGAAAGGGTTACAGGAACTGCTAAGCTTCTCTTTTATGAACAAATATTAATTCTCTTTTATAAATAAAAAACAAAAATAAGTAAGCCTTACTTCTCTTTTATGGACATTGTTCTGTGAGCCAAATAGTGCTTATAAAGTTTGCTGGCTTTTATTAAGAAAAATATTTTTTAAATGCTTAACTTGCTTTCAAATGTTATTTAAATTATTACTAATTTTATGTTCTATCAACTTGAATAAAAATTACGTTTTTTATGCATTTTAATTGAAATATCCAAATTCCAAAATAAATAAATAAATAAACAAAATAAGTAATTAAAATAAAAAAATAATAAATAAACTTTAAAATTAAATTCATTAGTTTTTTTCATCAGTGTCAGTATAATTAAAATGTGTTTTAACTTGTATGAAATATTCCAAAAATTTAGATTTTAAACTATTAATATTTGTTTTTAACATTTCATATCTTGTTATAAAAATTTCATCAAATGTTCGAAAATTAAATATGAAATCTTCCACATATTTAGAGTCATCTGAATGACTATGACAACACACATGAATATATTTGTTTTCATAACTATTTAATCCATATATAATTGTCTTGTATTTTTAACTTACTAAAAATAGTAAATGATGCCATGCATTTGTCATTTCAAGTTAATAGTTCTCTTTTTAACTATTATGATGGAGTGATCAACTATGTTAATCATTTAATTTAAAAACTTTCATTATATATGATTTTTTTCTAATTTCTTTCTTTTGTTAGAATTTTTCATATATTCCAGCATTTTTTTCTTCGCATGATAGTATATGCTTACATTTGATTTTGGTTTTGTTAATTTTAGGGCGGAAGAGAGATTAGAAACTTCGTAATGACTTTGTAGTAATTAATACATGATTTTTTTTAAACTTCTTTCATTGGGTATCTCGTAGACTTTGTTGGATTTCTAATGCAATTTAAAATATATTGTTTTTCTAGAATGAAAAAATTTTAGCTTATAAATATTCTCAATAAAATCACAAATGTCTTATTCTTAGAAAAATGAAGATTCAAATTGAATCTTCGATTTGAGGAAAGTTTGATTTGAATCTTTATTTTTCTATATATGCTAAAAAATTTTTTTTCTTATTCCATAAGACATGTACCATATTCATGATTGTTTTATTACTTTCTGCTATATATTTTCATTAGAAATGTAATATATTTTTATGATTATTTTTCCTCTTAGTAAATACTCATAGTTAATACTTACAAAAACTAAGGGGTATTTACACTAATCGCTAATAATTCGAATTATATCAGCAAAACGCCCTTGAAAACTAAAATCCCTTAATGAATATTTATGAGTATGCGTAAAATATGTGTATATAAATTCAAGCTTCATATTATGAACTGAAAAAAGAATGGACCTATTGCACTTTTTCTTTCTCACATTAATATGCTTCATTTATCTTTGCATTCATTAGAATTAATTCTTTTATTGATTTTCTTATGTTGTACTATTCTTATATATGCGTAATTCTTTTATCCGCGAAATATTGAAATTGCTTATCAGAATTAGTTTCAATTATTACATTCCATTTTAGAATTTTTCCGCACAAATTCTTTCATTGTATTCTTTTTTAAATAACCTGTGGTTTTTTTATTTACCATGCTGAGAAGAATGAAAGAAAAATTTTTTTTCTAAATCGTTTATATACAAATAATTGCTTACAGTTGTTAAGCGATTGATATTTTCATTATTTAAAAATAGATCACTGACCATTTTATGACTCATAGTTTTTCCCTACACGAATTTCAGATTTGACCTTATCGGGGGAGAGTTTTTGTTAAGTCCCGTACAGCTTCGCATTTTGAGAAATGCTGAGCCATTTTGAGAAAATTTAAAAGAGGAGCTTCCAAAAATTGCATATTTTCATTTTAAAGCGTGAAATTGTCACACACAGTGAAAAGGAAATAACTTTTTCTAGAGAGAAAAATTAATATGACGCTACATCTAATATCGAAAAATGTATTACAAATTGTTCATTTATGTCTTGTTACTTATATTTGCATTTTTTTACCATAATTTCTTAAAAAAAATTATCAATGCAATACAGTAGAACCTCGCTTAACTAGCACCTCTCATAACCAGTTGAATAATGAACGAAGCTAATTGTGAGTGTCTTGGTTTAATGAGTGATTTTTTGTGTAACGATGGTGTCAGATTGTGCACTCATTCCAGCAGCAAGTGGCGCAGCTTGTTCTTTTTTGGATCTTGCGCTAGGAACCCAACCGACCATTCCAGCAGCATCGTTGTGTCGCTTCTGATCACACATTTTCTCAAACTTGTGCTATACATACATGAATAAGGAATTAATTATTAGGGCGATAATCAGGAAATACGTTTTTAATTTCTTGTGTGAAAAGTTTTATAAACTCTTGCCAAAATGTCCTTGAAGAAAAGTAGCCGTGAAAGATTAAAAGTAATCATAGAAAGAGGAAACATCAAATCATTGAAAAGCGAGAACGAGGTGTCAGCAAGGCTATCGAGCTCTCTAATATTATGTTGATTTTTTACAGTAAATTCGAATAAATAAATTTCTTACAAACTTCTCTTTTCAGTCAATGATGTAATCACCCTCATAGGTAACAACCTTTTTACCAGCTAGTGTGCAAATTTTCAGTGCTGGATGGATAAAAATCAGTTGGTTTTTCAGTAAAATATCTACAGATGGCATTTTTCATATCATCCAAATTTTGAAATATTTTGTTTGTTAAGAAGTGTGTTGCATTGAACAGAATAAATGGAAATCCGTTGCCGCAATGTCAGGCGAGTATGATGGGTGGGGCAATACCTTCCACCCCAATCCATTAATTTTTTTCCAGCGTTTTTCTTGCGCAATGCGGTCTTGCATTATCGTGTTGCAAAATAACTCCTTTTCTGTTGATAATCACTGGATACATTTCAATTAATGATTAATATTGTTTACATTAAAGATCTGCATGTACAGTTTCTCTAGGTTTAAGCACTTCAAAATGGACGATTCTATGAATACCCCAACAAACACACAAAAGTGCCTTTTTTGGACGTAAACCTGGTTTAGCAGTTCTTCGTGGCGGCTCATTCGGAGAGATCCACTGTCTTCTGCGTTTTGGATTATCATACAGGTCCCATTTTTCATCTGCAGCGAGCAAAAAACGGTTCTGTATTGTATCGTTGAAGCAATAAGTTGCATGTCGTAGATCGGTTAGCTCTGTTTTCTTCAGACAGATTATGCGGAATCCAAACACTTACTCTGTTTGTTTTACCAATCTGTTGCAAATGTTCTTGGATAATCGACCAAGGTTGGTTCAGAGAATTGGATAGTTCCTCGATTGTCTGACACGGCTTCCACTTGCGCCCGTAATACGTCATTGTCTAAAGTCTTCCTGATCGATGTGAGTCGGAAAGATCGAAATTACCGGATCTGAACTTAGAAAATCACCAATGGCATTTACGAACATCCAAGGCACTTGGGTAAACATCACAAATGTTTTTGGTAGCAACTGTTGCATTACTACCCTTGTGAAACTCCAAAAGCATGCAATGGCGGATATGAATCTCTTTTGGAATTTGGCTAGCCATTTCACTCAAAATGGGGAAAGAAAATTTAAGGTTTAGGTTTTTACAACTAAATAAGTCCTTTTAACTTTGAAATGGCTCTGGCACGACTTTCAGTTACGCAATGAATTCATAAACGATAAAGCAGCATTGGCATTCGCAAAAACGACATTACTTTTCGGCCTCCCTAATATAATCGGCCTACTTCAACGATTTTCACAATGCTTAAAATAAAGGACAAGGTTAAGGAGATAGAAGCTTCCCAAGGAGTAATAAGAATATGTGATCTACGATTATGTATTCTCGACGATATTGAAATGTTTCTCATAGGGATAAATGAAAAGCAATTGCAAGGGGACGAGAACATCGTTTGTGAGAAGACGAAATTGATTTTCGCCGACCTTCTTAACAAGACACCCGGATTATCAACGTCTGAAGAAGTAGTTACAGGAAGCCGAAGGTGGTTCCAGATGTTGAAGAGGATAACCGGCATCCATATTGTTGTGAAGTACTGTGAATCGGCAAGTTCTGATACAAAACAGCAGCAATCTTCATCCGTGGTTTCAATATATTTTCTTTCAGTGAAATTTTGAAAAACTATTGCTAAAGATTCACTGACTGAACAATGGATAGCCCAACAGTAGTAAAAATCTAGTAGTAAAATTTATAAATCATCAATATTATCATCTCTCAAGGCCACAAAGGTAAGCAAACTAGATTTTTGAAAGTGTTGTAATCAAAAGCAAAATTTAATAAATCTAAAAATGGGCTGTGGATAGTTGGCGTATTTTTGGTTAAGCCATTATATTCCATTTATCGGAAGGCAGTGAGTTCGATCCCGACCCAACCAAATATCCACCGTGCTTGTTAGTGGCGAATGAGTCGTGGTCACAATGTCCTCCATGTTAAATGATACTTCTTGGTGTGACAGATCAAGTCTAGGGCTTCTTCTGCTTGGTCTCTGCTTCTTAATTACGAAGTCCAAACTTAAGGTTTAGTCACACACACACAGTCTGCAAACCTCGTGGTTTTTTGCTTAAGTGAAGCTGCTCCTTACTCTTAGCCATGGACTAATGCGATGTTTTTTTTTGACTTAATGTAGGCTTTCCTGCACCAAGGAGACGAGTAACAACTATATGGGGCATGAATGTTGGACGAATATTCTTAAAAGGATATCACCGAACTGGCAGCCAAACGATCAGCACTCTGGTCTTCAGTTCAGTTGATAGTGAGTTCGAATCCCACCTAGAATATGAATGTTTATAGTAGTTCGAAGTCTACTCTAAATATTAGGTTCTTCTCTAATTGGCCATTTTGTGCAAAAATGACCGTTGAGTGACAAAAAAACAAAACTTTAAAATGATATTTAGTAGATGGGAATAGAAAAATTTATTGAAAATGAAATCAGGAGTAAACTTCGATTGGGCAGCTTTAAAATTGCAGTGTACATATAGAAAAAAAAGGGAAAACTTGTATAGTTGAGACTTAGATGGAGATTATTATAGTTGTTTCACTTTGGGGAAAAAATAAATTTATTTTAGTATTCTTTGTTAAAAAATGTCCTTCAAGGAAAATTTTAAGTCTTAAATTCAAAGAGTTAGGTTATATTGTGTACAATATTTACATATTAGAATGTATTCTGAGAGTTGTCTTTGAAAGGAAATCCAAAACCGTATGTGACGAAGCCACCATATAACAATGAAAATAAATTATAGCATTTCTTAGACATATAACTTTATATCGTGTATACGTGAATATGTTCAAGAAATTAATGAACATGTGAAGATATTAATCGATAGAATATTCTGGAAAATAAAAATTCGGAATTATAGCAAAAAAAAAAAAAAAAAAAAAAAATTAGCTATAGCAATGAAAATATATTGAATTAATAAAATCAAAATCCAAAAGTATACATATTTTACATCATGAAAAATAGGAAAGTGATTTTACTTTGATATTTCTGACAAGTGATGTTAGCGAAACAGAGAAATTAGATTATATTCATTTTCTTAATGAAAAAAAATGTTCTTTAGTACTTTAATCATTTCTAAATATATATAAATGTAAAAACACTCCGCTTTAAACGAAACCTTTTTTTACGAATATTGAAAAGGATAATATATATATACATTATTAACGATTTTCAGATGAAAATATTTTCATAAAATACTACTCATCAGTCAGAAACGAAAATAAGTTTGAAATGTAACATAAACATGCACGTAAATTTGGAAAAATATGACATCTAAAGGTCAGCTTACATTAAGTAATTAAATATTTATTTTATCTATTAATATAAAATTCTATTAAGACTTTTTGTGTAGAGTGAAAAAAAGTGTCCTCGTATTTAGGATATTTAAAAAAAGAAAAGATATATAGTTTTTTGATTCATAAGAAGCATTACTATATCTAAAGAAAGAAAAAGGAACTAGATTTCTTTTATCACATATTTAATATATTAAAAGCATATTCCATAAATAACATGTAAGTTGTAGACGGATCCATTTTACAAAAACCTAATATATTTCTTGAAAGAATTCAGGAAAAAAAGAACTTTTATAAAATTTTCTACAAACGATTTATGAGATTGTTATTAAACAAGAAAATACAAATTGAATTATAAATGATATTTGTTATAACTTCAGATGAAATAATTTCAAAAACTAGAATTGATTTAATTTGGATAAGTGATAGTGTTTCTTTACTTATTAATTTACTTATTTCTGACCTTTTAAAATGTTTTGTATTTAAGTGAATATAAGATTGAAAATTATAGTCATTCTCTCTCTATTTAACTAAAAATTTTTTTAAATTTTATTTACAGGAAAAAAATTTATTTTATCATCTTTAATCATCTTACAAAAGTAACTGAAATTTTTCCGACACATCGAAAAAAAAATATGAGTATTGATAATGAAGTACTAAATTAAATGTCTTGTATGCTTCTTTTTTATGATGCAATGAAGGATTAATTACATCAAAATCAAATTAAATTAGAAATTATTTTTTAAAATAACCTTTGTTTAAAAATTGTTATTGTAATAAACATTATTGACTCCTACCTTCTACTCACTTTTAATTAAATCTTTTCTTTACTATGCCAATTGTCAATCATTCCAGAATTTAATAAGAACTCATTGCTGTTTCAATGTTTGGCACAGCGACTGTAAAATTACTTTGCCGAATTTGGGAATTATTTTGGGGACGAAGAAATGTCTCCAAGCTAATGTAATTTTGACGTAATAAATTGGTATTTCAAAACAACCAATTGAACAATAGCCATTAATAATCGTAAAAATAAAGAAAAACTAAGATCAAATAAGAAAATAATTATTTAAAATAATGAGAAAGAACAATACATACTGGAATTTAGATATCTTAACATGTCGCAAAATGTGAAGAAGGTAATGAAAAAATTCCATCGCGAACTATCCTCACAAGAATTCATTTCTTATTAAAAAATGCGTAAGTGAAATAAAGAGAGCTTTAAATTCCTCCATGATGATGTAAATATTGGGTTGCGAAAATCGAATGTTATAGAATATTCTCGATCTCTTTGACGTAATAACAAATCCAAGTTTACCATATAAGATATGATACCCGCCACATTATTAATCAAATTAAAAGATTCTCCAGAGGGATTATACGGCATTTGTGCCCAATGTTCACAACGGAAACTGATTTAAGAAATAAACTTGTATTTTCGAATGAATTTATCCAAAACAGGCTTCCCATATGTGACTTCAATTTGCGAAACTTGGTAAATTAAATTGTTCGAACTAAAGTAGTGTTTGTACTGAAAGCATTATACCAAGTTCTTAGTTAAAAATGGATTTTCTCTCTCCAAACCACATCCAAAGTACAAAGAAGAACAAAATCTGCGAATTATTTAATCTATAGGCAGAACATAGAGGGCTACTGTTGTTGTTGCACCAACATGCTTCCTTGTACTTAAGCCTGAATTGGACTCTACCAGTTAGATGGAAGCAGCCGGGTGGAGACTTCGTGACTTTGAAGTAGGGACCCACCAGAAGACCCAGCTGCCACCCCAGAGGTGTCATTCATTTCACTTTGAAGACATTATAACCGCACCCAGTTTCAACGTGCCCCAGCGGCCATTAGCGAAAAGGATGGACCTTCGGTTAAGCCGGGATTCATTCGAACTCATTCATTACCTTACGATAATGAGAACGACCCCCTAACCAACACCAGCCACCGCAGCCTCTAGTTGTTATTGTCACCGTGAAAAAGTTGTTGTTACTAATGACACTTGGAGAAGGCAAGCTCGCTATGCCTTGGCTATGCGAATTTAAGTCAATTGGGAGCGTCTTTTGTTTTAATCAGAGCACCATGAAGGTGAAAGTACGACTTTTGCTGTGCACGCATGCCATAGGGACCCGTTTATAGGGTAGGCAACCATTCACACCTCATCCATACAAGGAAAGGACAAAGACAGGATAGATAGGAAGAGAAAGTACATCCATGCCCGAACCGGGATTCGAACCCAGGACCTCCCTATCCGCAATCAGGCACGCTGACCACTAAGCAAGTTGGGTGGCTAAGTCAACTTGGAGCGCCTTTCGTTTAATCAGAGCACTATGAAGGTGAAAGTAAGACTTTTGCTCTTCAAATCCTCCGATAGATGGCAGCACCAGAGGATCTACTCCCTCAATTTTGGCATTGATCTGAAGGGGGATTAAATTTCTCCAGACCATTGCACACATGGTGACTGCTCAACGACCGACCACAGGACATAAGATTCCACAGGTTTATAACGAGCACGTATATCGCATGTATGGGTCTTTGGCGGCATTGGGAATCGAACCCCATCTTTCCAGATGGAAGGCCGATACCCTAACCACTAGGCGACCACTATTCTTCTATGCCAACGGCACACGGTGTTCCCAGGTGAAAAGATAATCACCCTATAAAAATTCATAGACGTAAAAGGACTAGGAAAAATTGTTGCATTTCAGGCAAATTAGCATGCTTTGACGAGTTCGAGAACAAGACTAATATAGAGAAAAATTTAATTTCTTGATTCAGATCCACTATTGATAATAGTTAAAGTGATTTTCAAAATGAAATTTCAATTAATTTTTTTAATTAAAGTAATGGGAGTTCTTACTTCACATCATCAGTTTTTCAGTTTTTTTGTAAAAATGATTTTTTATAAACAATGCTAATAAATTCACATAGTTTATAAAAAAGTTGTACTGCATCTTAAGGTATTAAATTTATGTTGTAATATATACAATAATCTTAGTTCAAGGTTAAATAAGGAATGTAGTCAAATAATAATAATATAAATCATTACTGCAGTACATTTTTGGTTGTGTCTTCAGAGCTTAACCAACACAGGGGCATACGGTGAAGTTGCGCGAAGACTTCAATCAGAGGGACCCTCCCCCCCCGAATAAAAAGTTTAGTTTATGTTTCATTTTTTAATAGACTTTTTTTAAAACAAAATATCAATGCAGTGTAAAATCTGTCAATCATATGTTAACTTCTTTATTAATCTATCGTATGAACACTAAAAACTTATATTTCGTAAATCCATGGCTTTCTATGGCGGAATTCAGCTAAGTTTTCCAAATTCAGAAAATTATGGCAATCAAAAGCTTTCATTTTTACAAATCGTAAAATGCGATATCTTTACAAAATTACGGACTTTTGATTGAGTTAATTGAGCCATCTTAATTGCGAAAAGTTAGCCAAATTCTGTCTTAACAACAGCAAGGATATGAATTTTTTGCAGCCGGATGACTAAGCAAACAATCAGAAAAACTGCATTTCGGAAACCTGTGAGAAGTTCACATGCCTAAATGAGATGATGGCGAACCACAGGTACCTTAATAGAGACTGCGAAAAATTCATTTGCATTGTTTGAAAATTAATAAAATGGACAGAACGATATTTTGTCTGCCATTGGTTATTTTATAGCTATTTCAGCTACCAATTTTCTTGTTATATATCTATAATGAGGTAAAATATTTAAATACCCCCATAAAATTCGGTTTTTGCTCATCGGATTACCACAATCTAAAAATGAACTGAATGTACAGATTAATTTAAAAGAGACAAACTCATATCGTCTCCAATTTTCATAAACTAAAATAAAGCAACAAAGAAAAAAATTACATTGACGTTAGCAAGGTATTAGTCTTACTATTTAAAAGAGATTTTTTACAAATATTACAATTATTACTTTAAAATTCTATTAATTAATGAAATTAAAAAAAAAATTAAATCGTCCTTGGCCATCTAAACTAACCATAAAGTGGAGGTTTAGTCTTGTCATTTTTATTTTGCTTTTTTTTTCTGTTCCATTGTTAACGTGTTAATGGCCTTGAACCAATGAAAAACGTCTTCACAAATCAATACTTTGGTCCTTATATAATAAATCATTTTATTAACAACATTAATTTCGACACTATTCTCAGACATTCGATGGTGAACTTCGCCTTGTTTGCTGCCGCTCGAAGAATGCGTAAAAAATGCAATCGGTAAATTCGTCAACAAGTCGGTTTTATGATGTCGTCTCAATACAATGGCGTAATTAATTATGTGCGACATAAATGAAACATTGTCTGACGTCAAGGATAATTTAAACCAATGAGAATTGTAATTAAGTGACGTAGCCACATGATCTCATGTGGAACGAAAGAAACAACCACTTTAGGGTTAATAAAATGTCCTTTTAACGTTTTTGTTTTTTTCTGTAAAATAATTAGTTACTTTATCTAAACTTTATTTATTTTATAACAGTCTAATATTGTAAAATATCAAATGATAATTTCTTGCATATATTCCCAATGCTATGATATACTTAGAAATGTGGATATGAGGTCACTTGCTATATGAAATATGTTTGTAATAAAACTATTTGAGGTATTATTGTTTGCTCAATAAAGTCATTTAAAACACATATTAATTTAGGAATCATAGTGAAAATTGAAGGATTCACTTGTTCTTATCGTATCTTTTTACAAATTGGAAAATTTATGGGAACAATAAATATCTTTTTATAATGATAGTATTTCGGTGTCATAGAAGGTTTGACAAAATAAACAATACATTATGATTTTTAGAACCAATTGGATTTATTTTATTTGTTTTAAAAATTATAATATATTGTTTATATCTCCGATTGCGTAGGGGACAGAAGGTTATTAGATATTTTCGATTGGTAACTCGATGAAAAAATATTTGGATAATTTAAATCATATAATTAAACATTTGGATCATTTAAAAGTTTACAAATTTTTCTTATTAAAACATATAGTTTTACATAATAATGACCGAGAGGGAATATGATGAATTACAGGGTTTACTCCAGCTCTGGACAAGGAATTTCGAAAAGCGGAACCTGCCATCGTATCGAAATGTAATAGGATTCCTAAATAGTTTTGTACGATATTCATTTGATTATAAATTACATTGACTATATTAAATCTAAATTTTCCTGAAACTTGTAAAGAATTCTTATTAAATTCTGTCATGCATATACGAATCTGTGGCGCCATCTGTTAAGTTAGACTGATTCAGACTTTTGAGTTATTGTGAATGGGGAAAATTATACATATCTCACGAAGTTCTCATTAAAGCTGAAGTCAGTCCTCGAAAACTGCAAATCGGAAGCAGCAATATTCGAACAGCAATAAAGTAGAGGTGAAATGCGCTTCGGGGAATCATAAAGAAAAATTGTTTTCCGCTTTGCGAGAGGACGTAACTATTTTGAACCTCCCTTCTTACTTAAAGGAGACACTAACCAACATTCTTACTTAAAAATCTGTCAAGTATTAGTAATGACGAACCCTTAAATATTATTAAAGAACAAAACCCATGAAATTACTGAGAGGGGGAAAAATGGAAAGACTTTAAAATTCGCTTTATTTTAAAAATGTTTCAACGTGATAGGGCCATAGTTATTTCAGTGCATCCTGGATATTTCAAATATTTAGGTGCAGGGAAATATGTTGGCGCACATTCACTCTCTCAAATGCTTAAATAATTCTTCTTGATGATTACAGAAATCCTTTGATGAGCATAAGATTTCAGAATACGATAAAAAGTGTAAATGTGTGATAATTACATGATATTTAATAGTCTAAGAAAACTCTAAACTAAGTAGAATTTTGATCGAATTGTGTTGGACAATTTATTTTAAATATCTAAATTATTTTTAAGGAAAAAGTTTCTAAATAAAATTGCACATATCATGAAAAAATTATACACCCTTTTTTTAAACCGAGCTTGAGTTTCGTCAGTGTTATGTTATCAAGGGTGCCATTTTATTATGATGCATATGGCATTTCGAAATTAAATCAGTTTGAAAAAAATGCCTTCATTAATTTTTATGTTTTAATGGTGGTGTCATGGGAGTCCAAAGGGAATTTTTATCTTTTGTTTTTATAATTCAAGATATAAAAATCATTTTATCAATCACAATTACAAAATATGATTGATAGAATGCCATTTTATGATGATACATATGACATTTCTAAAATAAATCATCTTGAGAAAAAATATTTTAATTAAATAAATTTTTTTGTTTTAATCATGCTGTCATTGGAATCCAAAAGTAAATTCAATTTTTTTGTTTTTTATAATTAAGATATAAAAATATTTTATCACACAATTATAAAATTAAAAGTTAAAAATAAAACATACGGGAGGAACATTAATTTAGAATGCTTACCTGAAAAACAAAGTAATTCAAAAAATAATTAAAAGGTTTTTTTTTGTGAGATTTTGGCCAAAAGTTCCATTGGACATTTTTTATTAGTTAAAATCTATCAATTTAGAATTCTTTTTGTGTGCTTGCACGCATTAATTTGCACATTTACCTCCATGGACATACTTTCCTTGAAAAGGTTGTATAAGTTTTTTGCTTAATTTTTTATTCTTACTACTATATATATTAGGTTGTTCGGAAAGTTATTTCGTTTTTTATAAAAATGAAAAACGTATAGCGAGTGAAAATTTAATTTAATTGTATATTGTCAATTCTAGTACCATAACTTTTGTTATCTTTTTTCAGTACCATAAATCCACACTCTCAAAATGGTTGGTTTTTACTAGCAAAAAACTGATCCAGGTGCGAAAAACGAAATTACTTTCCGAACAACCCAATATATATATATATATATATATATATATATATATATATATATATATATATATATATATATATGAGAGAGAGAGAGAGAGAGAGAGAGAGAGAGTTAATGAAATAATAAGTATATAAATGGCAATAAAATCAATTCATGTATTTAATTTTGAAACGTGTTGATTTAGAATATCTGATGCTATTTTAGGTTGAAATAAATTTAATTTAATTGAGAAGAATTCGCATATATTCCCAAAATTTATTACTCCCATCTGATTTGAAATGGTTAGTGCTTTAGCCTTTGATTAAAAAATTCATGGGTTCAAATCCCAGCGTTAACATCGGCTGTCCACTCTTTGCAACAACAAGGCCGAAAACTGCTACTTTTCTATCGTTACCCGATGAGTTTCTGTGAGCCACGTCACGGAGAGTAGCACCACCACAAACCCGTTTATAGGGTGGTCCACATTCATCACCTCAGAAGAAATCATGCCTGGACCGGGATTCGAACCCAGGACCAACAACCTAGGAGTCAGGAACACTAATTACTCAACCATCGGGGCGGCTCCACCGTAGGAAGTGATGCTCATGGTGGTTTGGAACTCTCTCTAAACTGTAGTTTACACTGTAAAAAAAAAAAAAAAAACGGAAGAAATACAGTAAAAAACACTGTTATTTAAATAGCTGTCATAGGAACACTTACAGTAAATTTTACTGTAAAATTCAGCCGCAGAAAATCGTTTGCTATTGGGCATGCGCATTGAATTGGCGGGATAAAAGTTTCTTCTGTTCCTGTGACAAATGAATCAAATTAATTTCGCCATTTATTTGCATTTGTTTTCGCTTAGTGAAGTTGCTGATATTTTGAGAATAGTTGTTCCTTTAGTTGAATTTCTATTGAAGTTTAATCACACACACACCAAATATAAGGTAACGTATACTTTTCATACTGTTTACTATGCAAGTTGTTAGCTAACTTTGATACACATAAATTCTTATCAATTTGACTGAACATTTCAAAAAATTCTAAGCTGAATTTAGAAACGATCATATTCGCTTGTATTAATTCAGTGTCAATATTTTTTTAATTACTTTTTATTAATATTTAAAATATTTTATAGTAGTTTGGTAACATAATTGATTAGTATTTTAATTATCAAATTTTTGACGAAATTAGAGTTGTATTTAAGTGCTTCCATTGTTAGAAAATTGATTAGCTATATTTCTTTCGAAATTCAAATTGAATAATCATTTATTGTTATATTCTTTTAGATATATATTATTAAATATATTAACGGAATTTCTGTTTTATTTCATTGTTGAAAATTCCTGATTTTTCTTTCATTGTAAAATGATATAATTTATTGTATATTAACTAAATATAACATATTTTTTATATTTTTTATTAATTTTTTGATTACAATTTTACTAAAAAATGTTTAGTTTTTAATACAGATCGTTAAATTGCATTCTAATTATGATCAGTAATTTAATTCCATTTTGTAATATGCATTATTTTTTTAGGCATAAATGTTTGTAAATTCTTTCAATAAAATAATATTACAAATAATGATATTTATTAGAATAAATGGTCTTGTGTTTAGAATTTGCATGAAATGTAAAAATGCATTTCAATAAAAAATACAATGTTTTTTTAAAATATCTATTTTTTTAAATCATTATTTTATAACAAATATATAAGAAATATTCCTTTTTTAAATACATATTAGGAAGTACTATTCGAATTAAGGTCACATTTATTTAGAAAATGTAAAGTTTATTATTTTATAACCATGATTAGTTTTTTAAATTTATATTACTAATTAGAACATTAATTAAAAGCCTGTTTGAGAAATCTTGTTGGTTGTTTGATATTTATAAAATGAAATTTCAGATAACACATTTTTTTGAAAAAAATTACATCATTACTGCAAATTTTACTTTATTTTATTAAAAAATTGCAAAATTTATAGTGCTATTTATGATTTATTTACATGTTAGTGAAGGAATCTGAAATTCATAAAAAGAAAAGCTAGTTTAAAATTATAATTAAGAGACAAATAAATGAGTGAAAACTTTGTAACTTGTTCTTGCTTAACATATTTAAAATATATTGTACTCAAGATTTTTCTAATACTACTGTGCACATTAAATACTACCTTCCAATATTGTCACTTTTTAAAAAAAAATTTAAATCTATCAATGTTTTGGAAAAATAAGAATTTATGAAGAAAGTGATTTGTAAAGGAAGTTTTAAAAAGTAGAATAATCACAAATAACTTTTAGTAGTAAGACTATTCAGAGTAAAGCCTCTTCATATCAACTTCAGCTATATTTGAAATCTGGAATAGGTAATGGGAGAAAGAGAGTTTTTGTAAGCCCGTGCATTTAAAAGTTTTCTATTTTTCCTTCATTGTGATGTCCGACAAGAAGCCAAAATACAGTGTGTTTTTTGATGTTATAATTGAAGAGGTTGTAAAATTAATATGAGACTTTTCCATTTCAAAGAAAAGATATTAACACACCTAGTGATATTTCCACATTAAAAGAAAGATGGCCTTGCTTATTTTTAAAGCAAAGCATTTTGGACCATTTTAAGTGTTTAACTGCTGTAGATTTAAATGAAAGACTTAAGTTTGCATCAGCTAACAAAATTAAAAGAATTGTTAATTTCTTAAAAACTTCTCCTCCTGGAGGTTGTAAAATACAATTTTCAACCATTGAGGAATTGGATGGAAAAGAGGATATTGGAGCGTTTATTATTCTTCTATCAGCAGATTTTGGAGAAGACTTGAAAAAATATTTAGAAGTATTGCAGTAAAGTATTCAAAACTTTATTTAAAAAATTACTGCTTGGTAAATTATAAATAAGCAATTTAGAAATGATAAAAATTAATCATAAATAAATTAATTAGGAGTTTGTTTATTGGTTTTAGATTTCCACATCTTCTCAGGATGCAGTAGATATTATAGACTTTCCTTGCACACCATGTGTATTAATTTGTGGTTTGTATTATCTATATATTTCATAAGGTTTGACATGTTTTAACTCAAAAGCAAAAAATTGTTGTTACATTTATTGATCTTTTCAAATACTGTTTACTCTGCTAACATTCTGCTTAAAATAAATCATATGAATATATAAAATTCTAAAAAATCTAAATAAATTGTTTTAGTTAAATATATCTTTTTTGATACAACTTCAATTGATTCTCCTTTATTTATCTTTAAGTACGTATACAATGCCGTAAATATGCAGACTTAATGAACAGCAAATATTTTTAATATTTCCTAATTTTGCACTATTTCATGTAATTTCGTATTGAAATTAAAGTTTTCTTAGAGGGAAATACAACTTTGATCCCACTCTAAGACAACTTTGATTTCACTTTTGAGGTAACTATTTACGAATTAACGAAATTCAGTTTTAAGCAAATGTTTTATAAAATGTTATTTCATAAATTATTGTTACTTTGACACATTGTAGCATTTTAATTTTTCTGTTTATTTTCGATGGAAAAATTTTTAAATTGTGTATATATGTATGCAAAAGAAATGTTTCCATATTCTTTACAAAATTAATTTTTTTTAACTTAAAATCGGATTTTGTAAAGTTATCTTTAAAATGTGGGCATAAGGTTCATATTTCGCACTTTATTTCTAAAAAATTGTAATTCACAGTTCCCATTGGAAATGCTATAATTTGCTTCTCAGAGAATGTAATTTTCGATAACATAAATGAATCCTTATAAAACAAATTCTATATTCTCTTTTAATTAAATGAATTACAAATTAGTTTTTCGAGATAGAAAACATCAGTGAGAATGATTTAATTGAAGTACAAATTTTATCTTATTAAGAAGTGAGACCTTCATTACCAAAAATTCTTATCATGAAATTGCTAAAATCCCTTGAAATAATTTTTGTCATCAAAATGATTGTGATTGCATGAATGCAACAACCACTTGTTAACTATTAAAAGAAGTATGTTTTAGGGAAATTCAATCAGTTATATGAAACAATAAAAATGTCTAATTATTTTATTGAACTATTAAACAACTTTTCCTCTGAGATATTCAGCTCTTGAAATTTCAAATTAGTTATTCATGTGTCTGATTTCTATTTCTTTTAGTTTGTTTTTCAGGTGCTTGTTCAAGTTTAATCCTTCGTGGGGAACGAAATCTAAAAAATATGTCAAGGATGGAACCAAATACATGTTTTTGTCACTTTTAAATAATTTATCCAACTTTAAGTGGCTATAATTATTAAAATGTAAATAAAAATATTCTTTTCAATTATTTGTGTATTGTCAACTATATTGCTTTTTTCCTCAGAATCTTTATTTGCTTTTATAATAATGGAAAAAATCAATTACTTTAAACAATATCAAAAAGAAAACTTTTATTGTCTTTACAGTGTAATTAAAATACTATATCATTAACTAATTTTCCTTTGGTAATTTTAGTAAAATGGAATGTTTTGTAAGGTTTCTTTTTATCCTCTAAATCTGTAGAGAATCACAGATATATCAAAAATCAATTTTATGCTTAGCTTTGTATTGTATTCAATATAACTGTTATTTCTTATTTTTTTTAAAAAAAAATATGTTATAAAAAATTTAAACATCTGCTAAAGTTACGATTGTGAGGTAAGAAAGTTAAACAATCTCGTTATGTACTGAAGGTTAAATTATTGATCACAAAATGTTCTGAAAAATGACATCTTCTGCAATATAACATAAGTTGTTTTTGTGCTTTGTATATTGTATAAAAAATTGCTTAATAATAGTTGGCCTAGTTAGGAAATTAGCTATTGTGTGTTCAAAATTGATTTATACTCTAATATTATCTTTACAAAACATGCTGATAGCTGTAAATAGCTATTGCAATAGGTTTTGTAGAATATGCAGCGAAATGCATAGTAAAATGTGCAGTAAAAATAACAATAAAAAGTGCTGTAAAAATTACAGTAAAAAGTGCTGTAAAAATTTCAGTAAAAAGCGCTGTAAAATTTACAGGGAAAAGTGCTGTGAAAATTACAGTAATAAGAACTGTAAAAATTTTACGAATATGCAGTAAAATTTACAGCATATTGTACTGGCACCCAAAACGCCAGCACATTTTGCTGTAAAATTACAGTGCTTTTTTTAGAGTGTACCTTCCAATTACCCCTTTGCAAAATGTGGTCTTTGAGTGACAAACCAATCAACCTACCTGATATGATATTCCATTTTATTTGAAAATATAGCAGAAGAGGTCTTCAACTCCTGTCTCGTTCCCTAATCTGTGGACCACCGACTGTTATGGTTATGAAAAAAGTGTTGAAGTATGAGAATGTGTCTATGTGATACAAAGTGAGAATGTTTTCTGAGTCTCCAGTGATAAAACTCGGGAATAAATGATTTTATCATTTAAAATAAGTTGGAGAAAGGAAAAAAAAGTCAGTTTCAAAGTTGTAGAGCCGCAGCGGTAATAAATGACATCTTGTGCAGAGACATTTGAAGACGTTCATCTTTTATAGGTTTCGTAGGAGTTCTATCATGAATCATCAAAAGCGAGGCGAAGAGCAACTGTTTCACTACATATAGAATGGTGGCAACTGTTGATTTGTTAACAATTAATTACTTAAAATCATGATTCAAAGTTGAAATAATTAAATGCTAAACAAGACTTATCCAATAAAAGAAGTGGTTTTGGCATATTAAGGATGTAGATTCAGGGAAATTTTCTTAAAATAAAGGAAACATTTTATAATTTTCTTTAGAATTTTCAATATTATGGCGAAACTTTCATTCCAGATAGTCTTCTAGTTTTAACTTTAAGAAATATACCATGTATTTTAAGACTTATTTAAATCTCAACAGTTTGTAACAAAGATATACAGGCGTTATATGCGTTTAATTTCAAGGAAATAAGTGATCAGTTTTGAATGATTAGAACTAACTCACTATATTTAGTGTGAATCTAGCAAGTCATAAATACACAAATTATCATTGCATATAATTGGCATTAGTTTATTTCTTCTTTTTTTTCGCAGTTATAAAATTTTTAATTTTACTGACTTATAAAGGCACACATAATAAAATTATCAATCAAATTCCCTATTGAAATTCTTCACTCATAGTCTATAATGTTGACATTTCTTTTTCAAATAAAACGTATAATTTATTTTCGACCTGTCAGTTTTATATTACGATACGCAGAATGCAGGCGCTGCACAGGAGTTCCACTAGATCCGAGGCATCTCTTCCATTGCTTCTCTGTTGCCTCAACCCTCTTCAGCATCGACCCCAACTGCTGTCATGACACCCTCTATACCGAAAAAGCTGAAGATGTGGCCAGGGCAGTGCTCCATGTCTTTGGTCCCATATGACTTTTTTTCTTTGCACTTGTCACACGACAACAACTGCTTCTGTGATGATATTTCTCATGGTCATTGGAATACATTCTTGATATACAACTGAGAAAATATGGAAAACTCTCGAGTTCTCATAGCATAAATTCACGGCACGAGTATTTTACTCATGTCTTTCGCTTATTCCTGTGTTCATCCACTACAGAAGAATCGAAATATTCACCTGGAGTATGCAGTTACAGTGAGCCTATTTCTTTCATAGTCAGTGTTACACAAGTGGGTAGTACAGCAGCTAAGATTCTATTACAATTTATGATGAAATTCATTCAGTAATGTGTTTTGATAGTACTGTCAAAAGGTGGATCACAGGCAAAATGACAAGAAAATTTTCTGAGCACCCACTTCTTCCATACTTCCCAGAGAAATGTCAACATTCATCGCTTCTTCCTCAATAATTGAGAAATTAATTCTTTAAATTCAACTCCAAAGTGCACGAGTTTACTATTAGAATCCACTGCATCCAAAAGATACTCCCACCAAGAATCAAACCTATGACCTTCATACTTGCATTTTTCTCCCTTAGCATGCATGATATTTGTTTATTTTTTCCTTTTCATGTCCACTTTTACATTTTTACTTGCTGAAACTTACTCGAGCTGGTTTATTTTATTATCTCATTCACTTGTTCAAATTTATTTGAATAAATAAATAGGATGGTAAAATGAAGTATTAGATATCACTTGTCTTTTTCATTTTTTACCACTATATTTATGTGTTTTAACAAATTTCTTTGCATGTGTAGTCATTTTCAACGTATAGAAATGACATTTGTGATTTTTTTAAAGAATTTTGGGATAAGTGTTCCCTTTACACAGACACCCCTTGCCTTCGCAAACATATAATACTTCTGATCAGACATCGTTTCGTGGGTTCGATTCCCACCTTGAGGGTGTGATTTGTATTTGTAGTAGTTTGGAATCTATTCTAAGACATAAAAAATCCTTGTCTACTTATGATGCAAAATAAAACGGTAGTGCCAAAAATGATCGTAGAGTAACAAATAAATCAAAGTGACAATTAATAATAAGGAATTTATATTGGTTAATATTAAATAGATATTCAGAAATATGTTTAAAACTCAGCAACTATTTTATTATCATTTATTTGTTAGATACATATATTTAAGAAAAGCTAAAGATAAATCGACTAAAATACATATTTGAGCTATCACATACTAGTCATCATTAAGTATAAAATAATTAACAATTATTATTAAATTACTTATTTCCATGAGAAGAATTGAATTTCATACACACACTTGTAGGGATAGAAAAGGATTTATTTGAAGTGTGAATAAGACGCGACATTTTGTAAGGCGAAAAAAGGGTTTTTAAGTCTTTGTAAGTGGGCGAAAATTTATTGCAATTTCTTTGCGAATCTTACGAAAACACTTTTATTGAAAGTGGGATGTATTCGGAAGCAAACAGTATTCAGGATACTTAAACATGCATAAAATAGAGTAGGAAATATATCCGCCTACGCGGAAGTCACACATTTAATCTCATTGTTGATTTTCATTTCATTTCCTCATAGTTGCTTTAACGCTTTCAATTTTTTCAGTTTTTATAATTTGTCTTACATTTTTTATGCAGTTATGAATATATTCCTCTGTAATTTATTAAAATAATTCAAATGTTTTTATCGATAAAAGGATTTAAATTAATTTTTATAACTTAATTCTTATACCTGTTACTAAAAAGATAAAATTAAAGAATATGGTATAATTTTTGCTAGACCAATAATACGTGTATATTTATATTACTAGACATTTATTTATGTTTTTTACTTACAATATATTTTTGAAGAGAAAGCGAAAGAGCACTCTTTAAAATGAGGTATGAAAAAGGTTGCTTTCTTAAGCTTCATGAAATATAATCGTTACTGAAATCAGTCTCTATTGTGCTTGACAGCGTGGTATTAGTAGACAAAAGTTTGAAATTTGTGAGTTCGTAATCCTTACATTTTTTCTGTTGTATCTATATCATCATAGGATGTTGTATAAAAATTATCTGCCTATAGGTCACTCAACGACAATACTCACTCAATCGTAGGCTTATTACTGATTTGAGAAAAATAAACCATTACATAAATATTTTTGAAGTTTTAAATAATTTTAAGTATATTTATAGTGAATATTCAAAATTTATCCATAATAACACATTATTCATTTTAAACTTCAATAAAGACAAATTTCTTTTATTTTTTGAAAAACTTTCATGGATAAATTTTGCACTATATAAGAAATATACCTTCTGTTTTTTAAGAAATCCACTAACCTTTCTGCTGTAAAAAGAAAAAAAAACATTAATAAAGTAAGCAATTGGAAGATAATAAAACTATCCTCGCATAAATAAAATAACATTTGATTTTTTTAAAAAAAATATTTAACAAAATTATGAAATTTCTCCCTGTTCAACAAGATACTTTCGTATATAAGCGGCTGCTGTAACAAACTTCCTTGGAGCAATAGAACTGATAAACCAACATTTTCAAATACGATTTTAAAATTAAAAACCTTTATAATTAAAAATTAATTATTATTCGCTTAAAATGTAATTTTTCTTCCCTATCTAAAATGGGTTCTTCCTTTTGGTATTTGTGGTAGAACACATTGACTCATTTCCATAAAATGGTTAAAAACTGGAAAATATAGACTTTCAGAACACGTGTTTCTGCTGACCTTATCTTGTGTTTCCTCTGACTTTTGACCTTTTCTTTGAACTAGAAATGGAAAAGGAATTAAAGTCTAAGGTGCTTAAAACTTCAAGAAATGAAAATTCTGGTAAAATCATTTCTTTCTGCCATAGTTTTTTGAAAGCATTTCCAGAGTCATTCAAAGAAAAAAAAATATTTTTCAGATTTTTTCAATCTATTGAAAAACTTTCTTAACTGTGTTAAAATTGTGTTTTATATACTATTTTATATTTCATCTGAGTTATTCATTCAAAATTGCGTTTGAGTTTACATCGTCCGACATTGAAAATGCAACACAAAGAAGGAGTAAGAAAATGACGAAAATCTGCAAACAGAGAAAAACAATAACAAACAAAAAGTCATCTGCATTTCGAAATGATATGCAAAATACAGAACGAGAACAGGGTCGGGTCAGTAGGTTAACATAGCGAAGTGGCCGGACTTTACCCACTGGTTATCGGGTTGTGCCCCACCCTCTCCGAGAGCCTTCCGTAACATTAACGGGGGCCCACTTACGACCCAGCCTTGGGTTTATTTAAAATTATAATCACATATTGATGGGGCCTGCAGACATCCTAGCGCAGGAGGTGTTTGCATCACAATTCAGTTAAATGATTGAAACTAGATTTTATAAAATTTAATGAAAGTATAATATTTAGAAAAGTGAATATTAAGAAAAAGTAGAATTATATAATTACAGGAAAAGTAGATCAGGAGTTATACAATCTTAAATTAATAAAAATTTACATGAATTGACAAAACATTAATGTTTCATATATTACTTGAAATATTAAATTTAACTAATAAAATAACTATTTTTTTTAAACATCTGACTCAAATAACATATTAAGTCATGATGTTATGGAGCACTAATAATTGATATAAAATATTCGTGTTCGTTATTTCCTTTAAAATTTTGTATGAATTGACAAGATATTAATGTTACATATTACTTGAAACATTAGTTTTAAGAGTTAAAATAATTACACTATTATGAACATCATTAGATATATACAAATATTAAAAGAAGTAAATGGAAGCATTATTGTTCATCTGATGAATCTGATGACTAATAAAGTTCATCCTCTACCATTGTTGATGGTTGTACACGGTCACGGCATAGTGTGAGTCCCTGTACTGTTAAGAATATGAGTATTTGAATTTTTTTTCGTCTAAAACTGTCATTTAGACAAAGTTGCACAAATTGAAGGTCTGTTTAACAATGGTGCCTTTTTATGTTGAGGAACTTTGTAGCTGGAGATTTCACTATGTATTGAAGGGCAGTTCCCAAATCAGCACATTTGCAGATCTTCAAATTGGATTTGCCAAATCTTGCGAAGTATTAAGAAAATGGTCCATGAGATTCGTTATTAGATACTTAATAAAAGTGTTTGGGATGAGGAACTCTGTTGAGACTGTTGGAAGTATATAGGTGGGTGTACCTATCATTTTGCGATGTCTCCCCATGTTCTTTGCCAACTTCTGATGGTTCTTTTACATAGTTTTAGGAAGGAACTTGGTTTCGGCAGATTTATGACTGACACTTCCTCATTGGTAGCAGCTTCTTTTGCTTCCACCAGTTCGTTCCCCCAGTAGCCCATGTGTGCCTTAATCCAGCTTAGTTGGATTCTGCATGGTGTGTTTGTGTATAGACACTCCTGGGTATCACGGATGAGTTGTGATTTGTGCACTGGGTTGAGCAATAATAAGAGAACAGACTGGCTGTCAGTCCATATTGTTGTCGGGGCTAGTTTATTGGTAATTATGTGTTTTACCGCTTCTCTGACCGCTAATGTCTCATCTTGAAACAGAGAGTTATAATTATTTAGTTTAAATTGTTGGGAGAAAATATTTTGGTCTTTTTGTGTAACCACGAATGCTGCTCCTGTTGCCTCGTCATGTCTTAATCCATCTGTATATAGATTTATTGCTGTTGGTATAAACTTTGGAGTTTTACATAATCTTAGGAATTCTTCAGGAAGGTTGTATACTGTTAAGTTTCTGAATTTATGGAAGAGATGGGACAGATCTTCAAAATCTTTCGGGTTGTGGTGAGTACCATCTATTTGTATTGATTTTTTAAGCAGTATTATAGGTGAAATGACTGATATAGTATTTAGAGCTATGCTAGAAGTTGTTTTAAATGCTCTTGTTATCAGTAGCAGGAAAAATCGTTGAATATTGTATAAAAAATTTTCTTTTCTAGCTGTCATATGATTTGCCCAAGTTGAGCATCCATCCATGATTATTTTTTCAACAATGGTTAAGTATATTGTTTTAGAAAATTTTCCTTTTATACCCCAGTTCTGGCTGATCATTCCACGTAGTCTTTGGGCTATTGGTATTATTTTTGTTTTGATGTGGAGAAGATAAGCTTTGAATCTAGATGTATGCCTAAGTAAACCAAGCATTTTGTATGCCTTAGACTCTTATTATTTAAGGTAATTTTTGGATTGAATTTTAGACTTTTATTTTTCTTGCCAAGAATCATTACTGTTTATTTTACTGTTGAAATTGTTAACTTTAGATCTTTTCAGGAATTTGAGAATAGGAATAAGGATTTGTTACAATTATGTTTTAGTTCTGCTTTTGTTGCACCTCCAACTATTAGCATTGTATCATATACAAATGCTCTAATACCTGTGTGTTCTGGCCAAGAAGCTGGTAAGATTGAATTGAAATAGATGTTCCATAATATAGGCCCTCCTACGGAGCCCTGTGGGCAGCCTCTGTTATGTTCCATATGTACTAAGCCAGAGTATACCTATAGCTATCAGTTCTCTATCTTTTAAGAAGCTAAAAATGCACTGGGATATATTTTTCGGGGCGTTACATTTTGTAAGTGCTAAATTTAGACCTGGCCACCACAGAGAGTCGAATGCTTTCTGGATGTCCAGGCTAATGAGAGCTGTATATCTGTTGTTTTCTTTATTTTTATTTATGCAATCCATTACTGCAGTTACAGCAAAGCCATATTGGCTGTTATGTAAAAAGTTATTTTTGAATAAGGCATGCTTTAGGCGGTCTATTATGAGTCTTTCAAGAACCTTCCCAAATGAAGGCAGAAAACATTGGGCGGTAGGAAGTGGCCAACTTTGGGACTTTTTGCTTTTTACTGAAGAAGATCACTTGACCTTTCTTAAATGCTTTTGGGAAGTAATTTATTTGTAGACATTTATTAAAATAGTTTAGCAAACATTTGCTATTGGCTCTATGGACCAGCTTAACTATTATATTGTCTAATGGGTCAGTAGGTTGTAAGGCCACCGTAAATGGCGATACACGAAGCAACATGTACAGACACAGAGTCAATGGGAGTACGGAGGGCATCCTAAAGAATGGCTCTCCAATCCCTGTCAATCATTTGATAAAGGGAGTCTCCTGAAAGAGGCAGTGGCAGAAAATGGAGTCTAATCATACGCCAAATGTGTTCGATTGGTGAGAGATCTGTCGAACACGGTGTTGCCGGGGCTTGTAGTAGCTGTACACCAGTTAGGGCATGTTAGCAGAGGCGAACAATGTGCGCTAGGACGTTATCCTGAAGATAAAGGTATTGGGTACCCCTTAAAGATAAGAGAGTATCACTGGCCGCAGCACATTATCCACGTAATATTGGGCTGTCATAGAGCTGTGAGTACGAACTAGAAGTGACCTGGTATCATACACAATGGTACCCCGTTGTCGTGTGGTGGGGAATTCCACAATTGCTGCTGGATTAGACCCACCTCTACGTCGACGCCACACTTGTATGAGGGAACTGTCACTGAAGAAACAGAAGCGAGACTCATCTCAGAAGACGATCTTGTGCCACTCCGTCGTCCACATCGCTCTAATCTGGGCGTCTATTCCATGCGTTGGCGTCCATGCTGTTTGGTCAATGGCAGTGTTCTTAACAGACGCCATGAGCGCCGCAGGCCTCTAGCAACCAATCGACAGTAAATAATGGTTCTGCTCTATATGGGAGCATCCAGGGTGTCTTGCACATGCTTTAGAATTTCGGTAAGGGTGCACCACCGCCTCCTGTCGGATATGCCAGTCCACACGTGCTGAAATTACTCTGTCCCCCGAAAACGTTAAACAGTTCCCAGCCAACTATACTACAGCTGCTGCACTGTAGGCGCGTCCAAGAGTCTGTCAACTGCGATTTGCCGTAAGGACCAACCTACCCTTCTCATTCCGATTACCACGCCCTCGTAAACTCGCCTGTCTGCTGGATTGACTCCAATGGTGATGGCCTGATATTCTGTGCAATTGTAAGCGCCCTAGGCGACAAGAACGAACTTTGCAGGATTATTTTCTTAGCAGCAATAACGGCACGAATATTGCCCTCTCTGCCGGTTCCTCACCTTGTATCTTATCCTATGTGAGCTGGAGAGCTGCGCATTTCACGTCATTTGTATAACTCGGTAAGAGACGTCTACCCTGAAATTTTCATAATTTTCTGGTCGCCTCCATCTTGGTGTTGCATTTTCAATGTCGGGCAGTGTATGTAGCATTATATTCTCCAATTTATTAATGAATGCTTATTGCTTTGATGGGAATTGTGTATTGATGATGTAAGGATCTGCTGAACTGCGTAATTTTTCAATGATTTATCAGTTGTCCAGATTACTTATGTTTGCAACCTAAAGAAATCATTGGTTACTTCTGTAATTACAAAATATTACAACAAAAATAGAAAAATAACATATTGCGTGAAATATATTTGTTTTCCACCGAAAAAAGCCTAGCCATCAATTTTCTGATAAAAGCACAACGTTTGTACCTAAAAATTCTTATGATAGAATATTCATAATCATATTATTTTCAGTAGTAGTTTTATTCCGTATTTAATGCAAATATCTTTGTTTTATTTTTAAAAAGTATTGTGTTTGCCCACTTTAGCGAATGTGTTTTCCTTCAATACGTCACCGAACGGGAATATATTAGAACGAGAAAGAAAAAGAATTCTGACTTCAAAATTAAATATTTGTCCCTAAAGAGAGTTTTAATAAAGATAGTAAGTAGTTCTTGCCTATTCTCTTCAGCACTTCGAAACAAAAGAGAGTAGGCATCGAAATGTATGTTTTCCTTTGATAAAGCCCAATAAGTATGCGGAATGTCATGTGTTAATTTACTGAACCAAATGTAAAAGGTTTTTCAAAGGGAACGCTGTGAAGCGGTTACAGTTAGCTAATATACTCTAAATGAGTAACAGAACTGTAAACGTTGAATCTTATAACGCTCCTTTGTAAACGTTAAAAACAAATGAATCAATTAATTGTTATTTAAATGTGTTTATATTATAAATCAGTTATCTGCTTATTAAGATTTGAGACATTTCTGTGTGTGAGACTATAAAACTAACTTGAAATCATGATGAATTATTGAATGAATCGACAATTTTAGAATAAATAATGCCAATACAAAGAAAAATACAACAGACATTTCAATATAAAGCCCAATCTTCTCATAGAATCATATTTTAAATTTAAAAATGCTTAGTTTCAAACATAATGGAAATGCTTGCAAAAATTATTTGAAATTTCTCTATTCATTTTTTGAGGTTGGGGAACAGTTGCTTTTTCACTAATGAATTCTTTTCCAGCAATATATTTCATAAGGTTAATAAAAAAATAAATTTCTTTTTTTCATAAAAAATTTGTTCTTTTTGAATTTGATATTTCCTATTAAAGTTTTATAAATCTAGAAACAAAGAAAAAAAAACAGTTTTAGCCACTGAAATGTTGGAATTGATACCAGGTAATCATAAGAAAGTGAATGTGGTGCCTTTTAAAGGAATGTGGTTAAAATTAAAATTTTTAAGAAATAGTGTTAGTTAAGAAAATATGAAAACTGAAGTAAAAAAGTAAAAATATAAAGTTTAAAATTTGTACCAGGAGTTTATTATTTCCAAATTATCTTAAACAACTTTCATTTTTACAAATAATTAAAAAATAAAAAGAAGATACGAAGAAATTCCATTGAACACGCCTAGAAATATTTTGTTAATTTCTGGACATGTTATTCATTTTTTTGTTTTTCGATCTCTCATTTTCTCTCTCTCTAAATTAAATATACAAAATGCTTGTATGAATATTTTTGGAAATTTTTGTAGGTATATTTTTATATCAGTATCTCTTTTTTTCACTAGCAAATTTGAGCATACAGTGGTTTTGGAAAATTAGCATTTCAGCCTTATTAAATTCAAATACTTTTAGAATTAATATTATGTATTATTTCGGAAATATATTGTTTAAAAATACAGAAAGTTTTCTATTTTATTCTATTCCTGTTATGTAGTACTGGAGAAAAATAGTACAGATAGTAAAAAATTATGAAGAAAGTTTGTCATATCATACTTTATTTAAAAAGGAAATTGTTTAAAAATGAATTTAATACAATAA
This sequence comes from Latrodectus hesperus, assembly GCA_037975125.1. Lineage (NCBI taxonomy): Eukaryota > Metazoa > Arthropoda > Arachnida > Araneae > Theridiidae > Latrodectus > Latrodectus hesperus. The sequence goes on along the minus strand of CM075852.1, from coordinate 14,135,089 downwards.
TATATTTTTATGAAACTCCAAATAGCTCATTAGCTTGAAATAACAGCAATAAAAAAGGAAAAGCAAAAATTTAATTTTGTTATCGTTAATTGCTTTCTATTTCCCTTATTTGAATGAAACAAACAAACAAAAAAAAAGTAAATGTTAAATAACTTTACATTAAATTTTCTGAGATTTTAACTGTACAATACAATTTGTTGGTTTTATTTTAGGCATGAAAATGATTAGTTGTTTCACCAGGAAGTAAGATAAAATAGAATATAGTGAGTATCGCGACTATGTGAAACGTAATGACAATCTTTCAAAGTTATGGCTTCCTGAAATGGGATGTGAAAATGAAAACCTTTTTGTAAAGGAAGTTATTTAGTATGATATAGAAAAACTATCAACTGAACAAAAATATTCTCTTCCGACGATTCAATATATATATATATATATATATATATATATATATATATATATATATATATATATATATATATATATATATATATATATATATATATATATATATATATATATATATATATCTTTCAGTAGCCTTTCGTTTCCAATAGAAATTTCCTCTCTTTTTTTTAAGTTATCTTATACTAGATTTTCCAATACCTTCCTCAAGGATTCTTTCACCTTGAAGAAGGTAAATAATTAAAATCCACTAGGGTTTCCTTAAAGATTCTTGTAGTTATTTCACTTATCCCTATTATCTTCACACAATCTGGCCGTAAAATTCTCTTTATGTCTATATCTGATTTCTTGCAACAATAATAGATACTTTTCATTTATTTTGATTCTCTACTTACTTTCGCTCTAAAAACCTCTCTCATATTCTCGACAATTGTTTCTAACACTTTTCATAATCGCTTTCTCAGAACACTACGGAACAACAGATCACTGTGCACATAAGAATTTTTAGCTTTCTATTTAAGTTGGATGATATTTTATCAGTTTTTCTAATGTATTAATGGCATCGATTTTCTGCTGACACTTTACTTGGATTTTGGCACACGCACAAGCATTACATTTCCATCATCAATTGGAGCATCTAAATAATTTAACGGGCTCTTTATTTCTAGTAATACAAGGTTAAAATAATTATGGATTTGAGATTCATTTAATAAATAAAATTTATTCAGCTTTTTAAGTAAGTTTATTTTTAACTTTCTTCGGTGGTAAGTATGCTTACCACTGCACATTGTAGACTATTAAAAAGTAAGAAACAATGCATTTATATATATGTATATATATTTATAAAATATATTTAGTAAATACTATAACCTACAAATGGAATTGATATTAGAATTTTCATTCATATAAGACTGAAATTATATTAATTTCCATGAAATTTTCGAAAACATAGTGAAACACATAATGAGGTATTGCAAGTTGTGCACATATGTCGTGTTCTTTTTTAAATTTTTTTTGTTGAATTTGCTGCACAAATGATAAGTAGTTGGATAGATTACCATGGACGTTTAAAAAATGATGAAATTGATGGTAAGTATATTCACCATGGCCTTCGAAGGGTTAATTTATTAATTCAGTCACACTTGGTTGAATTAATTCACTTGAATTCATAAATTCATTACTTCACTAGTCTACATTCATCAAATTCTTCATACTTATACATTTAGCCTTACAGTTAGTCTTTACGATTATGACACATAATAAGGAAAGTAACAGATCTGAAAATCACTACTTTACCCTTTTCACACAGATAAAAATTAAATCTATTAAAATCAAATGAAATTCAAGTTTTAATTGTGTTGATGTTGTTACTAATTCTTCGTGTCCGAGCAACAGCTAGATCTGGTCATGTAATCCAGTCAAGTCAATCACTGTAAGTGGAGATTATATTTGGTCCTCTAAAGGTAGACCCAGGCCTCTAGGAGGTGCTCTGGAGAGGATGACACTTGTTGCATGGTGTAAAAACTTTGATGTCGTTGATAAAAGTTAATTCTTTAAGATAGCTAATGTTCAGTCTTGAAATTGCTGTGATATCTGGTCGACAACCCTCGAGCTCATATGCATAGATCTCTTCTAAGCTGTTTTTTTTGTAATTTAGTGATTGATTGATGTACAGACTTTGTTTTTGGAAATATCATTTTGTTTCTCGTATTACGATAAGTATTCGAGCTGCAGTTGCTTTTCAAACATGTGTAAGTAATAAATTTCATATCAATTTGGAACCATTTCGAAATAGATATTTTAATATTTCGGTTCTCAAAATTCCCTCTCTCCTAAGAAATAAAGCCAACTCACTGTTCAATTTTTTTTTCATGGTTCACATTTTGGAAACATTTAAAAGAAAGTAGTACATTTTCAGTTATATAAAATTTCGAGGTTATTTCAAAGTATATATTCTTGTTGTTGCTAATGACACTTGGACAAGCCAAGCTCGATATGCTATGCGAATTTAAGTCAATTGGGAGCGTCTTTCGTTTTAAGCAGAGCACCATGAAGGTGAAAGTACGACTTTGCTCTACACACATGCCATAGGTACCCGTTTATAGGGTAGGCAACTATTCACTCCTTATTCATACAAGGAAAGGACAAAGACAGGATAGATAGAGAGAGAAAGTACATCCATGCCCGAACCAGGATTCGAACCCAGGACCTCCTTATCAGCAGTCAGGCACGCTGACCACTAGACAAGTTGGTCGGCAAGTATGTATTCTGAATTAACTGAAATAGTTAAAAATAACTCTTGCTCAGTATAATTCTATCGCTTCAATCTTCCTACAGAGATTTTTTTATATGGAATTAAAATGATTGTAAATTATTTAAAGATTTTATGAGTACAATATTTTAATTCTTCTCTCAAAATGCAAAAGCATTTTGTTAGATATAGTATTCAATTTATGATAATAATTTTTAGAGTGCCTTCAGTTTCTCACCAATTTGGCACCATATTGTTAGCGATGTTAATTTATTTTTGGTTGGTACATCATGTTCTCAGCGTCATCTTATTTCTTCAAACCAGCGCGAAAACATGATTGGCGCAAAAAATCGCCAGTTTTCACCAAGGGACCCCTGAAGTATATATTTTCCCATCTATAACCTATTCTTTTTATTTATATGTTATATCTTTAGAAGGGAATATTCTTTTTAAATGCATACATTCTTATTTAAATAAAAACTTCAGTTCAAATGTCACTTGAAAATGCAGAGAAAAATGTTCTTATGCTGTGCATCAATGCATTTAATATTTCTTAGATGAAATGTCGAAAAATGGTTCATACATCTGATCATCGGACCCTAAATGAAAAAAAGTCTTCATCAAATGTGAAACATTCAACCCGATAAGATATATTAAACTTACAGAAGCATATGAGAAATTATTTTGCATTTGTCAATAGATTTTTCAGCGTAGTATGATAGGAAATTGATTTGGAATTTGGCAAAAGGAAAGCAATCCTTGCAGTTTTTCGATTTACCCACGTAAAAAGATGTTCTATTTTCGCAGTTTGCACGAGTCACGTTTTTACAGTCCCGAATTTCAACGTTGAGCTTAGATAAGAACAGGAGGAAAAAAAATATAAATGAGATAGGATGCAGATTTTGATTGGCTGAATTCGGTCTCTATTGATCAGGCCTATTTCATTCACTTTGGTTTCGCATTTCCAGTTTTCTCGTTCTGTAGAATTGGATTGCTGTGCACATAATATCGCAGTTGATTTAATTTTTTTTCAGTACTGCAAATAGGAGGTAATTTTCATATCTTAAATCGATATCTGTATAGTTATTTTTCTATCATATTATCAATGCAGATTCGTAAATAGAATTCCATGTGAAACTGTCACTTTTTTATATTTGCCATTATAATATAATACCTATAATTTTCATGATAGTAAAATTGATAAAAATATTTAATAAAATTTGACTTGCTTCAAAAATAGTTCTATTGACTTAAAAATATCAAATAATAAAAATCTTAATTTGGTGATCATATGTTACCATCTTTTAAAAAAAATTTTACTTCATATAATTAAAAAAAATAAAAATTTAATCCAGAAAATTCTCTCAAAAGTTAATTTAATTAAGGGATTAGTTAATACAAAAAGTATATTTATAATAAAGTATGTAGGAAGCATAGGAAATAATTGGTATTTTTTGTTCTTCCATCATATTTTTTAATAAATTAAATTGAAGATTGATTACACATTATATCGTAGATTATTATCACTTAATTCTGTAAATATGTTTTGTCACAAAACCACAATACGGACTCATTAAGTTGGCAACTAAACAATCAAATTGAGAAAACTCATTTGAAGAACCGTTGATTAGTTTTGTTTCATAAAATATTAATAAGTTCCATGATTATATTTTATGCGTCAAATATGGAGGCAGGTGACTGGTCTCATTCTCAGTTCCTTAAGAAACTGATTCTGAGTATATGTCATACACACTTCATTGGAAGGAAGCTGACGTAGTTAAAAAATGTAATATAGGTATTGGAGTATTTAAATTATATTCTTGGTAGTCAATCAAGTCTTGGATATAATTCTTAGAACTGAATAAATGCTATTCAGATGAAGTAGACTTCTGTATCTTTATTTCAAATAATTGATGTAAGATACAAGATATTTTTTAATGATACATTTTACGATTACTTCAGCGATGCCATTGCACAAAAAGCTGGTTTCGTTCTTTAAGGAATTCTATGCCAATACTGAAGCAAAATAATGACAATGAATACAGCCCGCGGCCAACAGAAGCCACGCCTATTTTCTTGAATGAGGGCTCAGGGGGGCGAAGCATATGTCCCGGTCAGCCTAACACGAAACCACTATTATTTATTTTCCAAGCATGCTTGGTACTCCCTTTCAACGACCCACTCAAGAAACGAGAAGCTGATTTGACCTTTCGGCACAGATGCTGTATAAGCCAAGATGCTAAGTTCTGAATTATTTTGGCGATGAAAAAATGTTGCCAAGATAACTTATTGTGACGTGAGCGATGATGTAAACACTAGGGTTGCCAAATTAAAATTTTCTGCATATTTCTTATTGCTTTCCATCACTATGACATAATAAAAACAAGGTTACCACGTACCGCCAAAGAAATCACCAAAATTAGAATTTTGTATGTAGATTATAAGCATCTGTGCCGACCTCTTTCCCAGCCTGATGATCGAGCCTGAGATCTGGTCGTGGAAATGTGATATAAATATGACATTATAGATATTATTTCTTACTATAACTTCCAGATTTTAATGGATTGAGAGAGAAAGAAAAACTATTACTCAAGTTTCTCTCATGTTATACGTAATGCAATATGAAACAATCTCATAAGCAATAATTACTGTTTCTAGTTCATGAAATGTAGAGATAATTGTCCTATTTTTGAGAATAACTGGAGAAAGCAAGAATGCTCAAAAAGTATGTTATGTATCCTTTGAACTTCCTGTTAGTATACTTTTTTTTATTTTGTCACCAATCTTAAGAAATTATTGACCTGGACTGTGCAAATGACAAGAATTGTGAAGCATGATCAAAAGGTACGAAATGTAGCTTTTGAATTTTGTATAAATCTATCTTTAAATTTGCTTTCAATCTGGAGATCATCACCATGTTTACATGATTAACTAGATTCATAAAGAATGCTCAAAAGAATATGATATACCTTTTTAAACTCTCGTTAATTCACATTTGTTTTTGCTGTTTGTCTAGATTAATCCAGAAATTGTCACTGTTTAAATGGATTATTGGAGTTTGAATGTTCGATGGATATTATTTTACTTAGCTATTCCTAAAACTTAAGTCTCTTCTCATTTTGTTGTGATAAGTTAGAATTATTGAGGATCCGAAACCATTCTATTGAGGATTGTATGACGTAACTTCTTCATTATGATTTTTAATTAGTTTTACAATAATTACCTTGCATGCTCACTTATTAATTATTATTGATTGCAATTTTCTTGTGATTTAAGTATTCAAAAATGGCTGAGAGAGAAGATATTCGCAAAATTGTGTTTACACCATTATTGAGGACATCTAAACTGGCAAGCGAACATAAGTAAGGTGTAAATATAACAACAGAGTCGGGTACAGAGAACATTGTTGCTACGCTGAATAGAGAATAAATTGAGCTAATTCTTGTAAGTGGTTCATTTGAATAATATACCTGACCATCATGGAAAAATCGACACATTCTTGATGTACACTTCTTGGTATTTTCATTTCAAAACTGAGAAGTATTTGAAGTTTGAACATTATATTAAGAAAGCTTTTCTTCAGTCTTTATACGGTGTAAGAAAAGACATTGATATTTGAAATTAATATTTAGAATTTATGCATATTTATAATTAGTTTCTGTTATTCAGTATCATTTTAGTACATTAGTTAAATATTTTGTAATGATTATGAGTATCTTTTATACAAATACTCAATTTCTGACTGCCATTCACATTTTGTGTTTCGTTTTAACTGCTGTTTAACTTGAACTAACGGCATTCAAAATCTCATATTCATATTTTTATTGCATGGGTAAAACTAATTTACTAAAAATTTCTATTGTGACAGTGTCAAATTGATTTATATCAGTAGAGATAGGTATACCACATTGAGAATTTCAATATTTTAAAACTTTGAAGAAGTAGGTTTCAATATATGCAGTACTCCAATTATCCGAATCAATTGGGACCAGATCCCATTCGGATAATAAAAAATTCAGTTTATCGAATTTTTTGAGAAAAGGATCTTTTTTAATTATTGTACGTAGATGAAGAGTTAATGAGAGAAAAAGCTACATATTTTTTTTAAAGAAAAAGAGCTTTAAATCAATTAAATGAAAAGGCAACACTTTTACAAGTTAAGATACTGTACATTAATACAGTATGTATGTACATACATATGTTCTGAAATGAAATTCATTTTGCTTGCTCAGTCACAGAAAGTTGTTCACTCATTCGTTTTCGGACAGCCAAGTCACGCATCCGCTTGATGGTGAGAATTGTCACGTGGTCACACTCGGGCTGACGTTCGACTCGGTCCACCATTTACAATTTAAAACATAGTAGAGATGTAAAATTCCCGTGAATTTTGAAGCTTGGGAATTTTGAGGGATTAAACTCAGTCAATCATATTTCGTTTTAGAGATTCTTTTTTCGCATATATATGAAGCGAAGTAAAGTAAAATTTGGTATCTGTAAATAGTTTTTAAACAAAGTGAAATTTTATTTTCTACAATAAGCATTCATAAAAGCAGTGAAAAGCAAAAAATATGAATATTAAAATTGTAAAAAATATAGTATTGAAAAATTTCGTCCCTAGGGGATATTTTTATATCGGGGTATGTATGGCGAGATATGTCGCTAAGATTGTTGGGAAGCCAATGTTTCTCACAAATATATATTTAATGAAAGTAGGAAAATAAATTGAAAGTTGTTATTTGATCAAAAATAATATTGTTTCACAGTAACAAATAGTGATTCTTTTCTTCATTTCTATTTTTCCATTTTCAGTTGTTTTAAGTTGTAAAAGTTTTATTTTTTGCGATCATTCTTTATATGATAGATTTGTTTCTTATGTATTCGAAATTGCTTTATTTTTAAAAAAAAATGATTTCACTTTAATTTTAATGCATTAAATTTCTTAAAAACAAATTATTTGAAAAAAGTAAGGTTGTACTTCATTTTCAGTCTTTGTAATAAACTGAAAATTGATGATTTAATTATAAATAATTTCAAGCAAATTGCTTTCACTTTTGTTTTGACTTCTAATTGCAAATTTTTAATTTAACATTGATAGAAAAAGATACTGTTTCATTTACTACTTCTCAATTGAATATGTGTAAATGTTGTTCAAATTTAACCAATATGTAAATGAAAGTATGTGGTGAGGCGACGTGTAAGTTGTGAACAAAAAAGAGCTCTTCCAACGAGTCATCATTTAAATCATATCTCGTAGGAATTAATGTGACAAAAATCCTATTGAATATGAAATAAGCTAGCATTAAAACAATATTACAATTTGCATGTAATTTTGAGTTGCATTGAAACTGCAGATGTTATTCCAATCCAATTATAAATATCTTTATTTGCAGAGGGAAATTATCATCAATATTTTCTAGCATTATTAGCAATTTCTTAATAGTAACTTATAACTATTTAAATTGACAAACTCAATATTTCAATTATTAACAATTTACTAAAAAGTCACATTTGTAGCTACTTAAATTTACAAAATCTATTTAAGATACAAAAATAATAAATTTATAAAATTTTTTTATCCATAAATGTAATCATGACTAATACTTTTTCTTTTATTATAGTTAAAATATTTAAAAAATTTTTCTTTTAAATTTTAAGATTAATTAACATTTTTTTAAGTACAATATATAATGCAGACTTTAAATAAAACTATTTTTATTTCATTTGCAAGGATCTGATACATTAATTTACACAATTACAATATATCTACAGTTGAATTATTCATTGAGTTTTTCAAAACAATTTTTTACAACATTAAAAATGATTTCAAAACAGTTAGGTAGAATCAAAATCTCTTTAAACTATTGTTCATTATTTCTAAATGATAATTTAGAAAATGTGGGTGAATTAAAAAATTATTGATAATCTGTGTCATTGAAAATATTTCCATTTTTTCAGACTTTAGTACTAGAAATGGAAATAACATTATGATATGAAATTTATAAAAGCCAACCAAATGAATTCTGAAAAAATTTTTTTTGCTTTTTTAACATTTTGCACTTACGTAATCTTGCTATATATTAAATTATTTTTTAATTCAATGCACCTCTTGCTTTTCATAAAAAGGCTGAAATGTGTTATTCTTTACAAAAGAAAATTTGGTTAAAATGCTAGACCTGAAAATATTAATGCCAGTTTGATGTAAAAAAATAGGTGTATTATTTTTCTACAATCTCTTGTTATAAAAACTTGAAAACTTCTATTTTTTAAGATTTAGTTCAGCTTGAATTTTTACACACAAGATTAAAATTTGTACATAATACAAAAATTTTAGGACAATTGACAAATCTGTAATTTTGTGAATTATATATTTATAATTCAAAAACTTGAAGTAACAATAAACAATTTGTTCAGAAAGGATTTTAAAAATTGTACAGATGTACTTAGAAATCTGCACAATAAAAACATAACCATCTAAATATGTTTATACCTGTTACCTTGTGAAATGATATTAGGTATTATTTCTATGGTAGAAAATACCTGATATTTATAATTATGAAAATATTGTTTAATAAATACTGATTGATTTTTATGAATATAGTTGTTCAACATGACAACTGAAGTGGATATAACAAAAATTGTTGTTATAAATAATATATAAAATTGATGCTACATATTTTTTTACTGTAACACTAATACTATATTTAAAACAAGCAAATGACACTAAATATCTTAAATAAAAGATTAAAATATTAGTTTTTCAATGCTTATACTACTACTTTCACGATGCAACACCAACTTGATGACCAATGATATAAATGTGTCGAAACTTAAGCCCTTGTAAAGCTGAAAGGTATAAATCCTAGTAGCGGGGTATTATAAACAATATCCTACCTCCTTTCTGGCTTCTTAAAACTAATTGCTCATTTTAAAATAGCAAGTTTCGAGCATTTTAAATGCATTGTAAATCAATGCATGTTGGTCATAGATATGCTGTCAGAAGGGAGGCTTTTTTGAACTTCAGCTCTCTTTAAAATATTTCTTGAAGAAACATTTCACATATCACACATCAACATTATTATTTACAATCTCATATAAGCATATCATTACCAACCATCAACATATTCTGTATAATAGTTGATAATAATTATAGTGAAATACATAGCACGTTTTTGAATTAAGAAACAATCTTGATTCACTAAGCCCCTGATTATGTTATGTGTGTATGCATATTTAAAATTATGAAATGTTGTAATTTGCATATATATATATATATATATATATATATATATATATATATATATATATATATATATATATATATATATAAATAACATCTCTATATGACACATAACCCTTTAACTAAGCAGAACTTTTAGAAGCACTTTTCAGCTCACACAAATTAATTAAAATGAAATTGGTAAAAATTATGGTGAAAATCAAAAGTTTTGCCTACTATTTATAGTTCATTTTAAACTATAATATAACAGACACTAAAGCTATATCAAAGAAACTTCGAATAATTTATATACAATTATAAATACTATCCAATCAAGTTAAAATTTAACTTTTTCCAAATTATTGAAAAAATCCTCAGGTTGGTTGGTTGGGTTTTATGGCGCAAGGTCCAAAAATGGACCTGCTGCACCAAATAAAAATAAAAGATCCTGAGAAATACCATTTAAAAGATGGGACACAGATATCTCAAGATGTTGAAAAAGAGGAAATGGCAAATGCTCATGGGAGACAGGTTTTGCTAGTTAGGACTGCTAACAGGATTTAATAGGTAGTAATACTGATAAAGAAGTTTATTATTGACACAAAACTGGACCAATTTACATAAATTTATTATAAGAAAAACTTCATCAAAATTTTAAGTAACTTCAAATTAATCAATTAGCATCAACAGCCACTATTTAACTTATAACTTTCAGTAAAAGCAAAATTATGATATAAATCTCTACAAATCTAAAATTATTGGAACTAACATGCATATTCAAATTTTATAAGCTCCATAGAAATGGATGAAATTTAATATTCTTACCATGTAGTCTAACAAAATTACTGATTTGTCAAATCGTTAATAAACGACTAAATTAACTAGTAGTGAAATCCAACATGCTTAATTAAATCTAGTTTTTCTATTTAATTTTTTGCCAACATTTTGAATGATAAATAGCTTCATTTTGATAAGGAATAATATCAAGAGCATTTTTCTGCTTCTTTATTACTAGCAAATAATTAGCAATTTTAAACACAGACATTTTTTTATGTGACAGTATTAAAGTTAAGATATTTTCCAAATCTTAAACACCAAATTTATAAACTTTAATAAATATAACAGTAAAAAATTGGGGAAACGTTCCACTAAAATTAATAAGAATGAGTATTTATTATAATCTATGAACAATCAGTTTTGTTACGAAGGTTTATGTATTAGTATTCTATAGAAAGTACACAACACCATGTAATAAATCCTACCGCAATTATATAAACATTTATGAAGTATATCTATGTATAAAAAACTTGCAAAAGAAAAAAAAGTCTTGCCTGTTAAGAATGCCAAATAAAATTATCATTATACTTCACATCATTACTTTTGATGGCAAGAGAAAATGATTGTCTTTTTGTATACAATACGTTCAAAATCTGAATCGATAAACAGATATTTAAACATCTGATTTAACCACAGAAAATAAAAGCTCAATAGTTAAAAATTACTTTCTGAATGTTACAAACTATAAATGTACATCCAGGTTATTACTTTTATTTACATTGATCAAAAGTAACTCCAGACATCTAATAAAAAACAAAATGAATATATACACTAACGATTGACGTTATAAAAAATTTTCGTATGAACTTTAGAATCAGTTATCAAGCTAATCTACTGCGTTAAATTTAACATTTTATAAATAATAGTATAATATTTTTAAGAAATATATATTGAAAGATTGAAGTTCATACATATTAGAAGATAAATATTTTCAAGGAATATATATATATATATATATATATATATATATATATATATATATATATATATATATATATATATATATATATATATATATATATATATATATATATATATATATATATATATATATATATATATATATATATATATATATATATATATATATATATATATATATATATATATATATATATATATATATATATATATATATGTATATATATATTGAAAGACAGCATATCTAAGCGATTTATCTGTCCAAAAATTTAAAAATATACGCGTTCAAATTATAAACATTACGAATAACAATTGCAAAGAACACAACTTGAAACCTCTCCAATCTTTACAAATGGCTGTCATCTTTTTCAAAATGTTTTCAGAAATTTCTAATGCCATAAATAAAAGTAGAAATCATTAAAATATATCTTTTTTAAATATATTATGTGGTTTTAATATTTAAAAACATATAAATTTTTAAGAAAATTCAATTTTTTCTCCAATTTTAAAAATTTAGGAATTTTCAAAATTTTCATGGGAAAAAACCCAGTTTATTCCCATCCTTGCAACACTAAAATATTTTTGTCCTTTTCTTGTATCTGTCTTTGTACTTTCCTTGTATAAATGAGGTGTGAATGGTTGCCTACCCTATAAACGGGTCACCTATGGCATGTGTGTAGAGCAAAGTCATACTTTCACCTTCGTGGTGCTCTGATCCAAACGAAAGACGCTCTCTATTGACTTAATTTCGCACAGCCAAAGGCATAGCGAGCTTGGCCTGTCCAAGTGTCAAAAGCAACAACAACAACAACACAATAATCAAAGAAAATATTTAAACTAACATTTTTCCAATGGAAACACTGTAGAAGGGAAATTTTGTTTATTTAAATAATATTTTTAAAAAGTTTGAATTATATTAATTTCATATACGTATTAACTGCTTTAAATAGTTAAAATTAATCTCAATAATATTATAAAACACAAACTTTTTTACAATTATTTTATAAATACTCATTGAGAAAATAACAAGATTTTTTGATTTTATTACGATTGATATCTTCTTTCATTTTATATTTGAATTTTAAGATTTAATCGAAGCGATTGTATCTTGTGCCAATGTTGTCTAATGCACTGTCATTGTTACATCAATATAATTGCAGCTGCAATTAATGGAGACTACACTGTATTTAAATTGATAGCTTTTCATTAGCCTCAGCATGGATATGATAATTTTTTTCCCCGCAATGCTAAGTGGATTTCAAATTTGCACTTTGACATTTTCGCGATGACAGTTAGGAGCTGTTGTTCGCCTGACACAGGGCTTTTACTCATCCCCAGTATTATTGACAACTACATAATGATTGAGAAACAGTTTATTTATTTATTTTTCCCAATTCTACATCATCGAAAAAAATGGATAAAAAAATAATTTACTCAGAGGCCAATCATTTTTATTTTTCATCTTTTGTTTTTATTTTTTTATTATTATTTCCCGGGATACGCGAGGTTTTGCTTGTATCGATTCTTGAGATTGCTTCCATTCTTCACAGTGTATGTACGATTCCAATTATAATTGCAAATTTGTCGTCGTGAAAGAAAGTGAAAACAGTTCCCGTGACATTTGAAGTTTTAAGAAATGAATAGAAGGAACACACAAGTTGATACATTAACATTCCTTGTAACAAAAATAAGGTGATGTTTGACATTTACATGGATGTGGATTTTTGCCAATTAACAGTTGCTGGAATTTTGTTTCACTTAGAAGCGTTTTTACTTACGGTAATACAATCTTAAATATTCACAGGGATCGAACAAGGGAAAATGGATTTTTTAAGCAATATAACTTAAGCATAATACATTAATAGATAAATTTTTTTTATTTGGTTGTATAGTAGCGTGGCAAACAGAAATTTACTAGAAATATATCATAGAACATCAAACAATGAGTAAAATTCAGTCAAATGAAAAATTAACTGTTTTAAATGCATTACAAAATGCATAACTATTGAGCAGTAAATAAATGTATATAAAAATAGTTTATGGACTCAGAAAAAATTAATAGATGATGATCTCGGTATGTGTGCATAATCTTTACATAAATCAATAAATGGTTACAAATTTGGAGCCCAAAACCCCTTTAATTTGCTTCTAGCAGCTTAAGAAATGCTAATTACAATAAGCTGCAGAAGCCACTTCTGGAAAGTCCATAAATTAGATCATGTTAGGACATTTAGATTGGGTGTATCTTTCTTCAGTAAAATCCATTATAAATGTATCAAAATTTTCTATTCAGTGATATCCCAAAAGAGAAGAAATTGACTTTCTAACATGTTCATAATATTGGAATAAGATCTGGTGACCTAGATGGCCGTTGAAGGACATTAAAGCCTTAGAAATAGAGTTAGATGAATAAAATAGGCTAAAGAGATTATTTTCTGAATAAATAACTTTGTAGCATATGCAGTGACGCCAACTGTAAAATTTCATTAGAATATCTTGTTTCAAGTTATTGGTGTTCCCAGCAGTTTGCTGGACATACATCCACATTAAGAGACTCGGTACAGTGCTGCCAAGAATAAATACTGTTCTCGATCACATGACTCACCGCTTCCCAATAAGTACGCAATTTTGAAAGAAGCAGGATTTCTTAGCTGAGGAAAAACGATGTCCAATTAGATGAAAAAATCCAATCAATTTTCAAAACGATATCAAAATAATATATTATCTCAGAAACTGTACAATTTTCTTGAATGAAATATCTATCCGAAAGACACTGCTTATATGAGGGGTCGGAAGCAACTACCTGTATAATTAGAATTACTTAGAGCTTGAAAGAGAGATTTATTTCTTATCCTTTTTTCAGCTCACAAGTCCCTACATTCTAACTTTATTCCTCTTTATCAATAAAATTAACTAAGTTATAATTAGAAGTACACGTTTAAAAAAGTTAATATTCTGCTGTAAAATGTGTTGTGAAATGCATTTTATTTCTGAAGAGATTTTAAAACTCTTCAGTTATTTTATTAGATTTTTTCTCCTGGCTTGATGAAAACAAAATTAGATTAGCACTAAATATGCATTATAAAAACATACAGGTAAATTAAATTTAAATAAGTTTAGTAAAATTGTGAGAAATACAAATTAGGTTTATTTGTTAACAAATAATCAAATGCAAATACAACTTATAACATACGAGAAAAATATAGTACAATTTCATGAGCATATGGTAAATTCAGTTAATTCTTTGAAGTATATATGAGGTAAAATAGTAATTAAAATAAATCTGTTAATAAAGTAAAAAAATGCTTGAGTAATTCATATTTCGTGGAGAAAAAACATAAACCATTTATATATATATATATATATATATATATATATATATATATATATATATATATATATATATATATATATATATATATATATATATATATATATATATATATATATATATATATATATATATATATATATATATACACACACAAAAAACTATATACAAACACACACATACATATATATAAATATATAATTAAACTTTTAATTTTTTGGATTTTAATAATTTTTCAGCTTTTTTTTTGTTTGCTCCTCAGTTATATAACTTGGATTTCTTATGTCCATTGATCTAGGATAACGTGAATCGATTAGTTCTGGCAAAAGACAGCCAAAATAAAAATCATTTAATTTAGTTTTCATTTGTATCTCCCAAAATATATCATCGCTAAAAATTTGTTCAGTTTTAATTCCTTTTGGGAACCAAATGGCAAACCAACAAAAGTTTCATTCACTAATGTGTAATTGTCCTTGGATTTGATAATAAAATTTATGATTTTTATTTATACCCTTAATTTCTTTTGTTTTTCTGTCTTTTTGATAGAAATTGAATGCTTATACTTATTGATCATACCTTATAGTGTATAGTAGTTTTTGTTTTCTTCCATGAAATAAGTTGAAAGTAAAATTAAATGTCTAAATGTTTGTAGAGGTAAAAACTCATTAATTTTGCAAAATTATTAAAAATGAAATTAAATTATTTGTTTCACTATTATTCTGATAAACTTGTTATCATTCTTATTATTAGATATTTTATTTTATAAAATATATATATATAAATAAATAAATAAATAAATAAATAAATAAATAAATATATATATATATATATATATATATATATATATATATATATATATATATATATATATATATATATATATGTAAAATGCCTTTTTTATATTAAGTTCTTTAAATTTTTAATACATAGGTAGTCTTGTTTCTAAATCGTAGTATATAATACAATTGAACAAGGTAACACAAAACAGTTTATAATATTTCATTTTCAAAATTTATTTAAGTGAAAATAAACAAAGTTGGTTTAAAAGTACATATCATAATCATAGCTACTTTTCCAACGCTAATTAAAATGAATCTGACATGCATTATTTACAGATGTCTTTTCTATTTCGTAGAGTGAGAAAAACTAATTCTTCTTGCTCGATTTGGAAGTGTTTCCCAACCGCATCATAAAACAGCGGGAATCATATGGGGTGCAGTTTTCCCCAGAAATCTCCCCTCCTTTAGGTTACCATAGTGAGGTCGAAAATCAAGCCAAGTTTGGCGTTTAAAATTTTTCAGCTTCATAGGTGGCGTTGTGTATAGAGATGGATTTTCAAAAATAAGAATGAGTTTGATTTCTAATCAAAATTCGTATCGAAATATTGATGGAATCAAAAATATTTTCAGCTTAAAATTAACAAAAATGTTCATTTTGTAACTGTACGCTGAAAAAAAAAATTAGAATTTGGTTGAAATTTACTCGGAGATATTTTGACATTTTAAAAACAGTAGCAAAAATTTTAAGTGCTAAAAATTGGCGTCGAGGTGACAGTAGTTCTGTTTTTTGTAATTTTTAAAAGACCGGAAGTTTCTGTCATGAAAACAGCACTTGTGACACGTTAAAACAGTATCCATAGGATTAACATAGGATGCGATTTTCCCCAACGGAGGTTTAGCAGGGCCCTAATGATCAATCTTTGGCATTCAGTTTAAAAATCAAATATTCTTTTCTTGAAATATAGGGAGACTGTTGAGAAAAATCATTGGCACAGATGTCGTATAATCCGAAATACCAAATTCCAAGCTTTTTTTCTGGTGGATTTTTTTGTTTATCCGGCAATCTGGTTTATACATGTCATACAGATGGAAACCAATAAGAATTATGTAGAAAATTTGATAACTCTAGTATTTACGTCATCGCGAGACGTCACAATAAATCATCTTGACAACATTTTTTCGTCGTAATAAAAATTCTGAATTTGGCATCCTGGATTATACGAAATCTGTGCCAAATCGTTCATTCATTAGATTTTGAGAGGTTATATTATTCATGCCGACATACGATTGAAGAGATGGAGCAGATGCATACAACTCATATTATCAACCAATATCTTTATTATCCTACTCTCTTTCAACAATTTAAAAATCAACTGTAATTCTTAAATATTTAAACTTTACCAAATATTTATAAAAAAAAACTTGACAGTAAAATCAGTGAGGAAACAGAAAATATCTCTGACTTGGTAAATTTTAAAAGAATCTTCTTTGAGGGAGGGGAAAATATTTTCTATTGAAAATGGAAGAATTGCTGCATTTCAATTTTAAAGTGATTCTGAATAATTATTAAAGTTAAAGAATCCACTGATAACGTGTTAATGGCATTATTTTTGAATTTCGTTTTCAGTTATGCAAGTATTTCCCCCTTACTTTGACGAGTAGTCAGTTTTCTATTCATAAATTTCCCAAACCCAGATTTTTGTTTTAGTTTTATAGTTAATTTTTGCACACAATTTTACTTTGAATTAGCTGAATGCAACTGCTTTGCTGCTCTCCGTTTAAGTCATTGAACAACTGGAGTTCTATTGTTGACACCTGACTTCCCGCACGTTTCTTTAATTTAAATTTTTCCAGGAAAGAGGTGTATCTAGATTTCGGTTGTAAAATAGTTACAGATTGACAAGCATTAAGTTATGTTTGTCAATCTTACAACCGAAATCTAAAACAAAAAGAAACAGAAGTGGAACATATATTAGATATTTTTGTTGGACACATTGCGTTGCGTTGTAAAACTTAATAAAAATTTTTAATTAAAAGCTTGAAAATTGCTTTCTTTAGTTTGAATACGATTTTAAAAAATACTTCTTAAATAAAGAAAAATTAATTGTGATTTAAATAGGCGAAATTATTATCTGAGATTTATAATTAAACCGAGCGAGAAAACAGGATACCTAAATTTCGGGGAAAAATTTGCTCTTTCGAAAAATAAAAACATTTACTACTTTTTAACGCTGTTTACTATTTATTAGATTTGGTCAAAATACTTTTTTGCTTCATAAAATAAAGTCTCACATATTTAGTCAGTTAATAGCAAATCGCTGAGATGTGAAATGCTTGAAATATTTCTTTAGTAACGAAGTTGAGAAGTATTAAACTTGAAATTTTCTTCCAGGCTCCAATGGATTACTAATGGGTGTCGTTAGGGAAATTCGAAAACACTTTAGCCAAAATCAATCTTTAGCCAAATCTTTAGCCAAAATCAATACTTTTTCAAAATATAAAAAAACTTATTTTTTTTAAAATGTGCTTTGAAAATGTAGAAAAAGATAGGGAGTTTACACAATGTTAAATATATTATCTTTCAATTCTTAAAGGTAGATTTTTTTAGAACAATGTAGATAGTAATTTTAAAATTATGTAGATGGTAATTTTAAACCGTGGTTGATAGTTTTAGTCTTAGAAGAAGGGACAAAAACAATGAGCTGAATTATGTAACATTGTGCATGGTGGTATAAACAACTTTTTAATGAATTTAAACCTGCGTCATTTACATTTTAAAATTTTATTACGAGCACTGTAGTCAAGGTTTTGAAATGTAATATAGTTTTTTATTTTAAATTAACCACAGAATGGAATCCTGATATTTGATTGTTTAAAAATTACGGAGAAACCTTTTATCCTGATAAAAGGCATTATATATATATATATATATATATATATATATATATATATATATATATATATATATATATATATATATATATATATATATATATATATATATATATATATATATATACATATAATTATTTCTTGATTTTTCAATGAATTTATAAGTTTCACAGAAAAGGTTTTTGGCTTATTGACTTTTTAATGCGAATAGAAAAAATCTCTCGACTCTACAATGATTAATATAAATGAAAACGTCAGAATAAGCAATACAAAATTCATAGCGACCATTGCCTAATTTCTCAGCAGAACTCCGATTCGATTGGAGCTTGTCGTATTCGATGATTGATGGACACTTCAAGCGACCAATAGAATGAGGACAGTAATAGAAAAATAGTGATTGTGTTTGATTTGAAAACAGCAATGGTGCGAATGAAGTAAAAGTCAGATTAAGTTAAAGACAAACTATATGCTGAAAAAGAACAAACTTCAAAGTACTACAGCAAACTACAGACTCTTCTTTTTAAGATCTTGTAGGGGTGTCATGTGTGCATAATTAAAAGCAAAAATTTAAGTAAGAAAATGTAAAAAAAAACAAAGATTACTATTGTAAAGCAAAGTATGCTTGAGTGAAATTTCGAATGCAATGGTAATTTTTGTAACTATAAAACGTGTACCGAAGAAATAAGTTTTCTCAGAAATGTACCAAAGCAAGCAAACGAGTAAAGAGAAAAAAAATGTTTTAAAAAATACTTAAAAACTAAAATATGATTCAAATATCATTTAATACCTAATATATAACCAATAAATATTTTCAGGGATTTTATGGCCATAAATGTGCTACTTGGAATGGAAGTTAATTGAATAGTATACAGAAATACTATTTCATTTTTCTTTGATGTATTAGAATTAAAGCAATCATAATGTTATTATTTTAAGAGAGAGAGAGAGCGAGAGATCTATTTTCTGTACATAGAGCGAGAGACCATTTTTAGACTGGGTTTTAATCTTGGATTTTCTCTATTGCCACACGAATGTTCTTAAATCCATGAAAAAATCACCCCAAAGTCATTATAAGTTTGATGTTAAAAAAATAGTTTGTAAAAAGTTAATTTTAATTCCTAGATTATCATTTTCATGCTACCATAACCGAATTGAATATGGAACTATTCTCAATTAATGGTGACTACTTAATTTTTTTTAATTAGATTCCGTGATTTTTATAAAATTACTACCACATTTGCAAATACTGCGTTTAATAATTTTCTTTTCATGACCTCTTCAGAATGGAAGTTTAATTATAAGAACATAATATATATATATATAACCTACTAGAATAATTGATATAATTTTTATTATGTTTTAAAATGCCATAAAATAACTTGTTGTTTACATTCGTAAGACCTATATTTAAAAAATATAATAGTATAACAAGTTTCTTGGTTACGCGATTTCATAAATTATCGATTGATTTAATTCTCTTTTATTGATAAATGAAACAAAGTTGTTTTTTCTGGTGAAAAGTACTAAAGAGAATTATTTAAAATGAATTATAGTTTTAAAACTTTACTTAAAATACATGGTTTCAGATTACCATACTTTACGAAAATCACTCAAAAATGGCTAATTTTTAATGGGAAAACTAGTTAAGCGTCCGCTTAAGAAATGCATATTACGATCATTATAGTAATAGTTTGGGAAAGCTAAAACTCCCCAAAATTTTCTTAAATTTCATTGATTATTCTTAAATTTCATTGATTATTCTTAAAATTCATTGATTCTTCATTTTTACTAAACTGATTTAGAACAGTAGGAATTCACAGTCTTCCTCTGTAAGCCTTCCACAGTAGTACTGTAAGCTCTACAAGATTTCTGAAATGTACATTATCAATTGGTCTGGAATATCTTCATTTGCCCTTATTCATCCATAAAATTTCGGTGAACAATGAGAAGTTATATCAAGAATTCTGATAAAGTCTTAGTTGACAAGCATCTTTCTGTGAACCTAAGTAATTGTGCTTCGCATTCAACCGCCCCTTATCCGCCCATACAGCTTTCTCGACACAACTTTTGACACTAGTTAGTTATTAGAGTATAAACCTTAAAGCTGAAAACGGTCGTAACATTAATATCCTTGGAAAAATTTTGATGTTGTTAGATTTTGAAAAGTTTTCCATCGTCATTTGATCATATTCACATGTAGCAAGGAAGGAATCCTCAAAAAAGCAAAGTAGTGTCTCAAAAGATGTAAATACCACCGATAGTAGAAGTACAAAATCCTTTTCGCATTATTTAATAGTAATTAGGGATTGAATTTCGGACTTCTGATTTCTAGATAATGGTCTTATTGCAAAGTCACTATCATCCCATTTTCGAGGTTTTTAGTAACTTTGACCTTTACGTCACATTATTTTTACCCCCGTAATTTTCTCTTGATAATTTTTGCCACTTTCTGTCATTTTTTACAATTAACAACTGCTCTTGTTAATAATTTAGATTTATTACCGATGATAATAGTATAAGGACACAGTAAAAAATCAGTTATTTAAAAATGCCCAGTAATATTTTTAATCATCATATCGAAGTTATAAAGTATTTTTCACATTTTTCTGAATGCTGGAGTGAACTTTTTAAGAAAACGAGAACTATTTGGTTTTATTATAAATTAATTATAAAAAATTGCTAAATTATATTCCAAACATTGTTGTAAATAAATTTATTTATAAATGCCAAATTATAGGATAAGATTAGTAATAACTTACCAATATAAATAAGAATGGTTATATATTTTTATTTAGTTACTTAACTGACGCAGATGAAATTACTGCCATTGAAATTGGTGTAAAAATACATTTCTAATCGTGCTAAGAACTTTAGTCTTCTAAGTTAACACAAAACCAAAATATAACTACCAAATCAATATCGTGGAAAAAAACACCTTAACATCATTAGTTTTTCGGAGGATGTTATTTCATTATTATATCGAAAAAGTATTGCATATCAGAAAGGAATCGATATCATTTTGATCTCCTTTTTATAAATTAGCAAACTCATTTGTTTGATTTTCAATGCGTAATATAATTTTCTCGTATTATAAAAGCATCTTCAACGAAATCTATTCTAAGAATTAGCAATAAATCTTACAAAAGTTAACATTAAATGAATAGTTTAAGATTCACTATATATGGTTAATTCTTAAATAATTTTGATATTATTGTTTGACCATGGAAAACCGGGAGCGTGGCCTGTCTGTTATGAACACCTTCTGTATGTGTATATATATATATATATATATATATATATATATATATATATATATATATATATATATATATATATATATATATATATATTACAATTTTGTCATGTGAATCTCCACGGGAATGAAATGGCCGATAATCTTGCTAAGGAGGGTTGCAGGATTTCAAATACTCCCTCTTCCACACTTACTTTTCTGGAGTTATACTCCCGGGAAAAATCAAAAATCTCGGAGGATTGGAAAACACCCCCACCCATAATTGGTACAAGGGATCAAAAAAGGGTTAGTCCCTTGACCTCCCATGTGACAGACGTACCCGGACTGTCCTAACCCAAAAGGGTTAGTCCCTTACCTCCCATGTGAAGACGTACCCGGACTGTTCTCTCAAGACTTGCTAGCGGTCATATTAAGTGCCTCACTTTCAACGAGGGCAGAAAAATTTTCGTCACCTGCACCAAGTGCCAAAATCTTCAGGCTTCTCCTGAGCATCTTTTGGATTGTATGGGTCTCTCTAGGGAGGATCTCTTTAGCAATCCTCTTTTAGTCTTCGACTTCCTTACAGTCAACGAACTCGTGGATCTAGTCTGACTCCGTCAGAAACGGAGGATAAGCAACAACAACAACAACACAATTTTGCAAAGATATAAATTTGCCAATACAGGATTTTTATATCAATTACATATAGTTGATGTAAAAATCATGTATTATCAAATTTAAGTATTGTTTTATAACACCTTAATAGCATCTCGATGAGGATGTTGATTTAATTAGTTATTTGATTTTATAAGCCTTTGTTTACTTTTTTCAATAAATCTTAAAGCATTGCTAAAGCGGGATTTTTGCACCAATTGATCTTGCAAGCGTAATTGTCAATATTCTAAAGCAATGGTAAATTGTGGAATTTGATAAAAGTGCAAGAGTTTCAAACCAAATAACCTTCTTCTCATATCTTGCATATTTTTGAGGGTATTCTGGATTAGCATTATAATTCATCAAATTTTTAACTGGATATTTCTTAAGTCAATCGCAAATAACATTATTATCAAAAAATCAGGTTCATGCTCCAGTAAATGAATTTTGATCTAATTATCCTAATTATGGTCTAATTATTCTTTTTATACAAAGAATTACAGTAGAGTGACAAACCAACCAATCATTAATTGCAGCTAAAATTATAACGAATTACTCTCTTTATATTCTTAATGTGTTGCGTGATTAATGTGATTTTAAAAATTATTGTCTTAAAGTTATTTAATCTAGGATAATGAAAATATTTTCCAGGATTTTTGATTCATGACAAAGATTTTTACATAAACTCACTGCATCAAAACATTTGTAGCAAGCATTTTGATTTAAAAAGCTTCTCAAATTATATTAAATATTTATTTGATTTCATTTGCGAAAAAATATGAGAAAATTAAAAAAATGAGTATTCAGCTATACAAATCCATTTTTGTCCCGAAATCACACTCATGTTTTTCTGTGAAAGGTTTATTTATTTTACTCCTTATTAAATATTTATTTAAAGAGAGTTCAAAGGCTCTCTACTGAAATAATTATCTTTTACGGAAATAATTATCTTTAAATTACGTCACTATGATGACGTATAGATCACAAAAATTATGAAGACTGTACTGGAGCAAGTATAAATAGGACTATGCACTGAAACTTCGCAAATCGAAATTTACCACATTCAGATAAATATTTAATGAGGAAAAAAAAAGGCATTTAGAATACTAAAATAATCAAATGAAATAATGAAGTACTTTTAACTTTAAAAAAACATTTATGCATGTGAGTTTCTTTCCAAATTTCTGATGATTTGTGTTTTTTAATAAATTAAAATTACCTTTCATTTTTAATTTACCTTTTATACTCATGTAAAAGGAATTTTATTGAATGGATAAAATGAGTTTTAATAGTTAATTTCAACATTCAAGTTGAGACTATTTCATCATTTCTTTTTCTCATTCATTTTCTCAAGAAACATTTCAACATTCAAGTTGAGAATATTACGTTCATCTAAAACATTCTGAAAGCATGATTCATGCTTACTGAAATGAGAATTGCAATCGAAGTGTATGAGTTACAGCTTCTAAGTAATTTAACGAGAAAAAGAAAAATCTGTGATTATTAAATGTTTCTCATGAAAATTTAAACTATTACACATTGTGTGCAATGTGGATATTAAAGGCATTTATAAAATATAAAATTTTTCCATGTTTTTAGTTTCATAACTTGCAAGTTAGAATATGAAAAATTTTGGATATTCATAGAACTTAAAAAAAATGCTAAAATATTTTCTCAAAAACAGAATGTAACAAATAAAGACAAACTCGTGGAAAAAGAAAATAACATAAATTCTAATTTTATTAATTAAATAGCTTTATATCCTAAGAAGCTCTTTATAATACACAGCTATAATTTTCTTTAATATCTTAAAGATTGTTAACACACCAGAATAATGAATATTGTATCCTCAGAGAAAGTACACAAATAATCGAATTTATAAAAATAAAAATGATTCTATATAAATTATTTAAAGAATGAATTTCCGTGTGAATGAAAAGAACCTAGTGAAAATCAGTTCATCTTCGAATCATATGATGAAGAAATAGAAAATGAAATCGATAGCTTAAGCAAAAGTGGGAATATATTCAGAATTCGAAGGAAAATCAAACACAGCCTTTTCTCATTCAAAAACTAATGGAAAAGTAAAAAGATAATTAAGGGTTGCGAAGTATACTTTAAAAATGAGTTGAATAAAAACGCAATTTGGAATACCTTTTTGCTTACGATTGCATTTCATCTGTAGAGATGCCACATAAGATTAATTGATTGCATTGAGACTTTTAGCGGCATTAAAGGCTCTATTAATCCAAAAATTTAATTTCTGCTTAAAATAAGTACCCCCAGAGAAGGAATCAATTACACATAAGAGATTGAAATAAATTTTAAAAGATTAAAAAAAAACTTATTTCTCACTAGTTGCCAACAAGTTTTTAAATTTTATATTGATTAGTATAATTTTTATCAGCAGAACAAATGTTATTTAGATATGCTTCATTTTTGATGAAATTTTCAATAATTATAAAGAATGATTTTTGGGGATGTTCTTGCTAAAGACATTGCTAATAACAGAATTAAGACATAAGAATAATTTAGTAACTTTTTTTATAAAAATGGAACATAATAAAACCATACATTATAATTATGAAGCACTTGAAATTCTTATTATCATTTGATAAAAAGCACAATAAAAACTAAAGCCATTTGAAAACAAAGTCAAAATATCAAAAAAGTAATAAACAGAAAAAATGCCAAAAAATGTAATAAAATGAATTGCTTAAGAATTTTTCTCAATGTTTTATTATATTTTGCTTTCACCTGTTCCTAATGCTTTTTATTCACAATTTTTGGAAAATCAAAAATTAGAGATTATTTGAGTACATTTTAATGATGTTGAAAAGATATTTTTATGTGTAAAAAAGGAAAATATTTTAAAGAAAGTTTTTGGATGTTTAAAATTAAAGTAAATCTAAAAACACAATTCTAGTAATTTTCTTAAAGGAAAGCTAATTATTCTTTGATACATTAAATATTTATAATTACTGTTTATTTTATATCTAGATATGATTGCTATGAATATTTATAATAGTAAGATGAAAGCATAGCTGGGAAAAAATTTGGTGTAATGTAAGACACCAAAATGTAATCAAGAAACGTATTAAATGATTACATTTTAGAGAAAAATTTTGAAGTTTAAAATAACAGTGAGTTCTAAAACATAATTTAACTCTGTTTAATGATAATTTGCATCGTATACCAAGATTTTGTTACTGTTAAAGTTTTTCAAGGCTTTGGTTTAAGAGAATCACAGACAAGGGAAAAGAAAGAACATGCTATATATATATATATACGTATATATATATATATATATATATATATATATATATATATATATATATATATATATATATATATATATATATATATATATATATATATATATATATATATATATATATATATATGTATATATACATATATATATATATGTATATATATATATAGAACATACATATATATTTGCCTTAAAAGAAGTGAACAATTTTGAATGTTAAAAATTAAAACGTATAAAATTACAACTCAATCTTTTTAATCGAAGAAATATAAATTTACATTATACACCAATATTTTACAAATACAAAATGTTTTTGAGCAAAGAATATTTTTAAGAGCTTGAAATAAAAGCTATTATAAATATGATTTAGAAAAATGAATCTGAATTGTTATGAATACCTGTAACACTCGATTATGTTACATCAAGTACATTCTAAAGTACTGTTAATAAAGATGCAATTTCGAAAGTTCTGCATTTTTTATTATAAATTTTATCTGTAGGTTAGAGGGATCTAAAATATAAATAAATACATTGGCGATGAAAAACCAGTTTTCAAAACTTTACAGAACCAAAATGGTGCTGAGAGTCACCTAGTGTGAACTTATTCAGCTATTCTGTGTGTTCTGTTTTCATTAAATCAATCAAAACTGTTAACTTCTTTAAGAAATTCTTTATGAAGAAATATGGCAACTCTTCTTAATCGGAAACGAATACTGCTGTTTGGAGAAACATTTTTGGTATCTTAAAAATCACTCATTAAAGCTATTCTTTGTTATATATTTTCTTGTGATTTTTCTGTTCAATTAATTTGTCAGTTTCTTTATGCGAGATGCAATGGAATCGACCAATTAAGAATTTGATGAAAACATTTCTGCGAATTGTTATGGAAAAAATTAAATTGTTTGGAAAATAGAGAGGGAAATCAGAGATGTGATTGACGAAGTCCAAAGGATCAACTTCATTCGTTAAGATGATATTTTTTAGGAAGAATATATTTATTGCCTCTACGGTATTTCGTGCTTTAAATTTCAAGACCGACCAATTAAAATTGTGCTTATTAGAATAAAGATCAGGCATTCAATAACATTATTCTTTATAAAAATTTGATAACGAGTTCTGATTAAATTTCCTATTTTCCAGTTAAAATTCCTTCCGTGATAAGAAACTAAAAGAAAGTTGATAGGAGACGGTGAAATCCAAGTGATAAGTTTATAGAAAAAACTGAAATTTTGCAATATTTCCTTATGATAAAATATATCTTCATTTTCCTTATTATGAATTATAAAGCTTTTTGATGCTAGGCAGTTTATGTATTTCATTAAAATTTTTGAAAAGGGAATTTTAATTTTCTAATTAGTTTTTTTATTTCTATTTACTTTCTAATTAGGAAATTAAATAGTGATTCCTAATTAGGCAGTTATATAGAAAGTCTTATGGGATAATTATATACTTTTTTCCTATTCAGATATAAGCACTCAATAAATTAGGTTTCCTTTATAAGAACATTTTTAATATCGGTTTATAAAATGTATTACTTTTTTAAATTAAGATTGTTTACCAAAGTTAATAAATTTCCCCCTCATTTTATTATTTTATTAAAACTTATTTTAAAAATATTTCGTTAAGATTAGAGCATTAAAATAGGCTTATTTGCTTAATTCTCTAAGTCTCATGAGCAATATTTATAATTAAATTTAATAAAATTTATGATCAAATTTTATTTTAAAATATTGATATTTATCAATAAATAAATTTGAATCATGGTTGAGTGACTTATTATTGATTTAATGCTTTTTTAAAATATATAAATACTATTTACGTTATGCATTATATTAGAAAGTTATCTGGATTAAAAATTTATTATTAGCCCAAGCATTGTACACTAACTTTTGTAATTTCGCAAGTCAAAAAGAATTTTTTTCTTTCTTTATGAATAGATTGATAATGAAATGGAGAATAGAAATGAGACAGCACCCCATGATTTTAATATCCTTTTCTCATTAAATTTATTTAATATATAATAAATCATATGTGTAAACGATATTTATATTTTGATTCATATACGATATATTTAGCATTTATATATGACTGATATTTATATATGATATACAACATTTTGATTCTTTTCAATTGTTTAATTAAACAATTTAACTATGTAAATTGAAATTGAATGTACTTATTATATTAGTAATAGAAATTTTAAATGTAAAATTTATAAGTTTTTTATCGTTTTAATATAATCAAATGATCCGTAAACGTGTAACCCGTAATATGTGACAGTGATCATAAATTTTAAATATATAAAACGAAATTCTTTAAATAAATATGCATGTGGTTTATGAATTATGTGATTTTTAAAAAAATTATTGCATTTTAATATTTAAACGAGTAAAAATGTTTCGTTTTCGCCTTGATGACATTTCTTCCAAAGACAACAATGTAACAAATAACGAATGTTTTCACAAAAATTGCAACTTATTTTCGTTTACTTTAATATGACATAATCTACTAACTAAAACTATGAATTTCTTATACTTCAATGTTCTGGAGTTATCACCATGCAGAACTAGCGGACTGAAGTCCACGTTTTAGAACGAGGTTCTTTAACTGTCAACAGGAAGAAGGTGATCCCTTTGTGTTCGTTTTGAGGTACCACTGAAAAAATCTTCATTTTTATGGAGGGCAATGCATGTATTATTCTGAACTACAGCTGTTATGTAGCTACTGGACACTCGAAAGGATTGGCCAGTGAGCTCCCGATATGTTGTTGTTGTACCAGCATGCTACCTAGCCCTGGGTTGGGCTCTACCAGTTAGATAGAAGCAGCCGGATGGTGTCCTCGGGATTTTGAGGCAGGAGACCACAATACTTGTCCTGCCATTCTTAGAGGTATCATTTTACTTGGAGGACATTGCGACAACCCCCAGTTTTAACTTGGTCCAGGCACCTTTAGAGAAAAGATGGATATTCGGTCAGCCGGGATTTGAACTCATTACCTTCCGAATGACGCCCTAACCAACCAGACCACCTCGGCCTTATAGCAAATGCGTAGAATGCTTTGGGGAGACACTTTGTAGCGTGATTACACTTTTCGAAGAACATCCAACCACTGAAACAGATGCTGATTGAGGAATGGTCCTCCAGAAACAATTGGGCAATTTAATGCTGAGTATGGAGGGATGGTGAGGAGCAACCGTTGAAGTAAGAGAACGGGCATATCCCATACTAAACACTTATTTGTTTTTTTTCCTCTTGAACACATAATCATGTGTAATGATACTGTGAGTTCAATAATGCCTTTTTTGTTTTATTCCATACTGTATACATTATATTCATTTTTGCGCAAGTGTTCTTTCGTCATCGCTTAAGCACACAATAGTGTCTCTTATTTCTGAATTTCATGTTTCTCATAAGGATTATAGTGGAGTTATGGAGATAAAAACACAGAGCTCTTGCTAAAGTTTTGCACACCAATGTATGTGCATGTATTTCTTCAGCGCACAGAGATTGTGGAATGAAGAACTCACATGCTTAGTTGGTGGTTCAATTTCATGCTAGTTTGGTTTGGTTTATTTGTCACTCAACGTTCATTTTTTGCACACGAGGGCTAATTAGACCGGGACCTACGGCTTAAAGTGGATTCCGAACCGCTACAAGTATCCATGCCCAAGGTGGGATTCGAACCCACGAACTGTTGAACCGAAGGCAAGAGCGGTAACCATTCGGCTGCCAGCTCGGCCAATTTCATGCCAGATACAGGAAAACATGTTGAAGATTGTGATTTTAACCCTGTCAGCAAAAATGTTCAATATTTTCTTTCTGTATAAGAAAAAGCTCCTGCTGCTTACGTTTTGCACACCAATCAAAGATTAAAAAATTAATTTGCATTTCTTTCCATGTTGACGCTATGTTATAGTTCACTTAGAAATATATATCTTCTTCTTCTTCTTAGAGTTGGGTTTGTATGTCATTGAACACCTCTGCTTTTATCAGCATTTTGTACTGTTAACTCCAAACCCAATGTTTCTTAGTTCCAGTTGCTCGGGTCACCCACTTTATTAATAAAGTCTGATAACCCTTTAATGGAGTCTAGGTGTAACTCTCTAGTATGGATGATGCCTAAAGAGGTCAATCTAGGGAGGGCTAGAGCCTCGCATTCATAAAAGATATGCTTGGCCGTTTCCTCTTGCATATGACATTTCCTGCAGATAGGGTCTTGCTGAAACAGTTCCATTTTATGGAGATGTTTTCTGAAATAGTAGTGCCCAGTTATGAAGCCTACGATTAAACGTATCTTCTGCCTAGAGCATCTTAGAATTTCATAGGAAATCCTTGCTGATCATCTACAGATCATACTTTTAGCGTGGGTTTGACCAGGAGATTTGAGCCAAGCTTCATACATCTTCCGTTTTTCCCATCTAAGAACATTGGTTTTTGCGGTCTTCAAATTGATCCCACAAAAAGGTTCTGGACCAATGGGAACAAAAGACGATCCTTGTTTAGCAAGTTCATCAGCCCTTTCATTACCTTCGATACCTTTGTGCCCTGGCACCCATACAAGGATCACCCTGTTTCTAGTTGCCAGTTCTGTAAGTAGAAATATATATAATAGAAGGAAAGAAGATTTGTGCCAATTCCTGAGCTGAAAGAGAAAATCCAAAAGAGAAAAAAAGATTTGCACCATTTCCTGAAATGGCTCTGTGATATATTCACACATTAATAAATAGGAAGGAGAGAATCACTGAAAATAATTTTGTCTCTTTCTGTGACAGCTTTGTGATCTATTTCATAGGGTAATAAATAGGCGAGAGGAAGTGCGAAGAAAAAGAGTTTGAACGTGACCCTTTTATAAAATAATAAGTTGAGATGCATATCTAGTGAAAAAATATTTTTTATTCCTGCCTTTAGTTCTTAATGACCATTGCTCCTGCTAGTTTTACATCACTTTAGACTTGTGAACGAATATTGGTATTCATTCTGTTAGCCACGGTTAACTTACTTAATGTAGCTTTATAATTCTATGTTACAATGAAATTTTTAATATCTACCATTCAATAAATTTAAAATTCTGTTTGTAACACTTATATAATGCAGAATGATGCAAAACTGAAATATTCTGTTTGTTAATTTTTATTTAAAAAATACTATAAAATATTAATGAATCTGTTGGAAATTGTGACAGCATATTACATTTCAACCTTGCGATAGCATATTAAGTTTTAACAAATTTTGCGAAGCAATATGATTTGGAACTTGAGGAAATAATAACTAAAATGCAAAATTATGTCTTAGAAACAGAATCTCGCTGTGAAAACTGAAAATAATTTTTAATATATATAATAGAAAAAAATAGAATAACTGCTACATGCTCTTTAACTAGCTATTATAAAGCAATAATAATAATAAAAAAAAACTCGGAGAAAAGTTTTCAAAGAATTAAAAAGCATTTAACGGTTTTTAATTAGTTTATTATTATATATCTTTAAAAAGCTCTGAAAGGATTACAATTTATAGATATATGTTGAAGGGTTTTATTAAAAATGTTACTTATTAGCTTATGACAATTGTAATATAAGCTTTTTTTCCAATTATATTTCTCCCCGGATTCTTATATCAGGGTATAAAGATCACATTTATTATATTTAAAACATATTTTTTAGATATCGTTAATATTTTATTGTAATTTAAAAATGTATATAATATTTTATGGCAATTTAAAAATTTAGTAAAATTGTGTAATGAAGTAATGAGACAGAGCCAAAGTATAAATGATTACAGGATGAACCCTGTTCAGGTTTTCAACCATTCCTTTAAGAATCTTATGCCATGTAATTTTACATAAAAAACGTGTTAAAATAGTAATAGGAACATGAGTATCATTTTATGTAGTTAATTATTCCAATATTAAATTGAAAAGTTCAAAACTTCCACCTTAAAAGTGAAGATTTGTAGTGATTAGGAATTCTTTTAAAATTCAAATCTTGGTTGAATTAATCCTCGTGTGCAAAACTTAGGGTGACCTTTGATTTCTATCCGATTTGGTGCAGATTGGATGATGTTGAATATGATAATAATTTTTTTTAAATTTTGCGTGGATTATTGCCCAGTGCCTTATTTTGTTTCACCAAACACTTTTAATGACAAAAAGAAAAGAAAAAAAAAATCACCAATTTTCACCGAGGAGCACTCAAAAAATATTTTTCTCGAAAAACTGAACGTAAAACAATGAACAGCACAAATCAAGCCAACCCACTTTTACATGACTTTAGATTACCATTGTGTAAGGTGAATTTGCTTTAAAGTACACGCTTTCCAAAAATTAAATGAGTAAAATAAATGTATACGTTAATGCTTACAATTTTTTTCTTAAAAAGCCCATGATGGATTAAACTAATAATAAATTAACTAATTGATATTTAAATACATTATATATAATTAATTTTAAAACAAATTTTTAAAAAATAAAATATCAATAATTTAAAATATACTTTTATCTAATAAATTTTCATTGAAATGCTGTTGCTTTAAAATTATTAAACACATCATGAAATAATATACAATTTGAATAAATGTATTTGAAACCATATTTAAGGTAACGTAAATAAAGGTGCTTCAAAGGTTTGGAATTTACGGATTCATTTAAAATTATTGTGCTAAAAATGTTAGAGATTAATTTCTTGCTTAAATATTGCTAAAAATAATGTTAGAGACATTTTTAATATGAGATTCTGCTTATTATGTTGTTGTTGTCGTGTGCCAACTAGGCGGGCAACATGGGGTGCGCTGCTCCCCTTTTCCAACTGAACCCTATTTTGGTGTGGAGTCCGACTTCTTTAGTACACAGTATATAGGTACCCGTTAATAGGGTAGGCAACCATTCACACCTCATTTATACAAGGAAAGGACAAAGACAGGAAAAATAGAAAGAATCCATGGCCGAACCGGGACTCGAACGTAGGACCCAGTCAGGCACGCTGACCACTAGACAAGATGGGCAGCGATTCTGCTTATAATATCTTAAATGCATTAAGTAGGCATTAAAAATTAACTTGGGGGAGTAAAATCAAACTTTCTTTCCATTTAAATTTAGATTAAAAACAAAATAAAATGTTCAGATATTTAATGAATTATTTCATGATGAAATAGTAGCTGAAATAATAATTTCCAATAAATTCGAAATATATTTGTATTTATGAAGAGATTATAGATGCTATATAAATAAATAAAATTATCAAAAGAAGCGGAGAATAGAGATCGCCACTGAAAGTCCATTACTCTCTTCCCCGGCGTCAATTTTTTTAACAAAGAGAATGCTAAACGATACCTCCATCTTATTTATTGCTCGATGAAGCATTTCTCTCGACGGGGGCTCGCGGTGTTTCTTCATGATGTCACGATATCATGGACCGCTATTTATGAAATGCAAACTCTGAAGGGTTTCAATAAAATATTAAAGCAACAGTGTTCTCTTGGTTGTATAAATCAAAATACAATACAGAAAGTCATATCTAATTTTTAAAAATTGAGTATTATTTGAAAATGTAAAAACAACATAAGAAATAATTTTTTTTTATTAACATAGTATTTAAAATATCATATACATAAGTAAAATCCAAATTGGCAATAAAAATATTTATGTTCTTTGATTTACTAATTATCGTTATATTCCTGGAGTATTTAATAAAAATTATAAGAAATTAATATGTAAAATCTCTCTTATGAAAAATAAAAATTGTTTTGTTTTTTAAATATCATCAAAAAGTAACATTAAATTTAAGGGTGAAAACTGCAGATAATAATTATCTAACTTTTGCTATACAAAAGTTAGATTAGGATTAAATACAGTTTTCGATTATTTTTGTTAAACTGTTGAAAAATGTCATTATTTGAAATACATTATATTCTTTCGTCGTTTATAATAATTTGTTAGCGAAAAATGTCACATAATGAACATTTTTTAAAAATTTTCTATATTTTTCAACAGGTCATATGTAGCCTATATATTAAATTTGTAATAGGTGAATGAATACACTAATATAAATTCGGTCACTAATTGTAGCTTTTTCACATTGTTTTTATTGGAAAGTTTAATTTCAAACTTTATAAATCTTAAGATGCTGCCCAACTTGTCTAATGGTCAGCGTGTCTGACTGCGGACAGCGAGGTCCTGGGTTCGAATCCCGATTCGGGCATGGATGTACTTTCTCTCTCTCTCTCTCTCTCTCTCTATCCTGTGTTTGTCCTTTCCTTGTATGAATGGTTGCCTACCCTATAAACGGGTCCCTATGGCACGTGTGTACTGAGGAAGTCGGACTCCACACCAAAATAGGGTTCAGTTGGAAAAGTGGAGCAGCGCACCCCATATTGCCAGCCTCGCTGGCACACGACAACAACAACATATATCTTACGATATCATAAACCGCTCTCGCGCGAACACACACATTATCTAAAAGGCACTGTATACATATTTATATATAAAACAAATCTTAGTGTTTAACATTAATCTTAAAATAAATATTAATTGTTTTGGCGGAAAATGTTGACAGTTTTTTCAGATATTTTGTGGTTAAAATATGAGTATTTTAATATTTGAGAGAAGGAAATGAAATGGATTGTCATCGAAAGTTAAGTATTTTCATCAAACATTTAAAAGTTTATCGTTACATTTTATGACGGTTTATCTCTCTTAAAGTTTTACGAAAGGATCCGAAATTTAATGTAAATTTCATCAATATTTAAACAATTTCTGTCAATTTTTTTGGCATAATAAGTAAAATTAATTTTTAGGCATAAAACTCTTCAAATTTTTTCTATATTTTCTATTGAAATTTAATAAGTTTTTCATTGACATGAATTATTTTTTGTTTGAATAAAAACTAATTTTATTTATAGTTTGAAAGATTAATTACTGTTTCTGAAAACTGTCTTATTGTATTTAATTTTCAGTTTATAAAATTTATTTTTTCAATAATTTTCAGTTTCGTAAATATTGTCTTACATTTATTTTATATTTATAAGAAATTTTCCACATTTTAGCTTACACTTATATTTTGATATGTGTATAAGTTGCATAGAATTCTTTTATTTTTTAAAGATTTAAAAAAGGAAAAAAAAAGACTCAAGGATTTTAAGGCATTAAAATTTACTCTGTTTCACATATTGCAAAATTCTTTTTTTAAATGCTTTCCTCTAATATTTCCGTTATTTTACAAATAGATATTTTTATATGTGTTAATACTCTTCCATTTGCCAATTAAAATTTTTTTTACTTTAATTTTACTTGTAATATGTTTATTTAAGGTAAAAAATTTAATTCAATTAAATAAACAAAAAATATCATTTATGAATAAATTTTTACTTAAATTCTAGGAACCAGCATTTAATTTCCTATGAAGCTGGATAATTAAATAAATTTATTAATTTTTAATTTGGAATTTAATTTTTGAAGCATTTTGTTCAATCTTTTATTTAGAAGTCCTATTTTAAAGGTATCGGGAAAAAGTACGAACAAATTACGAAGCTCAATTTTTATGCTCTCCCCTAAGTAGCCCAACGGACTGACCACACTTGTTGATTACGTCGTAAAAGGAGTCCCCCCCCCACTGTTGAATCGGGATCGCTAATAGAGGAAGAAGCAAAAATGTGCCTCCTCTCATGAAAACAAAAACGGAAATCCAGAATGGATGACGTCACACGTATAGTAGTCAATTCACCATCTGACCTTTTCTTCACAACATATTTCTCAGAATGAGGCGCAACAAAACAAAAGGTGGCATCGATATTAAATGCGAGGGGCAATATTATTTGAATGTGCAACAGAGCCCTCTCTAAAATAGAGGAGATCTGGCATTTTTTTTTCATTTATGTCCGATAATGCTTCTTTTAAGAGATTCGGACATGTTTAAAAATAAGAACTATTTTCGATATAAATTCCTGATTTTGATATTTGTTGTTGGGAATGAAGGTCTTTTTTGGTGGCTTGAATTATATAAAATTAGGCTCATATAATTTACTTTAATATAATATTATAACAAAATTAACAAATTTTTCCTTTTATTTATTACCGATTGCAAAAAAAAAGAAAAGAAATATTAATAAAGACGAAATACTTTTATAAATTAATTAAACGAAATACTAATTATAAATTTAAAAAATTGCATTTTTCTGATTATTTTATTTCCCAAATAATTTAGGAAATTCATATATTTCCAGTGAGGAAAAAAAAATCCTTTTTTCGAAAATTAGTAGTTTTTTTATATAGGAAATAAAGGGTTTTTTTTAAATATGAATTATATTGAATCATATAATATAATATGAATATAATATTGTAATAGATTTTTAAGCAATATATTATCTCATATATCACGCCTAGAAACGAAATGTCGTAAAGATACTTTTGTGTGTTACATTTTACTTTAGGATAATTTAAAAAATTTAGACAATTTTTTTCAGTGTCGAAAAATGAAATCTTTTTTTTTGAAAATTAATAATTTTTTTTTATTGGAAAGGATTTTCTTTGCATTAACTTTTTGTTTGAAGGTTTTTTATTGGTTCGAAGTATATGAAATCAAATTTTCTGTTACGTTTTATTTCGCAGGAATTTAGAAACATCTGGTGATGGAAGATAAGATTGATATATTTTAGAAAGAAATTATTAATTTCTGATATTTATCATAGTCAAAGAATATTTTTCATATATGAAACATATTTAAAGCATTTATCATTAAAGAATTTTTTATTTAAAGCATTTATCATATTTAAATCAATTTTTTTATTCGAATAAATGAAATTGTATTAATGTAATATTATAACATAGATTTCCGCTTCATTTTATTTATATTTAAACACAGGATCAAAATATTATAAATGTTAATTTTCTGACATATGTTATTTCACTATATTTATATTTATGACTATCCATTAAATTTGAGGTAAGTATACATAGTAACATATTATAATTCCTGAATTCATTTGTATTTAATAGGAAAATCATAGAAATTTGCAGAAAACATTAAATATTATAAATTACTAAGAAATCACTTCAATAAGTTTATAAAATTATTTTTTAGTATTATAGAATTATATATGACATTGAAAAAATGTGAAATATTTTTGCAAAGGTAGATTTATTCTATGAAGCAAAAATATTATTCTTTAAATTTTGTTGATGTTCTCCATCAATTTTATTTTGATGTTTAGTTTTTCAAACTTATATATGACCTTATACTATAGCACTGTTATAATTACTCTGCAGTTATTATTACTGTACTGTTGTTTATTTCTAGGGATGTCACATTTTTTAATAATATACGCTTATATTCCTTAAAGCAAAAACGCTTTAAAAAGAAAATTATGACAAATTAGCTGATGAGTGCAGTATTGTTACTTACATGGCTTTATCATAATTAATATAAAAAGAAATTTAAAAGCGAATATAACATTTTAAGTGTAACAATGACAATGTATATAAGAAAATGAAAAAAAATTATTAAAATAATCAGAAATTACTTTATTTCAATTAATAGATATTATAAAGCACATGAAACTAAAAATTGCCATAGCATACTTAATCCAACTTTTAGATAACGAATATTTTGGTATGAGACAAGTTAATCAGTCTATATTTAAAAGGAATTAAACTTCGAGCACTTTTTCCCCTTTTCCTTTTGAACACAAAGCACAGATGTTTTTTCTGTAACTGTTTCTCTATTTCAAATATTATCTGACATTTAGTGCACAGTAAACGGTATAAAGGGCCATGTTAGCTTAGTGGTTAGGGCATCGGCCTTCCATCCGGAAGGGCTGGGTTCGATTCCCAATGCCGCCAAAAACCACCCGAGTACATGCGATATACGTACTCGTTAAATCTGTGGAACAGAGAGTTCTGTAGTCAGTCGTTGATCAATTACCATGGGTGTAATGGTCTGGAAAAGATTTCTTCCAGATCAAAGTCAAAATGGAGGGAGTGGATCTTCTTATGATGCCATCTATCGGAGGAGTCTTAGATCGTACTTTCACCATCGTGGTACTTTCATTAAACAAAAGATCTGACTTAATTTCGCACAGCCTTCGACTTGGCTTCTCCAAGTAACAACAACATAAGTGATATTTTCAGTACTTCAGTATTAGGTTCCTTTGTAAGCATTAATTATTAAGATGATGTAGGCAGAAGATACGTTTAATCGTAGGCTTCAGTACTGGGCACTACTATTTCAGAAAACATCTCCATAAAATGGGACTGTTTCAGCAAGATCCTATCTGCAGGAAATGTCATATGCAAGAGGAAACGGCCAGAGCATATCATTTATGAATGCGAGGCTCTTGCCCTCCCTAGATTGACCTCTTTAGGCATCATCCATACTAGAGAGTTACACCTAGACTCCATTATAGGATTATCGGACTTTATGAATAAAGTGGGTGACCCGAGCAACTGGAACTAAGAAACATTGGGTTTGGAGTTAATAGTACAAAATGCTGATAAAAGCAGAGATGCCCAATGACATACAAACGCAACTCGAAGAAGAAGAAGAAGAAGAAGAAGCATTAATTATAGTTTCAATTAAAAAAGTGTCATATTAATGAAAATAAAGTTATTTTCACAAGTATATTAATTTAATGAGTCATTTTTTTAAATTTTAATGAAATCACAATTTACTGAAAATTTTATACTCTGACAGAGCTGCAGCTTACAGAGGAAAACTTATGATTTGGAAAAATAATATTTGTTATTTTTGAATGACAGTTAACCATTTATTTAGCTTTGCTCAAAATGTTCTTTTTTCCCGAATTGAGGGCTCATATATAGATTAGGTAAAAGCAAATCGACTGAAATGTGAAACATTTGAAAATTCTTTTTAGTTATGAAGTTATTAAATATTGAAGTCGAGAGTCTCATCAGCGTTCCAATGCATTTACGGGATATGGGGAAAAGCGTAAGCACTTTCGCTGCAGTTTATGAAGGTGAATTTTATGATAAAGATGAAATTTTGTTTCTTAAAAAAGAAGAAATAATTGTTTTTTTTAAATAAAAATTACGTAGTCATGTAAAAAGGATGGGAGATCCTATGATATACATATTGATCTCTACCTTTAGATGC
Organism: Latrodectus hesperus; assembly: GCA_037975125.1. NCBI lineage: Eukaryota > Metazoa > Arthropoda > Arachnida > Araneae > Theridiidae > Latrodectus > Latrodectus hesperus. The sequence continues at coordinate 14,096,200 of CM075852.1, read as the reverse complement.
ATAGATAACCACTTTAAAAAGAGAAAATTCTCATGACTTCGTTCTTGAAGCAACCAGACTTCCGGAACGGCAAACTAAGTATATCACGAAAAAGTAACTTTATGTTGAGTTCAAATCAGCATTCATTACGATTTATATTCATAACAAATTCTGTCGTCAAAATATTAGAATGAAACAGACTATATAGTAAGTTAGAGATCAACATTATGGTCATCTGATCAATTCATTTCATCCAAACAACCGTTCTTAATTCAATTTCAAGTAAAACCTCAGTGCAAAATAGGAACTTTGCTATAATGGTCTTTAGAATATTGGCTCGTATTGTAGTTTGAAAGCGGTCATATAAGATTTTATTAATATTCATCGTTCCTTTTTGTTCGACTTTTATTTAGATGTTGAATTATATTCGTATGCCGCAAAAGAGAAAACCCTGAAAATCCCCAATTATACCTCCAGAAATATGCATGTAGATTGTGATATAATGTTTTTCTTGTTCTTCGAGATTACATAATTTATTCATGTTTATACCATTTCCATTATGTTTATGTAAATGATCGCTTCTTATTTTTATAAACAAATTAAACGAATATCAAATATTTGATCTGAAATAAAGATTTTTGAAATCACGTGGTCACCCTGTGTAATGAATATTACTTATTATTGGGGAAATATCACACAAAGATATTTTTTTGCAAGGTGTAGTTTTTCAGAAATTTTTTTTTCTTAAAATGGCTACTAAATGGTAGTGATTTAGCTTTCCGAGCAACTGACTGTTCACTTGAGCTCAGAGTGCATTTTAAACAGTAGGTTCTGACCTGATGCAAAAGAATCCTTTCACTTACCGATATATAAAAAATGACAACTGATCTATGAATAAATAAAAAAATTTTTTGAGTAATATTTAAAATTTAGAAAACAAGCAAAGGCATCGTATAAAATGAGAAATTATCTAGTGTTTAAAATGTAAAATTATATATAATATTGTTCGTTTCAATCTTTTCATGCTTTATGCATCTTCAAAATAAAGCAATTTTTCACACACAGTTAACTATTTAAAAATACATTCACTTCCAAAAGTTGATCACGGAGAGGAAAATGTTAATTTCCGGAAGCCAATCAGAATTGAAGAGGATGCAAATCACTGCAGAAGTAGATGGAAGTAAGCAAATATGTTAGGTGACAGCCAATCGCTCTTTCATGTCAAGAAATATGCAAAAAGGGCAGTCTTATAAGATACAAGCTTTATGAAAGGTTGCAGAAGTTGATTCTAAGTGTTGATAGAAGGTGCTTAACACTTTCGTACGAATTTTTTTCAAGACATACTTGTTTCTTTGACTTCCAGAAGACGAATGGAAGATTCTGAGCGCTGGCATGCTGTGGGGCGCATTGAAGCAGGACAGTTGATCTCAGATGTTGCTCTTTTCTTCGGCGTTCATAACTGTAATTTCATATTTATGGAAAAATTCAAACCACACAGACTGTTGTCCGAAAGCCCGTAGCCGGTCGACCAAGGGTTACGAACCCCGCGGAAGATCGATATATTGCTATTTTAGCCAAGTGGAATCGCTGAGCGACCTCTACGTGTGTGACATCTATGGTTACAGTGTCCATTAGTAAGGTGATATCTGCAGCTACTGTACACCGAAAATTACATATGAGTGAACTGTACGCCCGGGTAACTGGAGTTTGTGTTTGTCTATTCATCCAATCAAGAGGGGCACGATTAAAGTGGTACCGGGAACATGTCAATTGGACTGTGTCTGACTGATGCAATGTCATGTTTACTGATGAGTCAAGATTTGCAATCAGCCCCAAAACATCACCGAACATCAAGCATTCCGAGGCGGAAGCATTATGGTGTGGGCAGGGATTTCATTAGGATACTGCATCTAAACCTTCACATCTTTAAACGGGGTTCTGTGACGGCGGTCCGGTATCGAGATGAAGTCCTAGAACCCATTGTGAGATTGCATGTTGCAGCAGTTGGTTCTACTTTTGTTTTAATGGACGATAGCACACGTCCCCATAGAGCTGACATCGTCGATGACTACCTGAAGTGTGAAGGGATTGCGCGTATGGTGTGTCCAGCATATTCGCCTGACCTTAATCCCATTGAAAATCTTTGGTATGCTCTCAGCCGTGCTGTATCTTTACGTATCCAACTTCCAGCCACTCTTATTGAGCTGGAAACTGCTCTACAATAAGAACGGCTATTGCTTAGTTCTGCGGTGGTTGACCACCTAATTGAAAGCATGATCATAAGGTGTAAACTTTGTATACAGATGAGGAGGGGGTTTCACATACCCTATTAATGCCCTTTTTTCATTTTATGCTGTTTATTTTCACTTTATACATAATTCTGTTTAAATATCCAGTATGTCATTATCTGATAACTTACAAAAAATAAATGTTGCTTTCATTTCTGTACATAATTATTGATTTTATTTTATGCATAAACATATATGCTACTTTCCTGCCGAATTTTGTATCAATCGAAGCAGCATTTGTTAATTTTTTTTTCATTTTACATCTTCATGCTTAACTTTTTGATGTGAGTGTAGTAGTTTCTTTTAAAATATATTGATCCAAAATTTATACTGACCAATTAAATTGAGATTTTGTCATCTGGCAAAAGCTATTTTGCATATACATATTTTTCAATTGTTGCTCTAAAATCAGAGAGCTTTTTGTCATCCTATGCTTCACGAATCTTTGTTGTCCATGTCTTAGTGCTTCTATAGAAACAGTAAATATGAACAAAAAAATTTAAAGAAAACTTTGATAAATCATTAAGAGAATCTTTTCCTACCGCTTAATTCTTTAAAATTTTCCTAATTTAGTATCATGGAATTTTTAATATTTAATCGTGATTTTATTTATGAAATACATTAGATTCCCTTTGTATTGTTCTTAATAATCTAAATACTAAAGATTATAACGGGAGATTATTTTATTTTATATAGAATACATATTTATAAACGTTTTGGACTTCATTCTTTTCCCCCATTTTTTTCATTTCTATCGATAAATCTTTTTTTATTTCTCTGCATCTCTCTTATAATATTGTATTTTAAAACCATAATTTCTATCTCCAAATATCATTTTCATATACAAGAAAATAATTCTTATACCAAAAAATTAATGTATCTTCAATAATGAGTTCTTGAATGAATGAAACAGTTCTTGAATAATGAAAAATTACACTCAAGTGAAATTAATCAGTATTTAATATGATGACAGAAATATATATAAAATTTTTTAGGATTAAAATTAAAATATGAAAATATAATTTTATGAAAAATGCACGATCTAACTACGTATGTGGTTTCTAGTTTCTAATACAGAGACTTAGAAGCATTTTTTTTATTATAAATCAACTTATAATATTGAAAACGCATCTTTTTCATGTCTCAAGAGAAGCGAAATAAGGAAACGCAACTTTTTTGTTATTTAAACTCTTAATTGATAATTATTAATTAATCTTTCACACTTTACGAGACCATGTATGAAATGAAACAAAGCTTTTTTTATTTGAAATTAGTATTTTAAAGGAATTTTTTCTGTAGGGTTTTTTACACTTTTTAAAATCTAAATGCAAATATAAAGAAAATATTTTTTTCGGATTATTTGATATTCTTTGGTAGTTTTCTTTACACGATAACTCCTTAGTTTATGTTTCTTACTGCTATTTTTACATTAAATATTTTTTATAAAAGTAATTATAAGCTCACGCTTTTATATAACTCATAATACTTTTTGATTAGATAAATTAGTGTTTCTTAAATTTGACAGCATATAATTTATCATAGTTTGATTTTGCACTTTTTTCGTATACATTTTTAAAAAATATATACATAAAGGTGTCAGAAAAAAACAAATAAAACACTTATTAAAATATTTTCTTTCTATTTCCATGTCTCACATTTCATACAATAACAAACACTTCAATATTTTTATTGCAATTTAATGTTCTAATTAATTAGAACTTTCAATTGAAATAATTGTTAGTTAGTTAAAAGTGAACTTTTATAGGGAAGAATAAAAGGAATTCTCTCCCTATTCATTGGTTATAATTGTTAACTTTATGGTGCAAAAAATACATTCGAGCATAAGAAGTGATAGACTTCAAATAAAAACGATCATTTAAATTTTCCTAAGTATTAGACTTTCTCCAACATTAGTGTTCAAATTACAACACAAATGTTTTTAAATATATTTAACCCATTTTCTTTAGTCAGTTATTTCTTATTTAACGTCTTATCCTATTTTTAAGAAATATATATATTTTTAAATGTTCATTTTGTGTTCAGTTACCCGGAATTTTGCGTGCCATTCATACGATATGAAGAGATACATTAAATTGGCAAGAACTTTCCAGACGACACAATACTAACATTTCAACGAAGTTATTTCCTATATTTTCTGCGCTGTTGTTTATATTTCTAAAAGTACTTCCAATTTCTGTATTTATTCGAAACTTAACTCACGTATCCTGATAACAAATGACTTTCTTCCGAAATTTTATTTATTTATATACTCTCACTTGGAATGCTTAATATTTTTAATACAGGTATATATTTTATGAAATATAAAATTCGCTCTGGCTTTTGTGTCAAAAGGAAACTATCCAAAAAAGAAACAGTAATAGTATAAAATTGATTCTATACCGTCCTCGTTATATCTGATTCAACAGTATTTTTTTAAAATGGTATTTCATGCTTGTTGAAACTCTTAAGAAAAAAATGCCCAGTAACTTTTATTGATATGTAAAGGGTATTTAACGTTTGTTTAAGTTTATACAAACCATTGTTATAGTTGACAAATAACTGATAACTTATCGTTACATACATAGATAGTGGTGCAAATGAGTCTCACACTGTACTTTAAAGTTAACGGTATTGGAATTCTCACCTATAATTAAAGCCTCGTAATTTTGAATAACAGGTCAGGCGACGAGCTGATACCTTAGCTGGCAACCTCCTTTCCACACCAGCTCTGGACATTCTAGATCAACGTGGGCACATCACCAACCCACGCAGCAACCAAGTCAGAAAGAATGTGTTCACTTCCCAGAATCCCTGCCTGCAGCAAACGACGCTTCACTTTGTTGATCTTACGGAAAGAGAAGGGAAGCTACTGACCCAACTGATCATTAAATGACACAACTTATTACGTGCACCACTGTTAATTGCTAAAATTATTTATAAAATTCTAATATTATGTAATTATAGGGACAAGCAGGAAGCCGAAGCTCTTTGTTCAACAGCCGGTCACTTCGAATCTCACCTTTGGTATGGGTGTTCACTGTGGTTTGGAATTCACTTTAAGTGGTAGGTTTCCGTCTAACTTACCCTTGTGCGGAAAAATGATTGTTGAGCCACAAACAAACGAAATCATTTTGTGCATGTATCACAAACAAAAATATTAACGAAATCTATGTATTACTATACAAGCAAAAATATTACAAAATGTCATAATTTTACTTTCTTTTTAATGTTAAAATTCAAAACATTTTTGAATTTTCCTTCTTCTATAAAGATATACACATTTTATGCCATGTTTTGTTTCAAAATCATTATTATGATTTTTTAATGCATATTTGAAACAGACTAAGTAGATGTGACGCATATTATATCGGTTATATATGTAAAAGTATTGTTTTTAAAAATTTTTTATAATACAATGCTTCTCATAAACTATGGTTTATTTATAAATATTTTAAACAATTATTCTATTTTGTTAATATAAAGGGTCTTTATTTACAAATCTGTTAAGTCTTGATTAATCAGTCAAGTTAAATCAATTTCAGATTATGAATGGATTTTTTTAGTTTATGAACATCAGCAAGGTTGTGTAATACAACTAAACTCAACGACACAATAGCCTTGTGGGGTCAAGGAGTGCAGTGCCCATATCTGTTTCCGTGGCTCTGGTGTACGAAGCATAAGTCCCATTTAGGTTCTTAGCCTAACGTAAAACCCCATGTCTTTAGTTCATAAGTATGCTTGATATTCAGTTTTATGGACCTGTTGGAGCTATGCATGAAAATGAAAGGTGATGCAATGAAAGGCGGATTTGATCTTGCCCAACCCGAGGACAGAACCTCGGACCTATGCCTTGAGATTGTGTAAATTGTTCTGCATAAACATAACTACATTATATATACATAGACATAAATATCAAGTCTTGTATCTGCTTTATATACATGGACTATTGTACTTATTTCTATATCCCAAAATTTAGTACTTTCTTGTAATTTCACATATAATGAATACTTCCTTCAATGTGTGAAAATCTTAATATATATAATGTATATATATATATATATATATATATATATATATATATATATATATATATATATATATATATATATATATATATATATATATATATATATATATATGTATATATATATATATATATTTTTAATTTTGACATATATAAAATTAGTGGATTTTTATTTTTATTTTAAAAAATTTCTGATTAAAAATAAAACTCCAAGAATCTGTTAATCATGTGAAAAATTTCAAAAATGTCGAGGTCTTTCAATATTCCTGGGAATCTTTAAATTTCCCGAAAGGAGTAAACTGAATTTATTCGTAAAAAGAACCTGGTTTTTCCCCTCTTTACAACACTACCCGATACACATTGTTGCATTTGTAATGAGAATGATGTTAAGGAATTTTCCTAAGTTTACTTTTCAAAAATCTGCATGAAGCTAATTCTAATAATGTTCTTCTTCTGCATGCATCAAAAATTCTGGCATGGATGTTCTGTTAACGTGAAACAGATCTCTTATCCATTCAATATTTTTGCTTAAATCTGGGAAATAGTTTTCCAAGCTGACTTGTAAACTCTCCAAATGCTGTTTTATGTATTTCAGAGTATCAACATTAATTTTTATAGTCGAACTTGCTAGAAACTCATAAAGAGACTGAAACGAGTTTCCTTCTTACCTATCAACTTTCTTTTGCCATGAATTTAGTTTTACGGTGGCAAAGTTCACTGTACCTTTCAAACTAAACAATGAAATTTCTTTGACTTGAAACGATAAGTTGAGGCAATTTAAAACAGAGAATATATCTGTTAAATATGCTAGTTAACAAAAATATTTCCAGTCTTTAAAACTGTTCCTCAACTCAATCTATCATTAAGAAAATGTTGAAGCTCTTTTCTAATTTCAAACAATCTATTCAGAACCTTTCCTCGAGATAGTTAACGAATAGCGCTATAAAGAAGAGAGAGAAGCTGGGTATGACTACTTTCCATTTCTATACATATTTGCGAAGAAAATGATGCACCCAAAGAATGGACTTACGTGTTGCCAAAGCCTGTCTGTGTATGCAATAAAATGTGGATATGACATTCAGGCCAGCATTTTGAATTCTTGCAACGAGTCCTTTATTAATTCTGATTTTCCGGGGGTTGACCTTTGCCTTTTAGTTGTATCACCACCAAACCCTGGCAGTACACGTATCCTACTTTGGGAAACACTGCAGTAGGGCATGTGCTCAATACGATTAGGGATGTGTTAAGAACACTGCAAGAAGTGATGTTCGCAGTTTGGTTATTGGAAACCAAAGATTTATGGCTTCTGTGCTCTATTCAGATGAAGGTTTCTTATCAGTTTTAGCACATTCAAATGCCGCAATCTGGAGCAACTAATTTAATGGGAAACGTTTTTATACATACATACATACATATATACATATATATATATATATACATATATATATATATATATATATATATATATATATATATATATATATATATATATATATGCCGACCGATTGGCTGAGTGGTTAGCGTTCCTGACTCCTGAGCTGTTGGTCTCGGGTTCGAATCCCGGTTCGGGCATGGATGTTTCTTTCTCTTTCTCTGCTTTCTTCTGTGATGCTGTATGGATGTGGCCGCTCTATAAACGGGTTTGTGGTGGTATGGCGCGGGTAATGCTACTCGATTCCTTGACTTGGTTCACAGGTGCTCGCTGGGTAACGATAAATGAGTAGCAGTTTTTGGCCTTGTTGTGGCATAGGGTTTAGTCACCCTTGTGTGCCCGCCATTAGATAATATATGTGTATATATATATATATATATATATATATATATATATATATATATTAGGTTGGTGCGTATGAAATGTCGGATTCTTAAGTGATTGTATAAAACTGCATATCTTTCTTCAAAAGCTGTTTATTCAATCAAAGTATGCTCCATTCGCTTCAATACACTTCTCCCAACGAGATTTTAAAGCGTAGATGCCTGTCTTAAAAAATTTTGGTCTTTAGAATTAATAAACTCTGATATCGAGTTTTTTAGACTGTCTTCATTTTCATAGTGTTTGCCCCTTAAAAACAGCTCTAAATGCTTGAAAACATGAAAATCGGTCGGCGAGAGATCCGGTGAATATGGTGGATGCTGCAATGATGAGCATACGTTTAACAGATCCAGCTTATTTCGCTCTGTCAGTGCGTGCGGTACCCACTTGTCCATCTTCTTAACCTTGCCAATCTCAGAAAGGTGTCTCAATATCGTTGTATGGTCAACTTTCATCCTGATAGCAAGTTCCCTCGTGGATACGGCTGGATCCGCTTCCACTAGAGCCTTCAGGTCATCATTCTTCACAGACGTTTTGGGTCTTCCGCGCGGCTCATTTTGCAGTGAAAAATCGCCAGTCCGAAATTTTTCGAACCAACGCTGCACTTTCCGATCGTTAACCGTATTCTCCCCAAACGCTAGGTTTATGTTGCGTGCAACTTTTGCAGCACTATTACCAAGTTTGTACTCATATAAGAAAATGACGCGAATGTCGGCAGAACTCATATCGGCAATAAACTCAAAAGAAATAAAAAAGGGAAGACCTTCGAGAAAACCTATTTTGCTGAAATGAGTCTCTGGCAATGGACAATACGAGTATGAATGAAGTTATGCCAAATACAAAAGTATAACGAAAACAGGGAGGAAAACGTCCGCATGTAAAGAGAATCCGACATTTCATACGCACCAACCTAATATATATATATATATATATATATATATATATATATATATATATATATATATATATATATATATATACTAATGTATATTATATGTATATATATAAACTGCTAACCACCCAAATTGCAACACCAAGAAAGATAAGAAATATCACAACAAAAATTGTTTTGTAGATAACATGTTGACTTGGTATCAAATGATTAAATTTATAGACTTCTGTGAAGTGTTGTTCCTGCCAAAATTAGTAGCCAGAATAGCCTTCATTGCTGGTGATCACCGCTGCCACATGGCATTGATTCAAAGAGACTTTGGATATGTTCTTGGGATATAGCAGACCAAGCAGCTTCTACACGATGCTAAAGTTGATCTGATGCGGCAGCTGGGGATGTAATCTGGATCCATCGTTGAGCATCCATTGGAACACATGCTTTCTTTTGACAAAAGATTTGTAGAACGAGCCAGTTAGGGAAGCAATTCAATCTGACAATTGATGAAGAATTCTTGAAAAATGCGTGCCACGTGTGGTCACGCATTATCCTCTTGAAATATAGTTGTAGGAAATCCGTGAAGGTAAGAAAGGACAACTGGCTCCAGCACGACGGAGATGTAGCGTTGGATGTTTAAAGTACCAGCAATGCGTACTAGAGGAGTGCAAGAGTGAGCCCCGTACTGTATTTCCCGGTGCAGGACCAGTGTGGCGGTGCATAACGCAGCTTTTCTCATCATCTCTCCACGGTATCTCCAGACTCAAATCTGACCATGCATACAGAAACATGGCTCGTCAGTAAATGCAATTTAATTCCGTCCACATCCTTCTTTAATTGCAACATTGGTGGCGTGGTACTGCGTCAAGGGTAGACGAAGCAATGGACGACTTGCGGACAGACCACTCTGCTGTAAACGGCGCCGAGCTGGCAGCCGAATGGTTAGCGCTCTTGCTTTCGGTTCAACAGTTCGTGGGTTTGAATCCCACCTTGGGCATGGATGTTTGTAGTGGTTCGGAATCCAATTTAAGCCGTAAGTCGCGGTCTAATTAGCCCTCGTGTGCAAAAAATGACCGTTGAGCGACAAACAAACCAAACAAACCAAACCTGATGTAAACGGCATCGAATGGGACGTGCAGACACTGGATGATGCGTTACGGACTGAATGCGCTGTGCTATGGTTCGTGATGTGGCTGAGCACAGAACACCGTCTCTGCCATGCACACAATGTGTCTGTCATTACGTGAATGGTGCTCTGAGGTGGATGCAATCGAACACGTCAGTCTGTCGTACCTTCCTGCATCCAGCCATCACATATCCGCATTACAGTTGTTTGGTTTCGTCCAACACGACTACCGATTTCCCTGAAAGATAATCCACACAAGTACGATAAACCGCTTTCCTTTCTCTGACGAACTCGGATACTTGATCAAAAAAATGATCGCTGTTTTCTGCGCAGCATAATCGATCGTCTTTTGAAAAAACCACAGGAAAAACACGATTGCCGAACCTAAAATTGACGAAATCTTCAAGCCTTAAATAGCATTGTGAAGTGGCGCTACAGGGTGCGGCATATACAATGCTCCTCCGCACGTCCCCTTGTGTGTTCGATCAGTGATTCAATAACATTTTGGTGACAGTCATCTCCCTTAACTTTGGAATTTCATGCCCGTTGCGATTTTCAGACCTCACTTCTTTGGATTTCTGGTTGTGCGATAATCTGAAATATAAGGTATACAGGGAGCCTGCCTGTCTACAAGATGTTTCAGATTATAAATAGGACTCAAAACTTGAATCTATACAGATTTTTCTTCCTGTATTACATCTGCCATTGTGGTTCGAACCTTCACATCATGCTGCCAATGAGGTTGAAATTTTAAAATTCCAATAAAATCATTTTTTTTTCTTTAATATTGTTATTAATTAATTATTTATAATGCTGTTCTTTGCAAATGTTTTGAGCCTGCAATTTTTACCAGACTCTTATCGTTCCAAATTGTTTCTTCATAATTTTTTTTAGCTTAGTGATCAATCTGCGCAAGAAAAGAGTGAGCATCCAAAATTTCAATTTCTGTTAATTAATTGTAATTGTGAGCTCTTTCTGCTTTGTTTAAAATTATCATAATCTACAACACATATCCTAAGACAAAAAGTCTGAAATTTTGGTTCCACTTGTTGAGTTCTAGCATAGGCCGCAAATGTTTTTTATATAGGGGGATTTTTTTTGATCACACCGTATGCTTATGTCTGCCTGTACATTTATGTTTGTATTATAAGTCAGAAAAAATGATAATAAAATGCTTATGATTTTAAACACAAGGAATTATCATACATCTCCGAAATACGATGTTACAAACTCTAAATATTATGCATGGTCCCTTGTTTAGATTTTTTTTGATCAAATTTGTTTTTTGAAATGGACAAAATAAGCAAATATTTTTACACTCAGAAAATATCTTAATATTGTGAAGAGTTTAATTGTTTCTTCAATGAAGCTGAGAAGATATACGATAATATTTTATTCTTTTGAAGTTGGAAAAATTTTTTCTAAAAGTTATACCTATGTTGCATTAATTTGCTACATTTTTTGCGTAGAAGTGTACGATATACGTATGTCATTAATATGTTGTGAAGTAGTATTAAAATAAAGAAGGAAAAAAACATTTTTCTCTAAATGGAAAAGATTATTTATATGCTGATATTCTTAACACTCTGATTTTATTGATTCATTTATATATATATATATATATATATATATATATATATATATATATATATATATATATATATATATATATATATATATATATATATATATATATATATATATATATCATATCATATCATATGAAAGTTCTACATCAAATAGACGCCTAAAATGCCAATTGGCCTATAGACAATTAACTCAAATTATGAGAAATTAGAGATTAACTTGTGATTGATTGTTACACCATACTTTGCTGTCCGCAGTCTTTGATTTATACTTGAATATTCCTCTCTCTCTCTCTCTCTCTATATATACATATATACATATATATATGTATATATATACATATGGATAAATAATTTGCTCTTATATTACTTATAGATAACTAAAAGTATTTTTAAAATTTATATAGAAAATAATAATACATCGTATCTTTAGTATTTCCACTTTTTCAAACTATTTACTAATTTTCCTTTTTTGTCATTATTAGATCTGAATTATTTGTGAAGAATCTTTTACTTAGTATTATTTGTAAAATATGAACTGATAAACAACTACATTATATCGACGGTTAAAAATTATAATTAAAATTAATCTTTTAAGTTACATGGCTATTTGCATTTATTACTTTTCTACAGGAAATCGGTACTTAAAAGACAAAACTCAAAGATTTGAATTAACAAAAGCTTTATTTGAAAGACTCAGTGAATCAATTTAAAGTAACCATTAGCCTTTCACGTTTCCAGTTTTATTAAGTACACATTTTTCAGACCTTAATATCTAAAAAATGCTAAAATTTAATTATGTTTGAGAATTTCACATAGCGTAACTTTTTCGAACGGAAAATAAGGAAATATTTCAGCCCTTTTATTATAAAGCATATTAGTTGTAGGAAAAAAAGCGATTCAAAGTTAGAATTGCTCGTTTATCTTAATTACCATGGATTCATTAACGGTTGATAAATAATTGAATCCTATGTGGGATCAGCTGAAATGATTGTATTCTTTACTGTGTTCTTTTCCCCACTGCATACAAACAATTTTTTACTTACCGATCAATCGTTGCATTGTACTATTCTTCCTTCTAGTGAATAAAGCAATTTAAACATTATATTAGTGATAAAGTATTTATAAACATACACTTATTAAAATATTCATAACCTTTAGAGAATTAAAGATGCATGTTACAACTTTTATGGTTAATCTGCAATGAAGTTTCATTGTTCAAAATCTAGGAAAAATTAATAAAAGAGTTTTGAGCACTGAATATTTATAGTTTTGAAAAATATGTAATTGGAATTCACATATTGCAAAAGTATTAAAGTAATGCAGAGAAAATTATAAAGACACGTATGTACCATCCAACACTCTAGTGGCTATGAGAGTTCCAAGAGTTATGCATAGCTCTTTTTTTATTATCTTGGCGTAAAAGTTGTTGTTGTTGCCAATCTTGGGACAATTTAGCCGAGCTAGACAACTCCCATTAACCTGAAAATATCCGAAATATCTAAAAAAAGATAAGGGGTTCCCGCAAGACCTCGTCCGTGTAAAAGTTGTAATTCAATAAAAGAATTCTTTCAAGAAATACAAAAAATGAAAGGCAATTGTTTATTTAAAAAAAACTGAAACAGTATGACTGAAGGATTAGCCATTCCATTATCAAGATGGTTAAAAATTGCGCATTCTTGATTTTCATTGCTTAAGAATGAAAAACTTCGATGATATTTTCATCTCAAGTAGAGAGTTCCTATGAAAGTCAGATAGGAGTTGTTAAATTTCTACAAATTCATTTTTTAGATTGAAAACAACATTATAAGTTTCATTTATTCTATGTTGTGGGAATTCAAATTTGATGTGAACATATATTGAATTGGTGTTTATTTATATACTCTGACCTGAATAAGAAAGCTTTGAACAGTTTGATTCTTGATATCTCAAACCATCGAAAATGCAATTTGCGAGCTTATTTAATTTTTTTAAATCTTTTGAAGATTTAATATTACTATTATTACAAGAAATGCTGTTTCTTCTGTTTCAGAAAAGAATAACGAATGTTGATTCATTATATTTATATTTATTTTAGAACATAAAGTAATCAGTTTGTTTACTTTCATGTTCTGTTACGTTCGTAATTTTGTTCTTCCGCATGAAAGTATTTAAAATAATTCTAGTCTGGTAAAATTAACAACTTAAGTAGACACTGAAAAGTTAATTGAGTCAAAAAATTTTATTTTTATAACAGAATGAAGCGCAATGAGAATGAATGAAACACACAGTTCATAATGTTAAATGTTAATTCAGGATATGTTTTATTTTATCTCTTTGTGATACATCTGTAAAAATATTGGATGTTTCACATTTCAAACAATATCACGTGACTTGCGCGCATGCGCGAACATTATATTTACTAAGAAAACAAATATAGAAGCAATTGATGGTAACTGATTAAAAACTTCTCGAAAAAACACAGATATAAATTGGAAAGAAATGTTTATATAAAAGGAAAAAGAGCCCCACCAAGTTTTAACAAATCTTGTTTCAAATAAAATATTTTTAAACTAGTAGTTATTTTTGAAACCTAAGCTATGCTTAGTTTAAAAAAAACTAGTACTAGGTTGGTGCGTATGAAATGTCGGATTCTTAAGTGATTGTATAAAACTGCATATCTTTCTTCAAAAATTGTTTATTCAATCAAAGTATGCTCCATTCGCTTCAATACACTTCTCCCAACGAGATTTTAAAGCGTAGATGTCTGTCTTAAAAAATTTTGGTCTTTAGAATTAATAAACTCTGATATCGAGTTTTTTAGACTGTCTTCATTTTCATAGTGTATGCCCCTTAAAAACAGCTCTAAATGCTTGAAAAAATGAAAATCGGTCGGCGAGAGATCCGGTGAATAGGGTGGATGCTGCAATGATGAGCATACGTTTAACCGATCCAGCTTATTTCGCTCTGTCAGTGCGTGCGGTACCCACTTGTCCATCTTCTTAACCTTGCCAATCTCAGAAAGGTGTCTCAATATCGTTGTATGGTCAACTTTCATCCTGATAGCAAGTTCCCTCGTGGATACGGCTGGATCCGCTTCCACTAGAGCCTTCAGGTCATCATTCTTCACAGACGTTTTGGGTCTTCCGCGCGGCTCATTTTGCAGTGAAAAATCGCCAGTCCGAAATTTTTCGAACCAACGCTGCACTTTCCGATCGTTAACCGTATTCTCCCCAAACGCTTGGTTTATGTTGCGTGCAGCTTTTGCAGCACTATTACCAAGTTTGTACTCATATAAGAAAATGACGCGAATGTCGGCAGAATTCATATCGGCAATAAACTCAAAAGAAATAAAAAAGGGAAGACCTTCGAGAAAACCTATTTTGCTGAAATGAGTCTCTGGCAATGGACAATACGAGTATGAATGAGGTTATGCCAAATACAAAAGTATAACGAAAACAGGGAGGAAAACGTCCGCATGTAAAGAGAATCCGACATTTCATACGCACCAACCTAATATTTACATAAAATCAAAAAATACTACTTTAACACAATTAGAAATGAATATAAAAATTTAAAAAAGTCATTATTAATAGCGTTTGTTTTACAATTTGGAAAAAAAGAGCAAATTCATCAATTTCTTTCATTTAAAAAAAGAGTAAAATTGGCGAAATACGTTATTTGATTTTAATCTTCAAATAATAAAAAACATAAGGTTTTTATGTATTTTTTTAACAAAAGACTACTAATATATTAGGTTTACTTGAATTCTCTGAATTCGCTGCACTCTTACATTTAAGAATTCTTGCATTGTAGACTGAATTATGTGCTCACAAACAAATTCAATAATATCTAAATATTTTTGAGTGTAATTTTTCTAGAAAAATATCATAAATTTGCTTATTTTAATTTTTGCTAAAAATTGGTATTCTTATATTTTGATTCAAAAAATACTATCAAGGACTTTTTAAATTATTTTGTGAGTTCATTACAAGCAACGAAAAAAGCTCTTTTTGCTGATGAAAATAAACAAACTAGTCTTATGTGTTAACAGTGTATATTTATGAAACATATTAGTTAACAATTTTTACCAAGGTTATTTAACTCACTGATAAATTATTCCAATATTAGTCTTTTTTAAAGTGTGTATTTTTATCTTCACTTGGTTATGTATATTATCACTAAATTATTTCATTTTTTGGAGATTAAGAATAGAAACTATATTTCAAAACATTCGTCTAAACTTTAAAATGAACTGATTTGAAAATCTTATGAAATATATAACTGGAATATTTATTAAGTAAGACGTCAAAATTCAATGCAAAATTTTCTCAATTAATTAAAAACATGACCAATAAAAATGAAGACAGGATTGTTTGTAGATTGTCCATAACAAATTATAAATCAGTGAATGTTTTTTATAAACAGTTTTTTTAAGACCAGTTTTGTTCAATGTTTTTTAGAGATTTTACCAATGTTCCAATTTACATTTCGTTTGTAGCATCTATAATAAAGACTTTTACAAAAAACTTCTTTCAAGAGCTTAATAGTTGTTATTAAGCTTTTTATAATAAATAAATAAAGAAAAAATAAAGATGTTGCATGTCAGACATTAAAAAAGCTGTTTTATTTGATTGTTTCATAGTTAATTATTTTTTCAATAAAATCTTTCAACTTGATAGCATTTTTCTAGTTGTATATTTTATTGACTTCTCTATTATTCCTACCATTATGAAAGTACTTACCTTCTTAAATTTTCCTTTTACTTGTACATTAGTAAATTTAAAGAAAAAAATTAATTACCATCCATGTAAAATATTGGAAAAGTGCCTAAGAAACTTAATTAATTGAGTTTAATAAATGTTAGTTCTATAGTAACTATGAAAAACTGATGAAATTGAATAGTGCAAATTTCTTTGATAACATATATTGAATAGTGCAAATTTCTTTGATAACATTTATTGAATAGTGCAAATTTCTTATTGCTATCAAATAGTATTGCATAGGTTTTCACACATTTACAGTTAAAATGTTCTTAAGAGTTTCGTTTAAACTATGCAAGAGGTTTTATATCAACATCTTCGAAAATTGGAATTACAAACAAGTAAAAAAATTGGAATATTATGCATAGTAACATTATCCTTAAGTCAAGTAGTTTTGGTATTAGACAAGGCATGTATTTTATATGCAAATTCACAAAATAATTCATAAACCCATGCTCTGTGGAATGTTAATATCTATGTAAACCTATGTTCTATGTCATGAGATAATTCATAAAACCCATGTTCGACGCCATAAAATAATTCATAAAATCCATGTTCCATGGCATAAAATAATTCCTAAGCCCCATGTTCTATGTCATAAAATAATTTATAAAGTCTATGTTCCATGTCATAAAATGGTTCATAAAGTCCATGTGCTGTGTCATAAAATGGTTCATAAAGTCCGTGTTCCATGTCATGAAATGATTTATAAAGTCCATGTTCTATGTCATAAAATAATTCATGAGGCCATATTCTACGTAAAATAAAAATATGTTTCAGATTTTAGGCTAAAAAGAAAATGATTTGTGCTCTTTTTTTAATTTCATGAGTGAAAATCGGAGAAAGTATGCAGCTGTGGAGTTAGAACTGAGAAAACTTTTGTCATTTTTCATTCCTCATATTTCATTTGCGCACAAATCCACTTGCTAAGATCTCACAGATGTATGAAAAATTTTGCTTTTTAATTTAATTTTTTAAATTGGAAATTAAAGTCATTTTAAAAAGAAATTTTAACAAAATTACTTTTTTTTAATAAAATAAATACTTAAAATTATTTATTAAAGATATTTGCTATAATTTCTGAATTTATTTTTTGAAATTTTTTAATTTCTTAACAATACTGAAACTGGATTTTTTTTAGTTTTTTAAAAGAACATTTTAAAAGAATCAACGAAAATGACTTCTTAAAATTATTTTTAAAAAGTAATATTAGTTGTTAAAAATAATTTTACTAAGTTTCAAAAAAGTATTTTCTGTTAATTTAAAAATGTTTTAAATATAACTGTGTATATTTGTGTTAAAAGTTTGATGTATTTAGTGTGTACTCTGTTGTGTGAAGACGAAATGCGAAGACACATGAAGATGTTTGTTATATATTTATTTTACACCTATATATATATATATATACATATATATATATATATTTATAGATAAATATAGAGAAAGGTATTTCTTCAAAAACTTGTCTTACACATTGAGATGTCTGGATAAATAAAGCACGATCACAATAGGCACCGAGACTTAAAGTTCATTTCTGCATGTAAGCATTACAACTGGTGGTGAGAGAATTGCAATATAGATTGTCATGCAATAGTCATTACAATGGATTTAAACTATCAACCACCTTGATAAAAACAAACCTTATTTTTTCAATATATAAAGCATGGCTGGGCTAGCATGTCTACTTTATCATAATAATTTTCAGTTCAATTAATGCTTCAGCATTTACAAAACTGTTTTTGATTTACATATGATAGATAAAAATAAAACTGGATTACTTCTGTGTACAACATGCTGTTTAAATGAATGCGCAAAATATCTATTGTTAATCAATCACATTATTTTTTACAAAAAAATGAAAGAATAAAATTGAATCGACTCATCAAATGAATATAATAATTGTAATTCATCTATAAATAATCTTTTACTTCGGCTTTATTTATTTTGGGCTATACGCATGCGCATGTACTGACGCTTGGATTAAACTCAAATAGCGAAAATGGTTTTCTGATAGACTGTCGCAATCAGAATTCTTTGTTAGTAAACTTCCCTTACTACGTCACATCAATGTAAACTTGTAGAATTAATAGGATGACGCCGAGTGTTTTGAACTGCAATACATTGTAATTATAAACATAAATGTAGGATAATCTGCAGGATTATATTTTTGAATAACGAAATGAAAATCACAGCATTTAAAATCTCATTTTCATTTAAGAAAAATTAAATTTTTAAAAATCTGCTTTTTTTCCGGATGAAAAAAATTGTAGGTTGATTGAAACGAATTTGAATATTATTCAACATCATTGAATAAAATAATTGGTAATGAGTTTTTATCCAATATAACTTACACTATCGCTATATCGTATTTTAAAAATGTTAGTCAATACTTATAAACATAAATGAATTTAAGCAAAAATGTTTGTTTGTAATTTGAATTATTCAATAGGAAATAATCATACTATAAGCAAATTCTGAAATTTCCAATTAAAGACATGATTTTTATTTAATTAAATATTTGTAATTTATTATGTTTTTATTTAAATATTTTTAAAGTATTTATATATCCTGAGAAATTTTTTAAATTCACGCTTACTAAAATTAATAAAGTATATTCCATAATTTAGTGAAGAGTCATTCTCAAAAATAAGAAAAGAAAGAAAATAAGAAAAATAAAATTGACCTGATAATAACAAATCTATTAGCATTGGAAATCAATGACAAATATCATGTTGAAATTTTATTCATCTACAACATCAATACTATTTTTTTTAAATTAATAGTTTTATATAGCTGATTGCATAAGAAATTGAAGAACAAACAATTCCAGTCTTAGTTTGACATATGAAAAGTTTTTTTATATGTCAAACTAAGTTCAATAAAACTAAATCAATAAAAAAAGTTTTTTTATTGAGTTTAAAGTATGCAGCACAGTAAAGAAAGCTGACTTTAACGCAATAAACATTTAATATATTAAATTTTATAGAATAATTTATGAAGATAAAATATGTTCTCATAAAACATATCATAAAGATTTCTCTTAAAGTATTTTAACATATAAAGACTAAATAGTCCAAATAATATTATAAAAATAAAATGTAATGAATAAATATTAATAAAATAAGATGACTGTCTTTTAGCATCAATATTTTTTTATCCAATGGCGGGCACACAAGGGTGACTGAACCCTATGCCACTACACAAGGCCAGAAAATGCTACTCATGTGTCGTTACCCAGCGGGCACCTGTGAACCAAGTCACGGAGGCGAGTAACGTTACCCACACCATACCACCACAAACCCGTTTATAGGGGGGCCACATTCATGCAACATCACGGAAGAAAGGATAGAGAAACACAAGAGGGAACAGAGAAGGAAAGAAACATCCATGACCGAACCGGGATTCGAACCCAAAACCCACAGCTCAGGAGACAGGAACGCTAACCACTCAGCCATCGGTCGGCTTTAATATCAACATGCATGTATTTTTGTATTCCAAAAAGCTCTACATTTTACTTTCATTTTATAAATATCTTTATAAAGCAATAAGTTAAGCTAAATATTCCGTTAAAAGAAAAACTATCTAACCTCCAAAGTCCTAGAAAAAAAAAACTATTAAGAAATTACTTTTTGCCTCGAAATTATTAAAATAAAATTCATTTTATTTTAATACACCCTGCAGAATTTCAGCTGAAAATTGCCACGCCAAATCCTTAAAAAATGTAAACATTTATTGAGTTTTAAAAATAGTTTAATAGGCTGATCGAAAATTATATAATAAAGTATTACATATATATATTTACGGCGGGCATTGGGTGACCATAACTGCTACTCCTTTATCGTTACTGGTGGGCTTGCAGGTGAGTAGCATTACGCACGCCATACCTCCATAAGCCCGTTTATTGGGTTCATACATCATCTCAGAAGAAAGGACAGAACACAGAGAGAAAGAAACCTACATGCCCGAATCGGGATTCGAATACGTGACCAACAGCCTAGGAGTCAGGAATATATATATTTATATATATATATATATATATATATATATATATATATATATATATATATATATATATATATATATATATATATATATATATATATATATATATATACATATATATATATATATAATGAAACACTTGGAATAAAAACGAAGTTTTATTATAATTGTTTTACAATCTATGTTTTTTTAACTTTTAAAGAAGCCAATCCCATGCGTTGTTTTCTACCATATAACTTTTTTTTCACTTCATTATGAAAACTGATGAAAAATTTAACCATAACTTGTAATTATTAATTATTTAAAATATTTTGAGGGTGTAATTATCAATATTAGTACACCCAAGTGTGTGAATAAAAAATACAGTATAAACTATCTAACCAATCAAGAACTTTAATATCAAATATCAAAAATGTTACTATTTTTGAAATCATATATTCAGTGAAATTCTGTTCAGTGAGTATTGGTAGATATCTAGACTGTGAGAAACGATTAAGAAAAATAATATTGTTCAATAAATTATACTGTGTCCTATTTTGTACTTCAGATTTGGATTTCTGCTTAATGTATATTGGCAGATAATCGAGAAATATTTACGATGTTAATCTTTTGCCGAATTTTGGTCATCTAATTTCAACCTCTTTTTTCTATTCTAGGTATAACGTGTACTTGTAAGCTGTGAAAATGAACCCGATAATTCTGAATATAAAGGGTAGTATACATTTTATTTAAGTGGTAAATTTCATTTGAATTATTTAAATACATAAAAGTTACGTATCTTAAACGATTCAAAAATTATTTGCATTTTAGTTTTAAATAAATATCACCTTCCACTCAGTATCATATTCGATGGTGATATTACAACCAGAAAGGGATTATGACAACCAGCGGTGAAAGCACACAACTGAAATAATTTTTAAATTTGAAGATTATCATTTTATTTTGAATGATTTGGAGATAAATTTCTAGGTACGAAAATATGCTGTGATTATATTTTAAAATAAAATATTGAAAAAAAATGACTCTTGTGAATCCAATGCTTAAAAGCATACGTACTTTAGGTGGAGTTTTGGTAAACAATCTTTCTTTTGTTAATGCTATCAACAGAAAATTATTAACTGAATTCTAAGAGAAGTGACTATTTATAGAAAAATCGCATTATTTCGTACCTATTATTATTTTCTACAAAGAAAAAAAACATTATATTTAAGGAAAGAAATTATTTTCAGTTATAAAGAATATATGTTTAAGATGAGAGAGTTTAACAAAGGAAAATATGTTAATATTGGAATACTCTTCTCGAAAGCAAGAAATTCAGAGAAATAATAACATGGATTTATACTATCCAATTGGATTATAAAGAGGATTTCCTTGTTTTATTTTATTTTTTACAATTAATTTTATATGGTTATTTTTTTTATAAAGATTAAGACATTTATCTGACTTATATGACTTCTACACAAAGTTTATATATTTAATTTTTTTATTAACACGTAGTGGCCTTCGATAATCATAATTTATAAGAAATATAGAATACTGATGCATATTGTTAAATGTTTTACTAATATAAATTATCAATTGCACCATGATTTAGAAAGC
Organism: Latrodectus hesperus; assembly: GCA_037975125.1. Classification (NCBI taxonomy): domain Eukaryota; kingdom Metazoa; phylum Arthropoda; class Arachnida; order Araneae; family Theridiidae; genus Latrodectus; species Latrodectus hesperus. Next base: position 14,074,155 of record CM075852.1, on the reverse strand, counting down.
AGCATAAATATTTAACTTTTGGAAATTATTAATGTGATAAATATAAGGTAAATTAAAAAATAATAAGTAATATTATAAATTCGTAATATATTTTTTAGATAGAGTGAAAAAAATCAACGCATTATATTAATATATTTTTATTATATTCATTTATTTACACTGAACGATTATTATTTTTTTTTTATTTTTTTTTTTTTTATTTATTTATTTTTTTTTTTGTAATTTCACTTGATTCACATATATATTTTCCTTTACAAAATGGGGACAGTAAAAAGTGAGATGCATAAAAAGAGTGCCCATAGCAAAAATTTTGAAATAATATTTGAAAAAATACATGGTAAAAAAGATTATTAAAAAAATGTTGGTAAAAAAAATTTATATTTTGAAAAAAAATTGCATGATAATTAACTTATTTAATAATTTAATTTTGAATTGTTTGCAATTTTTAATTATTTGAAAACAAATTCATCGAGATTTGCAAGGCATTGATTATTAAGTGCAATTAAAAATGCCATATTTATATTTATTTTGCACGAAAAAATCTCTGCAAATAAGTCACTGATCAGAAAATTGTTAAAGCCAAATTCTCTCTTTTCCTTACATTTTAAAAGCACTAGAAAATTGGAATTTATTTAAGTTTAATCAAAAATAAATAAATAAGCAAAACATTTATTTTTATTTTTAAGTAAAAGGAGCATACGATTTGGAACTAATTAATCTTTGCTTTGAATAAAGAAAGCATAAAGGGTGATATAAATCGGAATCTATCACTTTTTTAGATAAAATTATATTATTTACTAAATAAATATCTTTTTTCATATTAAACATTTAATTTCTATAGATGATTTTTGTATTAATTCATTAATAAATTTACATTTGTAAATATACTTCAAATTCATCTGTAGTGGATATTTTTAAAACTAAATGATAGTATTAACTGTTGCTAAATTAATAATTTCTTAATTTATATTTTTGTAACTATTTATTTTAGCAGCAAAATTTCAACAGAAATTAAGTACTACGCCCTCCTTCGTAATTTTTTATATTGTTTGAAATTAAAATTTAACATATTGAAAAAATAATAATAATTTTGTAATAAATCCCTGAATTTATTTTGCAATAAATCTTTGATTCGTTCATGTTCCTTTTTTACCCAATAACTAGAGTCTAAAGCAGGATCAGAATTTCTTTAATTTATCCTTGTGGTAAACCTGGAATATATTTTTAATACTTTAGCAGCAATTCTTCTAGCAAACCTAAAATTTAGTCAAACAAAAGGAGTTAGTTTTCTAAATATATTATCCTATATCCTAATTTGAAGGCTGACGTTTCTTGTATGTATGTATGTGTGTATATATATATATTATATATATATACATATATATTTATATTTATATATAACTCAAAGATAAATAATTTAGGCAACCAAGTCCTTACTTAAAGTGGATTAAGATTTGTTAGATATTTATATTAATACTCTGTTAAAATCATAGGTATTTTTCAATCAAATGGTATATTTGATTTTTCAATATAAAAATTATTTACATGAATTGTAAGCAAATTGCTATGTCATTAACTGTTATATTCCATACATAAAAATTCATTGAAAAGTTTTTTTAATATAAAATCTGAAACTGGATGTTTATTAAAATAAGGGTTTTATCTTGGTATGAAATTCAAAAAAAGTTTGATTAATTTAAAAAAAATTTTTTTTGGAGAGTTCTTTTGTATTTTAAAATGAAAGATGTCTTAAAGTTTAGAGATTTTGTTTCAGGAATAAACGCACACAATCGAGTAGTTTATACTGTTTATCTCTCATTTTAAATTCTTCAAATATTATTCTTACATTAGTTTGATGTGGAACCGCTCTTTGTTTGTTTTTATTGCTATTATACAGAGAAAAATTAAGGAAAGAAAGTAAATGCGTTACATAAATTAATAAAGGATGAAACCAAATAATATATTGTAAAAATGAACCTAGTTAAAATGTAATATTTATTATTTTAGCTAATTTTATTTTATTTATGCTTCAAAGCCATATTATAGTAAAAGTAATCCAAGAATTACTACATAAGACTGATTGTATTTTTAATTATAATGAAATTCCAATTGTAAATAAAAAATGAGTGCTAATAATCTTTAATTAAATAAAATATCAGTAATTTGATAATTAAAATAAATATTACAAATTTTCATAATTTGATTTTTTAATTAAATTTTTTTAATAACAGAAACATTTACAGATTTTATATACAAAATCATAAATAATGCAATTTCTGATCCCTGAAGTAATTATTGAAATATTATGAGCGGGGCGCCGAAGTCATCGTATTTGTAGCTAAAAGTTCAAAGCTTGTGGACCCCAAACAACGAGGTGGTTAAAGTTCATAAAAAGTGAAAGGATACTATTGAGTCAAGACTTTGGGGCTTTGTATCCGCTTCTAAATTATGAAGGTCCACCTACTATTGAAACCACGATAGCTTACTCTCATAGTTTGTTCCAATGCGTATATTTTTTGTGTCCACAATGCATCAATTCTGACTTGATAGTGCTTTCGGGTTTTAAAATCCTAAAGTGGTCTGGTATTAGGGAAAAATGTTATTAACAACAATAAATTGATATTTTAAATATACTAAAACGTAACTTTAAAATATTGAAAATTGTGTATGTAAATTTAAAGATTTCTAAAGTTGAAGACCTTTTAATCAAATTCGTAATATTTCGCTAGTTTTGTTTATTTTCTTAAAATATAATTCAAAATAATTTCAGGTTATTTTCGAAAATTCCTCTTTTTTTAAGGATTTATTGTTGTAGAGGTCTTAGAAAAATTTTATGTTTCTAAGACTTCTACATTTAAATGTTTTAAGACATCGTTCATATGTTTTAAGATCGTTTATATGTTTGAATGATTACAAGTAAATTGATTGAATTAAACATTTTTGAGTCATGTTAAATATTTTTTTAAACTTAGAACAATCATATGAAGATTGCAAGGAAACCCTCTTCAGACATCTTGAATTCTCAATTTCGATATTCAATTAAAAGATTTGTAGTATTTTATTGCTAAAGAACATTCATTGCTAGCCAAGCCATGCATATTATTTCTACATACAAGAAAGAATGTCTTTTAATTCCACAAAAGTTATAGTTAAAAGGAGTTCAGCAAAAAGGATATGTATGCTTCAATCAGAAGGAGGCATCACAGTTTTGGCATTGAATGCCCTTTCAATTATTTTGTTTTTACACAATTTTATTTTACGTCATTTAAGGGATGAGAGGTAGACTTAGGAACAGAACTTGTCGTGAAATCACCAATTTGTCAAAGACTAAAATGACCGTTTATTTGTATTTTTAATTCTTTCTTTGAGTTCATTAAAAATAACAATCTATTCTACATCCTGCCATCTGGTTGTCCACACAGCACATGTCTTCAGAATCTTCCTCTGGCCCATCGGAGGAGGGCATCAGCCAGAACGTCCAGGTGTGCCTTGGTCTGAAAAAAATGGAGATTAAACTTTAATCTTTTGTATAAATTAATTTCAAAATATTACCAGATTTATGTTCGTTTTATAGACAGCGCGTGTACCATAAAAAAATTAGTGAACCTAAGATCATGTAATGTATATCTCTATACATTTTCAGAAATATGCATCCTATTGAAAAATTTATCAAGTCAATTTTGACATACTCATAACCGTAACTGAAAGAAAGCTTCTCATTGTACAATTTAAGCAACATAACTTGAGATATATATATATATATATATATATATATATATATATATATATATATATATATATATACGAGAGAGAGAGAGAGAGAGAGAGACACTATACAAGAAGTGCTGCTATCAAAAACAACATAATCAATGATTCAAACTTGTTTCGAAATGTAAAGGAAATACTGGAGAATGTACTTTCATTTTTTAAAATCTAATGAAAAAATTCTTTCAAGTTGGTTCGTTCATATTTTCAAAGTAACAAAGACAAATTCGTGGAAGTACATTGACAAGCACCATGAAACGTTTTGAAACTATTTAAATTTAAAGCACTTAATTTAAATATAGTTTTAAAATTTCATGAATCGTTAAATATTAAAAAGAGTCACTCTTTTTTTAAGCAGAATTATAGAAACATTCTTGTTGAAAATTTGTTTCTTTAAGCCATATCATTTTAACGACAGAACTAATTAAAAATGTTCAAAATTGAGTGTAGTGGGAAAATTTTCTCTCATTTATATCAAATAGTTTTTATTGCTTTAAAATGACAAAATAATTATTTATTATTTTGTCATTTTTTTATCTAACACACTTCTCTTCCTTTATGAATAAAATACTTTGGCAATAATGGTATTTCAGACAGCAATGTATTTCTTGTCGAAGTTCATGAGTGAGTCACTCATCTTTCCTCAAGTCAACAGGTGTTCTTGGCTTTCTTCAGTTACTTCGGTTATCTTAGTTAAAGACCAACATGTCAAAATGGCAGCAATATCATTTCTTATGCAGCATTATTCCAAACATATATTGAGAAATTGATTGCAAACAGACTGTTCGATTTTACATCTTTAGTTTTTGAAAAAGCAAATTTCTCTACTTCCATTTCAAGCCATTGATTATCCTTTGATGTCTATTTGCAAGACGAGAGTTAGAAAAGAAAAAGTTCATATGAATTTCTTAAAATAAATCTATACTTAAAATTAGTTGTGCTATTAGTTATTCATAATTCGAAAGATTTACAATGTTCCAATGAAATCCAAATTTCTCAACTATGGAACTGGAAAAAAAAATAAATGTAAGCAAAACATGTATAAAATTGAGTTTGCAAAAATAAATATAAAAATTTCCGTTCTTAACCCAGATAAGCCTACTGTCCTATATTTAGGACAGTAGAATATAGAACAGTAGGCTTATCTGGGTTAAATAGGATTTAAAATTATCATTATGTCTGTATCACATTATTAGGGAGTAGCCATTAGTTTGTAAGACAACGAGAATTTGTGAATCAGAGGTTCGTAAAATTGAGTATCTACCATACATATTAATATGTTACAGTTAAAGTTAGCTAATTGTTGTGTCGCACCAACATAGTACTGTTAGCTGCCTTGTGGGAATCTTGGTAATTTAGAATAGGGGCCGAGCAGAAAACCCCCACTGGTTGAGCAACCACTGTCATAGATAATACTTCACTTGGAGGATATTGCTGGAATTAGAAATCATAGAAAATGTATTTTGTACAAACCGTTTTGTAGAACATGCAAGCTCTCATATCCTCATCTTCTGCATTTGGGCAATCAATGAAACCATCACACAAGGATCTGTCATCTATGCATCGGTAACGGTTCGTTCTATCTGGTGAGGGGCATGAAAAACGCTCGGTGCCATCTTTTGCCGGGGGACATTCTGCAAAATAAGTAAACACATATCCTTGTTAGTCCCTTCAAATTATTTGCATTAATTTTCTTAAAATGTGAAGAACCGCCAGCTTTAGGAAGATTGATTTTCATAACTTCCAATAGGTTTTACATTTTATTCATATTGTTACATTTCAGGTATACTTAAAGCAATTTTCATTATATTATGACGTCCTACACATGCTATTATTATTTATTTTTAGTACACATTTATTTTAACTTGTAACGTTGGATTTCATTTTGTAAACTATTCACCATTCAATTGTCATAAAATACGTATAATTCTTATTTCATGTTGAAACTATAATCTATTTTCATTAAAAAAATTGAGCGAAATATTTTACAGTTTAAAAGAAGAAAAATGTTTTTTTAAATATTACAACTAGGAAGAAATGAACATTAATTCACGCTGAAAAAACTGAATAAAACATTTACTATGATATCGAGCACGTTTAGAAAATGTCGAAGCAAATAGAAGATTATTTTATTTCTAATGTAGGGCTACAAGAATATTCCATTTTTTCAGCATTGCAAGGGGTGGAAGTGATGTCAACTTATATAGTGGAGCACCCAGTGGGTTGTCCTCGTTGCCCCAAATCTGAGTGAGTCTGAGTCATTTAGTAACAGGGACTAAACAGAAGACCCCGAGACTTGGCATGTCACCTCCAGATGTACCATTTCATATGGAGGACATTCCTCGACATACTTTACGTGCCCCATTCACCAGTAATGAACCCTAAGGTTCTTCATAAAAAGAGAAAGAAATCCTAACCAACCAGGACATCGCAAACGGAAGATAACAGTGAAATACTCTAAATAGCAGAATAGAAAAAGACGATTCAATTAAATTCTGCGTTGTTGCTACAACTGTGTTAAGAGTTTCATATATTATGATGTACATTAGGAATTACGAATACGATACTGTGCTTTTAGACAAGAAGAGTGATTGGAAGGTTCATATTTATTCTCTAAAAGAAGCTTTCAACATATCTAATTAGACTTTAAAGGTAGAAGACTTACCTGAAAGAACAAAATCTTTTTAAAGGAAAATTTATATTGCTTTCAAGCTGGACGACTGTTTGGCTTATAAGTTCAAATACGTTATAAAACACATGAGAACACTATTTTTTCATATTTTCTGAGTTTGTCAATTTATTAAAAAACTGTGGTTATTGATACAGACCCCAATCCTGTTTCAAAGTAATTTAAGTAAAGTACACGGTAAATTATTGGGCTTTTGAATCACGCAACTCTTAGACGTTCACTCTCATAGCTCTTAGACAATGTTACAGGCAATAATGTTTTAAAATTCCTTCTGGTATAAACGAAGCAAATTATTTTAAATTCTTGATATGAACTTATAATTTATGTTTTTCCATCAAGATAAATAACTTAGCATACATTTAATACCACTCCAAACTTGATTGTTAGAGCAAAAATACAGCTAGGCCAGATTCATGATGATAAAAGAATGTTAATTTTACTATATTAGATCTTTATGCAATAAAATGACCAAAAACAATGATCATAGTTTATTAGATAACATGCAGTAAGCTATAATTACTTGTTATTAATACGTTTTTCTGTTAGATATGGCTACAGCATTTCTAGTTTTAAACTGAGACTAACCTTCCGCAAGGAACCATACTCAGCAAAATTTTTTTAAAATTTTTATTAATGTTTTACTGAAAACTTTGACACTGTAGGTGGATTCTGCTCTTTTTGCAGACAATTTAATTATCTAAAGCAGTGATTGAAAAGCGAAACAGGATGATTTAAGAAGAACTCTTAACAGTACATTGAAAGAGCTGGAATGTTGGGGCCTAAAATCCAGTATGATAACAGCTAGAGCACTTACCAGTTTCTCATTTGAATCACACCCCGAATTCGATAGTAAAAATGTAGATATTCAGCATAATGATTCTACTAAATACTTGTGTTGCATTTTCTATCCTCACTTAAAATGCCAGACATTAATAACTATTTATAAATTATCCATGCAACCAATTATTGGATACTGCAGCAAAATCCTCATTACGACTCCAGAGAATGCGACTCAAAACCTAAAAGTTTTCCGAAACCAAGCTATTTCTAGAGCAGTAAGAACTACTCTCAATGCAGATCACAACCGGTGCAATCCTATTCGTGATTTTATTAAGAGATAAGTGATCCTATTATATCAGAAAGTCGTGCGTTTGCATGCCCAATCTTTATCTTTAAAAATAGTTTTTTTAGAAATCTTAAAACTCAGATAGGCTTTATCCAAGCTGTTCTGAGAGAATATGTTTCTTTGAATAAGGTCTATTAGTCTATTACCTTCTCCCTTTTGTCCATTGGACTTTTTGAATTTGAATGTAAACTTTGATCTTATACAAAGAGTTGTTTTGAACGAAATGAGTGATTCAAAATCATTTTTTTACAATGGAAACTATTGAGATTCGATCTCCTGAAAAATGAATGATTTCGTGTCTTCACTGATGGCTTTATGTTGAAGAGGACACGTGGTGTTAGAGCAGGTGAGCTATTTAATTTTTACTTACTAATCGAACCTCTTACCTAATGACTTTTATAATGAAATTGAAGATATTACTTTAGCTATTCAACAACTGTCGATTCGCTGCAATTATATTGTAAGAGCTGTCATATTGTCAGATTCTAAAAGTGCGCTTCAACCCCTTTTGAATCATCAGAATAAGTCTCAAAGATTATTATAATGTAGAGCCTTGCTTAAGAATGCTTACACTCAGAATTTCCTTCCAATGGATTCCTGCCCATTGTGGAATTATGGCCTATGAAAAATCTGGCTAAGAAAAGATCTTTGTTAAAACAGTGTATAAATCATTCCCACATTTTTTTAAAGATTATTAATTGTTTGATATTCCGGCTGTTAGAAAAACTCTCAAATAGGGTATGACTCAATGTGCAAGCGATAAGCGATGGAAGATTCTGGGGAGGAGAGAACTGTTCCCAGTTTTCTAAGAAAGACTGCGATGTTTAAAGGACTGACTGGACATGACTGCTTGCAAGAGCGTCGCTGTAGAATTAGAGCGGTGGATTCCTTAAATTGACTGAAATCTGTCGATGACTTTTGAGCATTTAAATGATTGCAGTGTACATTCTCAGTAGCAGGGCATTGTCTTGAATGAATGGCGCCACCACTCTACATTTGTAAAATAAATAAAATTGTTTTATTTTTTAATAAAACAATGTCTTAAACAAAATATTAAATAATATTTTTGCAGGAATAATCAATTTTAATTAAACACAACTAATATCCAGCTATGGAAAATGTGTTACATTATATATTAAAAATGAAAAAATTAATCCAAATTTTTCAGAATATAATAATATTTTAATTGATTAATTTTTTTGAACGTTGAATCCATAACCTTAAGTAAATACAACGTCATTTTTAAAATTTTAAAAATTTCACTTGTATAGGTGTATAACTTAAAGAAAGGAAAGTTTTATGATATCTAACATGTTTTCTTTTTTTTTTAATAATAAAACTTGATTGTTTTTACAATAAAACATTAAATTTCAATGGGATAGATTCTTGTTGCTTATTCATATATTCTTAAAAATCATTTGCTAATAAATATTAGTCTTCAATATTTTTTTATTTCTAATGAAACATTAATAGACAGTTAAATATTTACATATGACGTAGTCGGATACTCGGGAGGAAATTGCCTGCTTATTTTCTATAGAGGAAAATTGAAAATAAACACGAATTACAGATCATCTTGTGGCATGTACACAGCATAGCCTTGATAAATTAGTATTTACCATTTGGATGCTGAAATGAAGAGATATTAGAATTACACACGAGTTAGACCTGTGATAAAAACGTGACCTGTGGTAAAGAGAGAGAGAGAGAGAGAGTGAGAGAGAGAGTGAGAGAGAGAGAGAGAGTGAGAGAGAGAGAGAGAGAGAGAGAGAGAGTGAGTGAGAGAGTGAGAGAGAGAGAGAGAGGAGAGAGAGAGAACAGGGCACATTAAAACAGGTGAGACAACTCTAATTTTTCATGGAGATCATGCAAAGTGCCAAAAGGACCAGGAGTCACGCTGATGCAATGTAGATGCTTATTCAGGCAATTGTGGCCAGATATCAGACGAAGTATGTCTATAAATCTCAATCTAGCCACTGAGGGATATATAAAATCTGTTTAAGCCCTACTTGATTGAAATTGTGATTTTTGAATTCTTCGCGGAAAGTGTTCTTGAAGAGGGTTCTTTATTAAAAATTTGACATTATTAAAAGGTTGTCTAGAATTAAATTTCTGGAGGACAAAGGCCTTCGTTTCTTGTCAAAAAATCGATTGTTTCATTGGCTTGAATTCCACTGAGAGAAAATTACTATCTTATTATTACTAGCAAACTAACTGTGAACACTTAAAGAGTTATGGATGGTTAAAGTTCGAGAGCGACTGCTTGAGATAGATCTTGTTCTATCTCAGATCTTGAGATAGATCTGAGATAGATCAGATAGCTTCTGAAAAAGAGTCCAGACGTTGCCAACTGGAAAAAGGCCCCAATCTCCCGATCGAAAGCTGGTTTGTGGATGTCGCTGTTCATAGTTTCATATTATTTAAAATTAAATATACACATTATTAATTATTTAAAATATTTCAAACATTTAATTTTCTTAATTTAAATATTAACTTTTTTCACGGAAAGTTTTGATAAGATGAATAAATAGATGAATCTTGTATTTATCCTATGTATGATTAAAGAAGTTTTCTATATTTTTCTTTTGGGGAAATGATAAATTTTTTAAGAGCAGTTATCTTATAACATTAAAAACGCTCATATGTAAGAAATATTTTATTCAATAGTATTATGGCTTAAGTTTAAATCGAGATGAAAATGTTATACACCTTAATATGTTTTTGCAACAAATTTACTTTAAAAAATAAGTACATTAAAACAAAAGAAATATAATCTGTATTATCAATTATGATGACTACAGAAACACAATCAAATATAATTGTATTTTTCTGGTTTAGATTAAAATAAATTTATTAATTAAATTAGTTATTTAAGCATTAACATATTACTTATTTATGACGTGCAGATAGTTATTTCAAAAAGCATATTAAAAACTTTTATTTGTTTATTTCTTTTATCATTAAAAAGTGCACACAGAGCTAAAGAGAAATAATTTGTCATAAAAGTTATAGCTAAAATCCATTTTATATTTTATACTTCAAAATTGTCTAAATAATACTGCTTTTTTACATAACTGGCAACTTAAGCATTATCGTAACTTGGATTTAAACATATATTTCAGATTATTTTGTTTTGTCTAAAAGTGAAGAAAATAAATATTTTTTGTTCACCTCTTTCAATACCATTAAAAATGATGGATGATCATCTTTTGAGACTATTTTTTGTATCCCTGAAAAGTACTCTCAACTTATTTAAAAAGCAAATTTCTGTTCCATTTGGGAACTTCTTACGAAATTCCAAAAGAGCAAATATGGTAGACTAAACTAAAATCGAAAACATATTTACAATCATATAGTCGACTATAATAACTTAAGTACTCCGAAAGTTTCAACTAATGGATTTTTCCAGAAAGCTATTTTTACAGTTAAAACGAGATTCAGACTATATCTTGTTTTTAATTTTTTAAAAGAAATTATATTTAAAATGAAACTCGTGTTATAATTTAAAACAAAATGAGTATTAATCTTTTTCTAGTTGAGAAGCAAATTAAAAAATTTTATACACAAGAGAATTTTATAAGTTAAGATTATATTAAATTGTATCTAAATATTATTATAATTAAATTGATAATATTTTTAAAGATTTTCTTAGCAAACAAGATTTTTATAAATTTAGTGCATTAAAGTTGTATTACCTAAAAATTTTATTTCAAAATTGAATTTATTGGAAACTGGGTACCTCATTATCTATCTATCTATATACCATCTATCTATATATATATCTATATACATATACATACATACATACATACATACATACATACATACATACATACATATATATATATATATATATATATATATATATATATATATATATATATATATATATATATATATATATATATATATGTGTGTGTGTGTGTGTGTGTGTGTATGTATCACTATATATATAAATATCACTTTTGTTGTGCGATGAATGAATAAAATACACAATATGTTAATTATAATTTGATAGTTAACAGTACATAAAAACAGTTTATTTCATTTGTGTTACATTTTAAAAATTGGTATTAATTTGAATTAATGTTATTGTATAAATACTATTGCATTAATCTTTCGTAAATTTATTGACATTTCCTTATCAAAGCAATATAATAACGGTTATTAATTCTTGTGAAAGCTTATTATTCGTAAACTTGACTTTTGACTGCGAAATTTGCTTTACTAGAGTAAATTAAAAATAATTGTTAATAGTATTTTGAATATTTCGTAAATTTTGTATATCAAACATCATTGATGAAAAACTTGATTTATTGCGTTCAGTATATTTTATAATAAAATTAGGGAATTTTACTTTTAAAGTGAGTTATGTAGTTGGTAAACTATTTTTTTTAAATGTTGGATTTAATCAGAATTTATATATTTGAACTTAATATAACTGATAAGAAAAAATTTTAAATCGAAATTACCTTATCAAATTATAATCTAAATAATGATTGTGACGAAATGTTGATCCTAATCTGACATTTACCAAAACACACGATTGGTGAAAGTTGTTAAATAATTTAATAAATTAAATTAGTAATGAGTTAAATAAATAAAAGTTTGTTAGATTTTTCTAACGAACCTTATTTATTATAAATAAAACTTATTTATTTAAAAAAATTGCTTGAATCTTGCTTCATTTAAATACGAATTATTTCGTCGTCTGCTTAGAATTGTAAAATTTTAGTTTTATTTTTGTCTGACATAAAATAAAATAGAATTGACTACAGATTCTAGAAAGATCAGTAGAGACAGATAAAAAAGAGATTAATGCGTAAAAATATAAGAAATTAGATGCTAGAAGGAAGAAAAAAAATGGACTGCAGAAAACGGTCAACTGTCAGGAATATTGCCATGAAAAGAATTTTTATCTTTCAGTTCTTGTCAGTTGCTACTCGAGGAGAAAAAAGTTAAGGAAAAAAATGCTGTTTCAGCAGTTTTTTTTTCTCTCTTTTCCCCTCGATTCTTTTCTATTCTTTTTCTCATTTCTGCAAATGATGTCATCGTTAAGATTTATTCCTTTTCTGAAGTCCATATGTAACTGCGTCAATTAATATTTGATTTTTTTCAGACATAAGGATACTTTTGCTTTCCCATTAAAGTATACTTTGACAATGTATTTATTCTAAATTTGAAATGTTTTCTTTGATCATTTTTCTTCTCAGAACTTTAATGTAAAATTTATTTGTATTTTAATATATAATTTCATCTGAGTAATATCTGTGAATGACACATATTTATTCTTTCCTAATTTATTGCACTTACTAAGCCTGAAATGTCTTTTCAGTCATTTTTAAGTTTTCCCGTAAAATATTTATCTTCTAATACAGACTTATTTGCGCAGTATCTAGGAATGATACAGACTTATATGCGCAATATCTGGGAGTGATACATGTTTAGATTACATGATTTATATAACTTTCTAAATTTTCAGTGTTTTTTTGATAATTTCTTTAATATTTTCAGTATAATATTTATTTAAATCCTAATATAGATTTACCTGGATACTTAAGAGTAGGTTAGGTTACCTGGGGAGTACAGATTTACTTGTGTAGTATAAATTTACCTGGGTAATATTATGAATGTTACCAGATATACCAGTACACTAGCTATAGTGACACTTACGTTACTTAAATGATTCATATTTCTTTCCAAATTTGAAGTGTTTTATTTGGTAATTTCTTTAACATTTTCAAAAATATTTATTTATATTCTAACATATTTGGGTAATGCATTACCAGATTTACCGGTAAAATTGCTATTGATAAAGTTTATATTACTCACGCAATGTATAACACGTGAAATGCTTTCCTTAAATAATTTCCTTTTAAAATTTTCAGAAAAATATGTATTTACATCTTAGCGTAGACTTACTAGAGTAATACTCCTGAATGTTACCAGGTTTACCAGCACAATAGCTATAAATAATGATATTTATGGTACTCACATAATTTATATTACTTAATAAGCGAAAAATGCTTTTTTTTTCAAAAATTTTCTAAGATTTTGAGTAAAATATTTACTTATATCATGATACACAGATTTATCTGCGTAATACTTTTGAATGATGCAAATTTATATTATTTACAAAATTTATAATAATTACAAATTTTAAAATGTTTTTTTATGTTGTTCTTAATATTATCAGTAAAATATCTACCTATATCAGAATATAAATTAAAAAAAAACATTCATTGTTGATGATAATTTTCTAAAAAATTCTTTGAAAAACATTTTACATTCCAGTTATATACACGGCCCAACGCCAAGAAGGAGTTGCCAGAAATCCGGCAGACAGAGAGAGACCACAACGAGCAATTAGTGATTTGTATTTAAAAATAATATGCACAATACAGAGCGAGAGCAGGGTCGGGTCAGTAGGCTGTAGGGCCACCGTGGATGGCGATACTTGAAGCAACAGGCACAGATAGATTCAATGAAAGTACGGATGGCGTCCTGAGGAATTTGCCAAAGTGTGTCTTCTGAAGTGCTAGAATCTGCAATGGGCGTCCAATCACATTCCAAACGATTGGTGAGAAATCTGGAGTGGCCAGGGAGAAACTGTACACCTTGAAGGTCATGTTGGTTGATGCAGGCGTTATCTTGCTGCGTAACGTTGAGCTTTCATAGTTCTTTGAATATGAACTACAGTTGACATGGAATCATAAGCAATGACACCCCAGACCATGATGTCATGTTGTCGCATGGTGGGGCATTTCCCAATTGCTGCACGATTGGACCTGTCTCCAAGTCGGCACTACACTCTTACGCGGCGACTATCACTGAAGAAATAGAAGCATGACTCATCTGAAAAGACGATCCTGTACCACTCCGTCGTCCACATCGCTCTAATCCAGCCCCACTCCAGACGTTGGCGTCTAAGCTTTAGAGTCAATGGCCGTCTTCTCAACGGATGCATTAGCCACCAATTGGTGGACAATGGTTCTACTTTAGACGGTAGCATCCAGGGTGTCTTTCACGTGCTGCAGAGTTTCAGTAGATCTGATTTGCCACCACCTCCCGTCCGACGCGTCGATCCACGGTGGGACATTAGCAGCGGCACTCCGCAAACGTTCCAATCATCTTCGCAATAGTCGGTACACCTGCTGTAAGCAGCAAGCTGCCCTTTTCAGTCCGACCACCATGCCTCTCGGAAACTTGTCTTGTAAAACCGTCGACGATGCAGTTGCAGGCGTCCTTCGGGACATTGAAGCCGCAATAACGGCGTGAATACTCTACCGGTTCCTCACCTTGTATCTTATGATGCGTACGCTGGAGAGCAACGCATTTCACATCATTTGCATAAGACCCAGGATATTTGCATAATTTTCTGACCATTCCTTCTTGGTGTTACATTTTCAATGTCGGACAGTGTAAATTATATGGGTAGTTACTTATCTTACCAAATTTAAAATGCTTTTTATTGGAATTTTTTTAACATTTTCAGTAAAATATTTAATTTCAATTTTGTTGAAAAATATATTTATGAATGATAGTGTTTATCTTACTTAAATAATTTATATAATTGGAAATTTTTTTATTCAATAATTTTTTTGAAGATTTGCTGTTAAATAATTGATTATATACTAATGTGAATTCATCTGGGCTATCTTTTGTTGCACATATTATATTTCTTACATTCCTAAAATTGAATTTCAAAGCAATTGACAAAACATTAAGAATTAAAAATATTTTATGAAACGGTTTGTATTTGTGTTCAGTTGTGTGTATAAAATAGATGTTATTGCAATAATTTCAACAAGAAAGTGAATTTTTTAAAAAAATATATGACAATGTTTATTAAATATCTGGGAACATAATAAAAAAAAACTAAGAAAGTGTAGAAAATTACTACTTATATGTGCAGTAAAATTTTCTTCTTTATTGAATAGTGAAATTTTAACATCCACTAATCCATAGAAATTAGAAAACTGACAACATTATGTAGTATACAATATAAGTTTATTTTCTAAGTGAATTGTATATTGCGTTACTTAATTATAAGCTGCCAAAATAGATAAATTACTGCTTACAGTTCCCTTTGAATACTTTATCTTATGAAATAACTTATTTATTCGCTAATGAATATAATGAGTTAAACTCCGTGGTAAAACCAATCGATCATTTCCTTGCTCATCATTCTTAACCCAGAAAAGATACAAAATTGAAAAACAGTTGCCATAAAAATAATATTTACATACGTTGCATATTTTAAACTGTAACCTTAACCAAGTATCATCCATTATAATTTTGCCTATAGGAAACTTTTATTAAGTTATAATTAAATTTTTATATGCTATTTAATAATACTTCAAAAGTACATTTTTAACATTTTATTAATAATTGATCAATTTTATAATTTTCCTAAACTATGAATGTAACTAACGTAGCAAACAATGTGAACTTTCATTGGTAATTCTAATTAAAATATTTAAATAAGGTTCTAAGAATAATGGATTTTACTTTAGAGACAGAATAATACAAATTTTTTGCCTGTGCATTTGTTTTTAATGCATTTCAGCAGCTTATTCATTTCATATTGTATTATTAATTAATACATACGTTTTTAATGCATTTTAGCTTATTAATTTTATGAGCATATTAGTAGTTTGTTAATTTTATAATTATATGAGGAAAATCACTGTTAAGCTTTAAAATGTTCATACACTTTTATTTTATTTTATATTGGAAAAAAATTTGATTCTTAATGTAGGTACAGATAATTTTCATTTTGTGATAAGTTTTAATAAATTAATAGTATATATATATATATATATATATATATATATATATATATATATATATATATATATATATATATATATATATATAAGTTTTCACATATAAACTTTTTTATTATCTCTATTAAGATACCTAAATTTGTTTTTAAAATCTTAACTTTTTGCTAATCTATAATTCTAATATGTGAAGAAAGTTAATCTGACCTTGTTTGATAATTTCAATAATGTCTATTAACCACTCAAAAAATTTTTTTCTAACAGATAATGTACCAATTGAAGAAATATAGAAATGTAATTAATAATTTATGAATTTAGTGGATCGACCACCTAAATGGGACAAATGCTTCGAACCCCAGGTCTTCGGGTATGAAAACAAATGTAGGCCTTCACCCCTATGTGGCCTGCCATGACACTGAAAAAAATGAATAATTTAAAATATAATTAATATTCTTACATCCTATCAATTTATTTGAATCTAAATTTAAAAACTAAAATTTGATTCGCAAAAAAAGTTAATACTATTTTAAATTGATAGTTACACAATAATATTCGATTATTAAAGATATTAGCAATGAACAATTAAAATATTTAAGTCCAAAATTAATAATATAAACGATATAATTTCATAACTAGATTTTAAAAATCTGAGAGATTATTTGGGTGCTACTGAAATGTTCTTTATGTAGTACTTTAATAACTAAGAACATGTTATTTAAAAAACTAATTTTTAATTGTGTATTTTTAACATGCGAGCGGATTTAAGTACTTAACCGAAAATAATAGAAATGCAAATGATTTTTAATGTAGAAGAAAATAAAATAAATGTTTCATTTATTTTATTTTTTTATTACCTCTTTTTACAAATTTGATATGTATCTCGTTTTTATTTCAATTATTTTTATTTTTAAATTTATTTCTTGTAAGTGGCATTTAGTTGCAATCTAATATATTTTTTTTACCCAGACTCTTACTTTGTAATGGATGCTTTGATTTTTTCTTGGAGGCTTATAAGATTAAATTATTGGAAAATATATTTTTTTCAGAAGTTTTAAATTGAAGCAGCATTTAATTAAAAAAAAGTTTATCTGTAAATCTTAAATTGTATCCCGAATAAAAAAGAATTTAAAATAACTCTAGAGAATTTATTTAACAAAATAATTTGAAAATTTATAAGCTCTAGTTTATTGAAATGGAAAATTGAACTTTAAGTACTTGAATTACATACTACAGTTGCATAAATGTTAATACTCATCAAAGGCAGAAAAAAAAATACAAAAGCCAAATCTTATGTTAAATTTATGACAACATTTCAAGAAAATTAAAATGAAAAGTGTAATTATATGTTTTCTAACAAATAAAATGCATAAAAACTCTTACATAAATTTGAAGAATAGGATTAGGTCGAGGAAGTTATCAGAAACATCAAGTTCTTTTAAAATAATACATTGGCTATTTGAAATATAATTAATCCGTTAGGAATTAAGATCAAGTAAATTATTCTCCATTTGTTTTGTAAGTTTCCAGAGCAATTCCAAGAATATTTTAAGGAAAAATAATGAATATAAACTAGCAAAATAAGAATTTAAATTTCTGTGAAATAATTAGTCTTTTGGGTATCCAAACATATTCCTATTCTCTTTACGCTTGAGTTCCAGATCAATTTGCGACTTTATAAACTTTGAAAACTCTTTTTTCATTAATTTTTGGTATTTAAAGGTTAGAAAGAATTGAACTTTTTTAAATGACTTTTAACACTTTAACATCTGGTTGAATGTTAAAAAGAGTCACATTTGTAGTATTTTCTTGACATTTATTCACAAAGCTTTTCAAATTAAATACAAGCTTAAATAATTCATTAATCAAGTTTTCTAGTTTTAAGCAAGCATTTTTAAGAGTTATGTTTATACTTAAATTTTATTGTTGTTGTTGTTACTAATGACTCTTGAACAAGCCAAGCTCGCTATGCCTCTTGGCTATGCGAATTTAAGTCAATTGGGAGCGTCTTTCGTTTTAATCAGAGCACCATGAAGGTGAAAGTACGACTTTGCTATACATACATGCTATAGGGACCCGTTTATAGGGTAGACAACCATTCACACCTCATTCATACAAGGAAAGGTCAAAGACAGGATAGACAGAGAGAGAAAGTACATCCATGCCCGAACCGGGATTCGAACGCAGGACCTACTTATCCGCAGTCAGGCACTCTGACCACTAGATAAGTTGGGCGGCTTGAATTTTATTTCTTAGAGTAGTTAATCAATTATAGAATAACCTCGTATGCGATGATAAATTTGATAAAAATTACTATTAATAAACAGAAAATAAAATTTAATTTTTGACGAAAAGTTTATGATTACTACATAAAATAACTTTTTCCGTCGATATAAAGTGTATAGATTAAATTTTTAAAAAGTTTCCTTATGAATTGGTAAAATTTTTATTATAAAGAATAATTCTCTCGACATAGCAAACTCTTTTCTCTTAAGATAAAAGACTACATTCTAATTTTTTTTCAGCATAAATTTTTTATAATTCATGCAGCATCAAAAACTGAAATTTTAATTGTTACCTATATTTATTAGAAACTCGGATATAAGTGGCGATCTATATTTTAAGAGAGAATTGGATATATTTTATTTCCATTTCTACACAGAAAAATGACTCGTTAATATTTTATAAATTCCATTGAAAATCTCTCTCTCAAGAAACAGCCACCTTATTTCATCCACTCATTTACTTTCTGTCTGCTTTATATCACTTTATTTCTAGAAATGGTCTCTCTCTAACGTTTACTTTCTTTAGGTGCTAGAATAGCTATTTTTATCCTCTAGCAAAGTGCTTTACCATTGATTCTATCTTTACTGATGCCACTAAAAAAACAAAAGTTTAAATTATTTTTAGTGATGTGGTTCTTTCCTTTTTTTCACGTACTACTTAACGATTGCACTTCTTTTTTCTTAAATTTTTTATTTTACACAGTCTAGAATTATTTTCTCTTTTATCAATTTCATTCTTCCTATTCCCCCCCTTTTTAAAAAAAAGAAGTAAGTACTTTTGAATACCTTGGAGTTTCTCTTTACTAATACACTTATAAGAATTTTTTTTAGGAAAAAAAGCTCTGTGTGGGAAAATTTAAAAATAAACTGCAGAAAAAATAGTCCCGAATTTATCGGACAAGTGTCCGTCTTGTCGTGAATTTTTCAGAGTATCTTATAAAGAAATAGTTTTTTTTCCCAAGAGGAGGTAGCCGATAATTAAAAAAATTTTTCGATAGTTGTTCTATATTTAGAAACAATTTATTTTGGACATTTTTTCGATAGTTAAAAATGTATACTTGGTCTTGTTTAAAAATAAATTCAAGATAAAAACAAGTTTGAAAATTGGTCTTTATGTATTAACATTTTACTTTGTTTATTACTTAAATATAAAATTTATTATTATTTAATAATTAATACATATTTCACTGAAGAAGTATTGATGTTAATTACAATGGTTAAAATGAATCAACAAAAATTCTTTCTTTAATGAAAAACAGTTTTTTGCTTATTCAGGAAATTCATTTATATATTTTTTTCAGTTCTTAATTTGTTAAAAAGAAAATAATTCTGCACCTGCAATTACAATTAAATTGCATAACTTATCGGTATCAACCTATAAGGCATTTGTAAGGATAGTTATTAGAGTACAAGAGTCACGATTAAAATTTTTAGAATAAATGTTCTAGAACTGCCGAGTGAAGGGTGGCGTATAATCCATGATGCCAAATTCTGAGGTTGGCGGATTTTCTTATGTATCCGAATACCTCATTTTTATTACGTCATACATATGGAGACCTACAAGAATTATGCAAAAAATTCTACTGTCATACTGTCCCGGCTATAAAGTTCCATTAAACATTGACAGTGGTGCAGGTGAGCCCCGGACTGTACCTTAAGGTTTGGAACTCATCACCAAGTAAGACGTCCATAAAGTCATACCTTAGCCTTCCTCTTCACACCAGCAGAAGGGGGCCAAAGACACGTCCCCAACCCTCAAGTAACTTAGTGAGGTCACCATCCCAATCACTGCCCGAGGCAAATGATGCTTCACTTTACTAATCTTAACTGGAATCAGAGTCAAGCATATGAGCTTCTAAAACTCCAAGTGATATACAGAAGAAATTATCATCGTTAGAAACACGATCATGATAAATTGCTAAGCTGGTGTAAAAACTTCTATAAATATAAAGAGCTATTGAGCAGACATTGATACACCTTCAGCAGGGAATATTCTTCAAGAAATTACAAATTTCTGTACAAAAACCATTACAATATTCACATTCAGCTAAGAATGGTTTCATATAAGCAAATACATACATCAACTTTTAGTATATCAATTTCCAGATGTCAGTTTATCATGTTACAATGATTTATCTTGAAAAAATGTGAATCATTATAAAAAAATACTATCATTATTATACGCATATCATAATAAAAAAATACTATCATTATTATGATATGCGCAAGACCTTACACGATTTTAAATGAAAATTGTGTAATTTTCTATTAGTTGCATATTAATAATGATGAAACATTTTTACATACATATTATGGTGACATTTGTGATGCATAACTCTGTACCAAAAGTTATTGGATTGTATTTTGTATAATAAAGATTTTATTACACCACAAGATAAATTACAATTAGCAAAATAAGTGAAGAGAAGCAGGAACTGAACTGAACTTTGATTGAGATTAATGAAAAGTCAGTTCTATGCAGATCTGACAGAGAATTCATAAGCAGCGCTGTCTAAGAAGATTAATTCTAAGTGAATTCTACCTGGATAGATTTTACAGAATATTATTAATGGTAAAATGATTTCGATGGACAGATATTTTGTTTCGCTTCGCGATTTTGGTTTTACTCCAAGAATTTAGTTTTACTTTGTGAATTAAATTTTGCTTAGAGAGATATGATGAGTCGCCAGATATGATGTTAATATACAATACACATCCAAAACATTAGCTTTGTGCCTTGGTATGAGATATTAAAATGTTTTAAGTAATGAAAATTTCCTCGAATTTTACCGCAAAATTATAGAATACTAGTATACATGAAATAATGAAAAGAATGTACCTTGATAGATTACTTTGCTATGTATATTTTTGAAATTTTACTTTTCTGGTATATACAATGTTGACATACATCTTTTATACAGAAAATGTTATGGATATTTTTTATATATGGTAGGATATTTCATCTTTTCAGCATAATAAAGGGTTTTCACTTTCATAGTGGGCCATCCTATGGGTGTGCTATTGCTGCCCCGTGAGTCTTTGTAATTTATAAATAAGGACCAATCAGAAAACTCTCGAACTTGGATTACCACATCCAAAGGTATCATTTCACATGGAGGATATTGCGACCAACAAATTAACAGGCTCGGGCAGCCATTAACGAACAAAACGAATATTTGATTGGATCGTGATTCAAAACTACTAATTTCAATTTAACGAGAACCAATGTCTTAACCTCCTAGACCACTGTGACCACACTGAATTGATATAAACTATACATTTCAAAAGCAAACATTCTTTGAATCATTCAAGTTTTTCAATGAAGTTACATTTAGCTGAAATGTATTAATGTCATCCTGAAATCAACTTGGTTATATTTCACATAAATAAATATTTTTTTGACGAATTAAATAGAAAATATTATCGGAATGTGGGAAAGGAAACGGAATTTCGAGTTTGACATCTGCTTACGTTATAGTGACCGTTATTCATATTTTATTAAATCTACATAATTGTTTGCATAACTGAAGAAGACTAACTGAATAATATTAATAAGAATTAAAATACAAAAACGCTTTTAATTTTCAATATTTCCATAAAGATACATCATGCTTTATTGGAGTTATCAATATGCAGTGAATAATCAATCTAATATAAACTTAAATTAAAAAAGAAATATTTTTTTTACATTTTGTAATAGCTTCTATATTGCAAAAGGAATTGGAAGTTTATAATAATATTTTTTATTACAATTATTTTTTATATATCGCTAAAGTATCAGTAAAATTTCTCAAATGGTTCGCTTTGCGCAGGCATGATATAAAGTCTTCATATATGATTCTAATATATATATATAATCAATGTCATTTATCCTTATACAATTCAGTGATTATAAGCTATTGAACCATTTTATGATCAAAAAAGTTTTTACTCCATTGTGATATAAACTATAGTATTTATAGTAACTTTACAAGTCCATGTAATTTTGAGATACGCACAGTAACATAGTTACTTAAAGTTATAGTTCTTTTCATTGTGTTCTAGCAAGATAACCAAATGAACAGTTATGGGCACTTATATTTTTAAAAGCTTATTATGTTTTAAATTGGAAAAAAAGAAATTTTTTCATTTTTTTCTTGTATATCAAATTTATTACATATTCCGTGAGAGGAGAAACTTAAAGAAAGGTTTAATATAATTCGCTTTATTAGTTCAAATGAAATTGATTTTTATAATTTGTTTTTATTAAGTATCTTCAAGAAGATTCACTGAATCACATACCATACATTTCCAGGTTTATGTAGAAATATTTTACTATAATTAATTTTTAATCTCCAAACACAAATTTCTTTATATTCGTTTTTCTTATATTCGTTGACATATATCATCCAAAAAATCGTGAGAGTCTTCAGAAATTGCTATTCCAAATTGTAAAAATAGAATTGCGTTATATCTGAGGTTACGTAAGAACCCGTGTTAAACATTAATATATCACGATATTTCCACCAAAATAGATTCCACTCAGCAGAAATATAAAGAGAAACCGTAACGAAGGTGAAGAAGTGGTTGAGAATATTTGCAATGTGGATATTATGTGTGGGACGACTACCTGTTGACGTGTTTATGTAATGGAGTTGGGCACGTCAATCTTATCTCTGCCAGTAAATGGAATTTTAGGAATTCGCAACAGTCTTTTAGTGCAAGCTCTTAATTCAGGATTATGTTCTAAATGCGGTGAAGTCCGAGAAGCAGTTTCGGCAAAAGCTAATTGCGAGAGGCACGCATTGATCCCAATTGAAGTCGTCTGCTCGAAGCATTAGGAATTAATTTAAATTCTGCATTATCTTTTCTTTTCCAACAACGCGTATTAAAATTCGAGAGCTTTGTTCTATAAAAATATCACTTGATATTAAGTTATTTGTTCTTTTAGTTATCTGATAAATTTACTTTTTTATTTTAAATGAGATTAAAATTAAATGTTATGTTACAGTAAAAAAATATTTTGTTTTTACGAAACTATTTTAGCAAACCTCCAGTAGCAACAAAATTTAATTGACATCGAATGGCAACAAGAACAACAAACTGAAAGTCAATCTGTGCATGTTCTGAAGTGAAGTATTGAAATGTCCTGTAGTTAAATACATTAACTATTATTTTTTGTCTTTATTTCCGCATAGCAAATTAAAATGTTAAAAAAATAATTAAATAATTATGTTATATGAAGTATAAAAATGCAGTTAGAAAATTGCGCGGTACATGGAGACAAAAGTAACTGACAATTGTCAAGCCCAAAAAAATTACACAATAAAAAAATAAGAGTAATTTGTATGTACATTATTTATTCAATAAGAAATTAGAAAAAAATAGTGAAAGCTTTTTGTTTTATGAAATTTCAAAGTTTATATATATATGTGTAACTTTCATGGACACCTTGTACATCAGATCGTTTTAATTTAATATACACTGCTCAAAACAATAAAAAAATATTTTTTTATAAAATAAACATATAAGCAAATAGTTTTTGCATAAAAGGAAAGAAAACGGTCACAAATGCATTTTTATTTTATTTTTCAAACTAATAATTTCGTAGTATGCAAATTTTGAGTTTGACTTCGAAGCTGACGATTTAGTGACAGCGACTGTGATTTAGCTTACAGCTTAGTGTAAGACAAATAGGAAAAGATAGATAGATATTCAGTAAGTGCTTTGTTTCGATGAGTAACGATGTTTTAATAAAGTCATTTAACAGAACAGTAGCAGAAGCTATTGAGGTTCACAAAGTGTGATTTCCAGGATTGGGAACCATTTTATGGAGACTAAAAATGCAGGCCTCAGATCAAGGCATAGTTGTACACTTGCAACAACACACAATGAAGACCCTTGTTGAACACTGACGGCTTGAGACATCGAAACATGAATTCCACTATTTTACAGAAACACGTTCGCTCGTCGACTAATGATATATATATATATATATATATATATATATATATATATATATATACGAGGTTTGTCCGGAAAATACGTATAAAAGTTGAATAATAACTTTATTTTACTGTTTGGAGTCATCGCCAGGTGGCACTACTGCTGTAACCAATCCCATCAAAGCTCAGTTTGAGTCAGACCGCTCTTCGTGTAAGTAGGAGTGTGCTGCTTGTTGAAAGTAACCCTTTTTCACCTGCCGTCGGCATGGAGCTCTCTCTGATTGAGGAACAGAGCCAGAGAGTGAACGGAAATTTTTATGTTGAAGTTTTGACACGTCTCAGAGCTCGTGTGGCCCAAGTTTGACCGGATTTGGCAAAAGGGGGCTGGTGGATGCTTCATCACGACAATGCGCCCGCTCACACGTCGCTCGTTGTGCATGACTTTTTGGCCTGAAGCTCAATCACCGTTACTGATTACCCGCCTTATTCACCCGATTTAGCCCCTTGGGACTTCATCTTGAAATTCAAAATGGTGCTTCGGGGGCGGCACTTGGGAGAGGTGGAAGGCAGAAACGACGCGGCAACTGAGCAACTGGAGACTTTCAGCAATGTTATCAGCTGTGGAAACGGCGTTGGCAGAAGTGTATCTCGTCGCAGGGTGAGTACTTTGAAGGAGACCATATTCTAATACCTGAATAAAGTTATTTTATTCAACTTTTATATGTATTTTCCAGACAAATCTCATATATATATATATATATATATATATATATATATATATATATATATATATATATATATATATATATATATATAGAAGGCTTCCACAGATTTTCGGTTTCTATATCAATTTATTTGTGTGAATACAGTTAGCATGTGCCTTTTCCGATTGATATCTTTTCTTGATTGTTGACCATTTCACAGAAAGATAGATGAGGTCCACCCATATTATCTTTCTCAACTCACTGTGCGACGAAGAGGAAACACGTGGGAGCCCATTGAGAAAGGGAATTACCCAATCATTGATGCCATTCACTCAGGTCTATCTTAATTATTTTTACGGATTATTAAACATCAAAATGTGTTAGATATTTTATGGCATCTATATAAACTCATTTCATGCGATTTTATTATGAAAAAGTTTCAATTTCGCTTGTTAACGTGTATTCTGATTCATCCATATGAAACACATTGGAACAAAGAACAACGTACATTTGAATTAAAAGATGACGCTACTACATGGCGCATAGAGTTCGATCAGCATTAGCTCTCTATTTTCATGTTTCCGATCTGCGTAGCTTAACAGATTATTTCATCATTCAGGCTGCTGAAACACATGCCATACGTTTTGGAGCTCATTTATTAAGTTAAATGCGTCTTGTAATTCATATGAAGGACGAATATTTGTTTTATTTTTATTATCGTTACTTTTAACTGTTAAAAGGTAAACAAATGAATTGCTTTCTCTACAGGATGCTGCCAACGTTTTCGTACATAGCTTAATTATTCATTCACACACAAGAGAAATCTCCCTCACATTAGTCAAAACGTCATTAAATATGAAATAAAATGATTGTAGCTTCTATCTAAAAGCTTATGGATAACTTTCTTGATAATTTCTTAAGATACTACTTATAGAATGATCGATATTTTATTTATTAACAATCGTTAGACATCTATATTGACTGAAAGTGTTTTATATTATTTTGTTGTTCATTAAAGAGGAAATGTGGCCTATTTCAATATTATTTCTTAAATTCTTATTTACTAATAAATGATTAAAAATTAAAAAAGAATAGAAGAACTAATTATGTCTTATTTTGACAATTCTTTTTCTTAATAATAGTATATATTTTATAAACACAAATTAAATAAAAAATTTGGACTTTTCTTGTAATTAAAAACATTTTTCTTTTAATATTAATAATAGATAACTTATTATCTATTGTAAATATTTAAAAAAAAGAATATTTTTAATAGCATTTATGTTATAGATAACTGCATCAAGTTTCTTTTTGTTCGAAAAGCACTATCATTATGACTTTCAATCAGAAGTGATGATTCTAAACTTTAGAATAAAAATAATTTATGTTATTCACACCTTTAAAAAAAGTAAAAACAACTATTCGCTAATAATGATAGAATTCGTTTGTTAAAGTAAAATTCTTTTTTTTTTTTGAAATTGCATTTAAAATTCTAATCTGTAATTATTTTACCAAAAAAATTCTACTCTGCAATTTTTTTATAAAACTTACATTTCGTGTTTGATTTCTGAAGAAAATTCTGTATTCTCCAATGATGGTAATGTTTGAATTTCAGGATAAACGCAAATTATCTTGATAGAGAGAGACAAGCTTCGTGTGCAGTGAACAGTAATGCTAGAAACTACTTCTAAATACAAAATTCTGTTCTCTGATTATCTTATAAAATTTTGTTCTATATCATGACCTTAACAATAAAATTCTATTATGCCATTTTTTTAAAATAAAAATTAAGTTGTAAAATTCTATTCTATGTGATAATTTTATCACATAAGTTTTATTTAATCCTTACATTTTAAAATTGTTTTATGGGAAAAAGTTCTTTCTCTTATAATTATTTTAAAAATAAAATGTTATTCTTTTAAAAAAATTAATACAGTCATTTCTTGCCAAGAATTCTCTGTTGTAAATAATATTTTATGTTCTCATTTAATTAAAAATAAATTAATAATATCGCTGTTTCTATGTTTTCTTTAACCGTAATATTTCCTCATCCAACAATTTTTTTATGTATTGCATCTACTGATGAACATAAAAAGTCATTTATATTTCAAAGCGGTTTTATACTTCAAAAGATATTTTAAAAAACTTTGCAGTAAAATAAGTCTTCAGTAGGAAATAGATATTTTAAACATAAAATATATTATAAAAATAAATTTATCAGGAAATTTTTAACGTTAAGCTTTCATTGATTTTTAATAATTTTTCTTTTTCATTACACTTATATAAAAAATCTGTAAAAAACACTAATTATGCAAAATTGCAAGATATTTGTTTTATTATTATATTATTTGAATAGTTAACTGTCAGTTTGTTAGAAAAATTAACTGAAAATACAACCTACATAATTTATTAATGAATGTTTCAGTTTTATTTGTAACCCATACATTTTCGATTTAAAATGATGTTCGTCGAAGTTTCGGGATTTAGATGTAGGCGCTTTATGATTGGGAAATAAATTGTAAGTTGTAGTTTTATTTGAAAGGGATTCGAGAAGTTGTTCTATGTTTCGTGACGTCACTGATGACGTCAGAGATTCAGCCGATACCGTCATTTGGAGGAGGAGGAGCTATGTCAAATATAGTAACTCGGTGCAAAACTCAATAAAGTTTTTACCACTGTGGCTAAAAAAATTGAATGATGAAAAAAAATGCATGAGAATGTCAGATAAAAATGAGAGAAAAAGAATATAATTGAAGTTCGAAGTGCTTGGAATTTTCGATATATTTTTTTTCCCATTTCACTCAAATGAGTCCTTACTATTGTAAAAAGGTTATAAGGTCTTAAGAAAAATATTTTCGTTTTTTATATTCGCTGAAATATCTACAAAAATACTAAGCTATGATTTTAAATAATTTTTAGGAAATCTTCAGGAAGAAAAATATAAATTATATTCATCAAGCAGGATAGCAATTTTACGTAATTCAGAAATTTTGAAGCTCAAATTAACTAAAAAACGCAACCTAAATAACTCTTATGAAAAAATTTCTTATCAGAATATCAATATATATTTTTTATTTCGAACACATGCAATTTTCTCGTGCACCACATATGTACAAAATGGGGCAAAATATTAAATTGTCGGAACAATCTTTTACCAAATATTAATTTCCTAATCCTGTTTTTAATTTTTTTTATCATGATTCTTTATTTATTTAAAATTTATGATAAAATGACTTGTGAATAAAAACCTTAGGAAAAGGGAATTGTTAAATAAAAGAATTTTTGGGGTTCTATACAAATTTTGTTTTGATTCTAGAATTCTTTTGTTTCTACATTTTTACTTGAGGTGAAAGTTTTAATCCAAAAAATGAGTCATTGAATAAAAGTTTTATTTTTTTTATATAATCGTATTATTTTTTATTACTCAAACTTATTTTAATATTGTTTTTTTACAAAGTTTAATTATGAAGATAGAATTTCATAGCAATAATTAGAATGAGCAAGTTTAGATTTATTATTTGATTTTTTTATGTAAAATGAAACGCCGTTATAATATTATATATATATATATATATATATATATATATATATATATATATATATATATATATATATATATGCAGGTTCTAGAAAAAAGAAATCTACAAAACTATAAAAGATTATTTCTCATAACCAATAAATTATCTAAATTATAATCTATCGTAATGATAGTATGTTGATCTTAACTATTCCTCCAACTCTTTTTAAGAAAAAATATTAATTAAATTTGGTTTGTTTCGTTTTTTCTCGTGATTGATCAGTATAACAGATGATTGTTTTGCGAAACTTAGGAATTATATTTGTTGTTATTACATTCTGAATCTGAATCATTGATAATAAATAAATGAAAAGACAAAAAAATTGATAAATTGGGTGAAAAATTTTCGAGAAGGTTTTTTCCAGATTATTTTGCAAAAAACATACCCTTTATTTAGGAAATATTTTATGACATTATAAAATTATGATTCATTAACTTTAAAATATTTTGGATATAAAAGTGCTGAAATATAAGTTAGAAGCTTTCACATCTTAAAATGAACAATTTGATCTATTGATTTTTATTAACAAGACTGAAGGAAGTTTTTTTTTTTTTTTTTTTTCTGAAGGAGTAACTAATATAAGGAATTTTCCAGTTCAAATATTCTTTTTCCAGCAAAAATAAATAATACTATATTAGAAAATAAATAGAAAATAATTTTTTAAGAGTTATTTTAATTGAAACAATATCCATTGATAACATTGAATACAGGAATAAAAAACGAGAAATGGAAAAAATTTCAATATTGGAACGCATGCAAATTAAAAGTTTTAGGAATTATGCATTTTGTTAATGAAATTGCTAAATGTTAATTTCTATCCTTAAATGAGAGCTAAATAAAAAAAACAGAAAACTTTAAAATAAAATTTCTTAAATAATTAAATTATCGACAATATTTGATAAGATAATGTTTTGAACAGTAATAGTCTAAAACTTTTCGAGGTTTCCAATAAAGATATAATATGCTTTTTTTTAAATTATTACTCTATAATATTGCTGTGCGGCATTATTTCATTAGGGAAATATTTTATTCTAAATAAATTTTTTTTAAGTTGTAGATTTGTTTTATTTCTTCACCTCTAAATATGTCGTGATTTTGAGGCATTTTATGTTTCATGCCGATATTTCACAAATTAAATAATGTAAACATTAAAGCTATAATTATAGCTATAATTATTAATAATAATATACATACATATGTGTGTGTGTGTTATTGCTGTATTGCTTTATATTGCTTATTTTGATATTCTGTTTTATATATACTTTCGGACACTGTTCGGGGAATATATAATATATATATATATATATATATATTATATATATATATATATATAATATATATATATGTAATATATATATATATATATATATATATATATTATATATATATAATATATATATATATGTAATATATATATATATATATATATATATATATATATATATATTATATATATATATATATTATATATATATATATTATATATATATATATATATATATATATATATATATATATATATATATATATATATATATATATATATATATATATATATATATATATATATATATATATATATATATATATATATATATATATATAATTAAAAGAGCAGAAATGCTTACCTAATATGCTAATGGTGGGAAAACATTAATTAACAACGAAAATGATTATTATCTATGCGAGGAAAATATTCTAGAATTTAAGGCTAAAAATAAATGAAATTTTTCTATTGCTAAACCGATTTCTCCCGCTACATGTTTACCTCATCTAACACATGTTGGACTTAGTAAGTCAAAATGAAAAAAGATATTAAAAGAAATTAAAATTTTAAATCATAATTTCCGTTAAAAAATTCTGTTAACGGTTAAAACAACCGCGTTTGATCCTTCAAAAAGAACTAAAAATCTTCTGTGTGTATTCAATTCCCTAGAATCTAAGCAAAATGACTCGTTTCTGGACAACAATATCAGAATTTGCTTACGAATGAGATGAAAGTAATCTTTTGTAGAAGGAAAAATTTTTATAAGACTTTTTGTCATTAAAGTGAAGATAATATATTTTTAAGAAGTTTGTTGCAAAGAAATAAAGGAAGCTATTTACTCATCAAGCGAAGGTAATTTATTTATACGCAGCTTTATGATTCACATAAAAGTGGCTTATAATATATCTGCGCTTGCATTGGCGCGTCCTGCTGCGAGCAACCCCTGAAATCTTGTCAGTGTCGAGGCAATTCATAAAGCATTAACAGCTTGCTAGGAATTTTGCATCATGATTTCAAAATACCTAGGCTGTTGTAATGTTAGGAGCATAATTCTTCTACGCAAATATGTGTGAGAACTAAATTGAGATTTATCCTTGATATAGGAAACCATAAAAAACGAATTTTTAGGTAGCCATTGCGTAGAACTTGGGTCTTTTCTCACACTACAAAAAAATCAATGATTACGTTTCTCTAGATATTAGTAAAAATGTCATTTTTTTAATAGTTAAGAAATTTCGAGACCCTATGAAATCGGAACCATTATAAGTAAATAAAATTCCATCGTTGCTCTGGTTTCATCCCAGAAACATGATATTGTTTGGAGATTATCAAAATAATTTCCACGTAATAACTATTGAAATTGTATATAATGCGCAGAAATATTTCTGTTGAGCAAATTGTTCTAGTAAACTTGTAAGCTACTGAGATTAAATCTTCATTAGAAATTACAACGATTAATTCCGCGGAATTTTCAAGAATTTCCATGAATAATTTCACGGGATTTGTTAAAATCGATACATTTAGCGTTATAAATTTAAAAGAAAAATCACGTTTATAGGCATATGGGAAAATTACATTTATGAAGATATTTTAGTGAATTCAAAATGCAATTCTAAATGAAAATTTTTATTCAAAAAAGTATTTCATAATTTTCGATGTACAAATCATTTTAATACTGCATTAAGCCAAGTTTATTTTATAAGTACACTGATTTTTTTTCATTTTATTCCTTTTTTTTGTAGTTAAGTTCCTTTGAATACGATAAATGTTTTGTTTACTGTTATTGGGATTGTAGACACTGAAAAATAAATGTTTTGTTTACTATTATTGTGATTGTAAACAATGAAAGACATTGTTCGCTGTTTAGGAAAAAATGTTGAATCTGTCTACAATTGCAGCCTAATTTATAAGGGAGAAATTTAGTATCACAACACAATAAAAAAAAAAAAAAAAACTAGTGAGGATTTGCAATAAAATTCATGGCATGAAGTTATAATGAAATTTTGTCATCTAATTGAATATTTTGAAAAATTTAATTTAACAGATTCTACAGAAAGACTAAATATGCTAACTGCTTTACAATTTTGCTTAATTTAAATCAACATTATTAATTATTATATTATATTTTAAAGTCCTTAATATCCTTTGAACAAAAGTTATTATTAAACGCATTAATGTCATTAATAAAATCAATATAAAATTAAGTTTTTTTAATTAAAATAATAATCCATTTTCAAAGAATATACTATTCATCTTTTTAATTTTTTTAGAAAGTAAAAAAAGGTTAAATTATATAGTATTTCTTATTTAGAAATTTTTTAAGGAAACTCATGCTTTTGAAAGGCACTTTTCTCTCCACAAACTCAATTTTAAAATTCTAAAATAAATTTTATATTAATAATAAAGTACAAAACAAACATGCTTGTAGATGAATATAAAATCACTATATTATAGAAAAGGAGGCTTTTACGGTATATGTAGTATAACAGAATTAGAATTTTTTTAAAATATGTGCATAAAATATCAATTCCTGATGTATAAAAAAGTCTAATTACTTCCAAAAAAATCTGGATCTTCTCCTTCCCTAAAAGTATCTTTACATTTTACCACAAAAATAAAAGAGGATAAATAAAATTATAAAAAATTATGTATATATATATTATGTATGTATGTATGTATATATATTAAATTAAATTGTATAAAAAATTTCATTGTTTTTAGAGGAAAAAGTTAAATATATATATTCTAATTTTTAAAGTTTTT
This sequence comes from Latrodectus hesperus, assembly GCA_037975125.1. Taxonomy (NCBI): domain Eukaryota; kingdom Metazoa; phylum Arthropoda; class Arachnida; order Araneae; family Theridiidae; genus Latrodectus; species Latrodectus hesperus. The sequence goes on along the minus strand of CM075852.1, from coordinate 14,041,271 downwards.
TAAGTATAAGAAAAAATTATTAATACATTTTTATTGAACTAGTATATTTTCTATTCAAAAAACATGAAGCTAGATAAAAAATGTTTATTGAAATTATTATTTAAAAGTTTATTTATTTAGTGAATTTTTATTTCCATTTAATACTGATAGCACTTACCTTACTTAAAAAATTTATTTATTTTAATAAAAATACTTTAAGCAGTAGATATTAAGTATTATTAATATAGCATAAATAAAACGCTTCTTCATAAGATGACAATTTATAATATGATACAAAAATTATAAAATATATTTGAAACTATTAATCATGCAATAGTCTTACACCTCAAAATAAATGACATAAAATAAAATTCTGATTGAGAAAAAAAGCATTCAATTTTAATACTTTTCTGTTATGCAGATTGGATTCAGGTGTCGATAAAACCTCAGCATTTGGCGGATAATATGAAGCATGGAAATAATTAATTCAAAATATCTAAGATTCTTAAATGCTTGGCCAAAACTCCTGAATGGCAAGGACGGAAGTGAAATGAATTTTGCAAAAACATCATTTAATTCAAAGAACAGAGATTTAATTTGAGCCTTTTGACGGTTTTAGCTTTTGGAGACAAGATTGTTCCTAACAGAAGGAAAGTACCTCATTTATTACCATTATGAAATATACATTCGAATGCTAATAATCGCAAATTTTAGCAAAGGTTTTGGAGATGATTTAATAGAACTTTAGATACATCTTTTTGTAGTACTTGATAGTAATATACAAGACTTTTTGCTGACATGAATTAATAACACTTTTAGAAAATTATTTTGAAATGGGAAAGCGGAAGAAATTAAAAGATGTTGTAAAACCACGATTTTTGTTTTGTTTTTACGTTAAGATGTTTTGATTATAAAAAGTTAGTTTTTTGTTTAATTGGAAATTAACATTTTTTCTTATGTTTACATACTTATTCACTACTATCTCTTAATACGTTTTAGTAATAAAAGTTGTTTCTATTTAATTTGAAAAGTAATATTCATACTATTTTCTTTATCCTTATAAATAAAGTAGGATAAACGTATTTAATGTAAAATAACTCCTAAGTATTGTTTTGAATAAATCCTGCATAAAAACATGATAGGGACTCCTATTATATATATTTGTAAGAATTTAGTATCATATCTCAAATTATTGGGAGCGTAAAACTAATCAAATTAACTGACAGAAAATATTCGTTACAAGATTAAACCCTGGATGTGGAGTTTTCTCAATATTGTGTTTCAAACACAGCTACACTTTTCGTTTTCAAGAAAAGAGTGTAGTTGTGTTTGAAGAGAGGTGGCAACACAGTTAAGAAAGTGTTGACGTCAGATACTCATTTTTCACCACCCACGCCATTAAGAAGAGAGTAATCCTTGTCTGAAGACTTCTGGATTATCATCAAAATTGGAGATTAAGCTTTAAATCTCCAGATTCTCGGTAAATGGACTATATTTATATCGACTTTTCAAAGTAAATCTTTATTGACTTTTTAAAAAAGATTGATTAAGGCGTGTTGGCAAAACTTCGCTTGAAAAAGATGGAAATATATATACGTATTTCTTTTGAAATATTTTCGCTCTGAAATATATGCTACGAATAATGAATAAAGTAGGAGCTGGAAAAATTTGTTATTTTATTCCAAGTCTAATATTTTTAGGTAAAAAAATATATGCATCTTCAATTACATATAATTTTAAATTAAAAGAGATAACTATTTTTCTTCAAAAATATTGTAAAGTGTGATAGAACTAAATTGAGAACTCCTCTGAAAACTATTCCGTTTCCAGAAACTTTAAATAAAATGACAAAATTTTAAATAAAATTAATTAAAGAAAATTTTTTTTTAAGATTACTGAATAAATTCGTAATATTTAATGTTGAGATAGTTATTTCAAATATATGAGCAATTTTTGGCTCAAAAATTAAAGATTAACGTTTCAACTTTTTGTTGAAAATTTCAATTTTAATTTTTTAAATAACTGGCAATAGGGAGAAAATACTTTTCAAATACTTAATTGCATTGATATGAAAAGTATGTAATAAATTAAAATATTTTTACTACGAATTGATGTTCAAAAACAAGTCGTGGCTGAAAAGATTTACAATGGCTATTTCCCAGCAGAAGTAATATAACTCTCTTTTACGTTAATCAAAGTTCAATATATACACAATTTTTCCAGAACTATCTGAAAATGAGAAATTATAATAGATATGAAGTGAGATTTGTCGCATGCTTAAAATCTGATTTGTGTGTCATAACAAAAGAAAAAGTAAAGAAAAATTAACATTTTAAGACGTTTCCACATAAAATTAGTGATCTGATTATTGTAAATGAGAAAAAATAGCAGACTTTAATTGCAAAAAAATATCAAAATGAATATCTAGAAAGAGTACTTATTTTCGGTTCAAAAGTAAAATCAGTTGTTTCAAACAAAAGTGTAAAAAACAATTGCAAAATATTTTGTAAAAAACAATTGCAAAATATTTTATTATTTTTAAGTCAGTAATAATAACTGAAGACTTGATTTTCATCAAGCAAACAAATGTTGAACACATTTTTGTATATCATTGAAATGTTTTGATTAATATCATTCAAAATCTTTCACGTATCTGTTGCAATAGCTTTAAATTTGGAGCTTTGTTTTGTTTGTTTAAAATCATGAATTCCGTTACACTAATAAGCTACATCTCAGGATTTACCCATTTGAGATACACCCAGATTTTTAGCTTCATAAACTGCTATATAATACATGTTCAATACCATCATAGAAAAAAGTATATAAAGTTACAAGTAGCTATTTAAATATATAAACATTCGATAGTAAGGCTTCATCAATCTAAATCTAAATTATAATAAATCGAAACTTTGGAAACCTTCATTTTAAAGAAAAATAATTAATGTTGCATAAAAAATTCTACTGATTTTGACTTTAAATACTTTCACTTGCTGGTTAAATTTGTCGCTCAGTGGTCATCTTTCGCACACGAGGGTTGATAAAACTGTTGTGTGAATAAAGGGGATTCTAAATCACACAAGGATGGATTCCAATTCACGAAGACAAGAGCCCTAACCACTCAGCTCTCGTTTGGAATAAGGGGTGAAGACTTCAAAAAGAGTACCTTTGTATTTATAAGAAAGAAAAGGGAAGAAATGGGTGTTTGTATTATTCATTCTCTAGCATATTACCAGATGAAACATCTATGGTTTACTCTATTTTGGAAGCTTACACATTTTTTCTTCTGAAAAGTTGGTCTTTGTGTCTATGATCTTGGATTGTAGATAGAGGAATAGCATAAAAAACGTCGTTTTTAATCGCATGAAATCGCAGAAATTAACATGCAGTGCGGTAGTAGAAAGTAAAGGTTGTGAAAAAGAAGATATTAGAAAATAATTAGTTCATTTTTTGTTCATTATTTTCAAATTACAAATTAGAATTCAAGTGTCTCTTTAAAACCTCTATATATTTTAATTATATACATACATAATAGTACATTTTATGAAATTTAAAAAATATTTATTTTATAAAATGTACTATTAATTATATTTTAGTATTTCTATTTTAGTTTCTTTTGCGCTGAATGTATTGCTAAACGTAAATGTTTTATCTATTTTTGTGCTTTTCAATCCTTTATCTATTCTTGTTTCTTTCAATTTTCGCTTATGATACTTCTAATCTTGCATTATATATATATATATTTATGCATATACACACACACACACACACACACACACACACACACACACACACACACACACACACACACACACACACACACACACACACACACACATATATATATATATATATATATATATATATATAATTTATAAAATTCTCGTGTCACAGTTTTCGTTGCCATACTCCTCCGAAACGGCTTGACCGATTTTGATGAAATTTTTTGTGCTTATCCGGTATCTATGAGAATCGGCCAACATCTATTTTTCATCCCCCTAAATGTTAGGGGTAGTACAACCCTAAATTTATTATTTTTATTTTTTTTTTGGTTAGTTCTGTAAGTTCCTAATAGATGGCGGTTTAGCATCTAAGTTGCACAGGTATTCGGCAGATGGCGACGTGTTTATTTTTCTAGATTATACCATCTTCGAAAAAATTATCGTGCGCGCGCAAGCGCGTGGTTAAATATAGAATTTACATATATTTTCATGATGTATAATGATACTATAACAATTTTTCGTGAATCATTTTCATAATTATACTTTGTATTGTGTTATTATTGTGCAGTATTCAGTTTGAATATTTTTAATATTATAAATAGTAAAATAAAATTTTATTTATTACTGTTTTTCTCTACTAATTTTCATACCACCTCGAAAATATGTAAGTATTTCTTGATAGCCTTTTATTATTTTTTATTTTTATTTTATAATTTGATAATTATTAATTTATTCAGTAGAATATTTTGATCTAATTTATTTATTCAAATGATAAATTCTTTTAATTTTTTTATTTCAGTATAATGCCGCGGAAAAAAATTTTTAGTTTTAATATAATTTAAAATTAAAATAATAATAGTTCGATGTCAATGTTATCTACCTCATTTATAACAATTTATTTTTAGATGTCTTTAATTTATATAGTATATTTTATAAGTAAGTCACTGATTACAAACTATAATTTAATATAAGATGAATAAAATGTAAATTCAGAAATTGTAAATTCAGATGTTGATTTGTGCTTAATTTCAAAATTTCGATACTTTACCTATTACTATTAAATTTTGGTGAAACGTTTTATTTTTAATCTCCTATGAATGAACCTATTCTAAATTTTTTTAGAAAATATTAATTTGATTGAACCCAAGAATTAGTAAAAAATTGATTCAATGTATTTTAAAAACTCAGCCACTGCAACGCGTGGCTGGGTCAGCTTGTATATTTATATATATATACTTAAATTGCATAGTTATATTTGATTTTAAATTATTAACTAATTTTATTCGAAAATAAAAAAAATTATTTTTGTTATTTTTATTTATTATTTAAATAATTATATAAATATTTTTATTTCTAAAGTTTTCTTAGAAAAACATTTCATTTTTAGATTTCTAATTCCAATTATTTATTTTTATTTATATGGATATAAAAGTTTTTTTTATTAATCTAAGTCCTAGCGCTTTCTAGAAATAATAAAAATTTATTTATTTAAAATATTGTAATCGAGTGTATCGTAAATTCATTTAGTATTTTCTAATTTGGAAAACTTAAAAAAATAATTGTAACATGGAAAAGGCGTCAAATATAAAATATAAAAAGAAGAACTGCATTTAAATGAAAGAATAAAACTTCTTAAATACAAAGAAATATTTCCTATCACATTTTTCAATGATTACTTTAAAATGTTTTTATATATTAAGATATATTTTTATTTTAAAAACATGAAAAAGTATTTATGTTTTCACTATATAATCATAAGTAAAATTAAAACATACACATAAGAAAAAACTAAAATGTTGCCATCTTTAATTCATTCTAAGTTTAGAAATATTTTTAGATTGCAAGTGTTAATTTATGTAAAAACTAAAAAAATATTGCTGGAATTATTTTAGCTTCAGAAAATTTTAAGTCAATAGATCATTTAGTGGAAAACTTAATTATTTTTTCAAAGTAAAATAAATATAGTAAAAAAATTATTACATTGATAAGATAGTAAAATTCAATTTTTGATTAAATGATCTAATTAAACGCAATTATAATTAGATATTAGCAAAGGTAAAAATGCATTAAATTATTTTTTATATAAGAAATCCTAAGAACTTAAATCACAAATTTTAAATATATTTTCTAATTATTCCTTATTTCATTTGAAATTTTTTTTACATATTTTAATTCCTAATATTAATTTAATAACTTAAAAAAGCAATTTTATAAATGAATCTAATAAATATTTACCTGTTATATATGCAAACCATCACTCTTTGCTTTTCGTTATAATAATGCTAGTGAAACAGTATGTTAGAAAAGTAATTAGATTTTAACATGCGACTTATAATTTAGGTCATTTAACGGTAATGACTATGTATGAATTGTATTTTTTACTAAATTTTTTATTGTTATCCGGTTTTTTATCTTGAAAAATTAATTATTATCAATGAAATCTGTAAAAGAAAAGGCAAACATTATATATCACAAGTATTCAAATCTACATTTTTTGCTTTTTCTTTCTATGTATCTATCTATACATGGAAATTTATTTTTTTAGCAATTTATAAGTAAACATTAGATTTACAAAATAAGTAAATTTATATATATATATATATATATATATATATATATATATATATATATATATATATATATATATATATATATATATATATATATATATATATATATATATATATTCCACCCAGCTTTTATAGTCGTCAGCGTGCGACTGCGGATAAGAAGGTCCTGGGTTCGAATCTCGGTTCAGGCATGGATGAACTCTCTCTCTCTCTATCTAACCTGACTTTGTCCTTTCCTTGTATGAATGGCCTACCCTATAGATGTGTTTATTGAGGAAGTCGGACTCCACACTAAAATGTTGGAAACTTCAGATGGAAAAGTGGAGCAGTGCACCCTATAATGCTAGTCTAGCTGGCACATGGCAACAACAACAAATGTATATATATATATATATATATATATATATATATATATATATATATATATATATATATATATATATACATACGTTTTGTGCTGTATCTTTCTCAATTAAGACCATCTGGCCCTCTTCCAGCCACAGTGAGTCCTAACACAACCCCTTTTGTCTCTTCGGTTTGGACAGTGCACCACTTAAAGAGCTCTACTCACACGCCCTGCCCAAGTGCTGAGCCTGGGCTCCCTCAGGATAACTGTCCGACGACGTTCTCCACCTTCGTGTGGGACGGTGCTCTTTGGTTATGTTATTACCAAAAGATATATATATATATATATATATATATATATATATATATATATATATATATATATATATATATGACACAATAATAATGAACCGGATGCCAACAGGTTTGTATGATATTGAATTCCATACCGAATTTCATGCCAATTCAGTGCATTTCGTCAGAAAGATAAATACGATACGCTGAATAAAAGCATTTTAACTTTGCCGGAATGAATGGAGAGTAGTGATATTTAAAGTGGTGTTATGCCACTTCTCCATGTCAAGATTGCGCACTGTAGAAGAACTACAGTTGCAGTCAACTGTTGGTGAATACGAAATAAAATGGAAAATTAAGAAGGCTGAACAAGAACTGACTATGTGCTGGTCGATTCCAGAAGTGACTCAATATACATTTGAAGCAAGAGATTCCTAAGAGCTGAAAGAAAACTCTCGAAATCATTATCCACAACGAGTTTGAGCAAACAGCGGAGGTTAATGAACACCTTTAAAGTGGAATAAGCAATACGCGACATTTGCCGAATGATCGATACATGCTCAATATCTACGAATGTGTCATAGAGCAAAAATCAAAAAGCGCACTCTGCTACAAAGCCGAAAAACCCACTTGATGCTTGAAAATTCCCAACAGGACTTTAGACAAATCTATTCCTGATTAGACTAGAGATTTGGGATTTTTATGAATTGACGAATCCCATGACCTGTCTCTTCAGTTGAACGGACTACCTTGGTTAGAATGAATGACAAGTGAGCGCTTTTCTACATACGTTAACTTGCCATTCATTCTCAGCATGATCATCTACATTGAGCCTGTTGTTGCACCAGATTGCTTCCCTGTACCAAACTCCGAGTTGGGCTGTGCCAGTTAGATAGCCGGGTGGAGTCTTCGTAATTTTGAAGCAGGGACCAAGCAGAAGACCCCTAATTATCGTCCTGCCACCCCCAGAGGTACCATTTCACTTGGAGGACATTGCGGCCACGCCCAGTATTAAAGTGGCCCAGCCGTTATTAGTGAACGCGATGAATTTTCTGTCGGCCACCCATATTCGAACTCACTGTCTTCCGACAATGAGAACGACACCCTAACCAACCAGGCCACCGTGGCATCTATGCGAAGCATGTAACTGCATACATCCATGTCTCTATTGTAAGCTTCGATACATCTATCATAGGCGTTTTGAATATACGCGATATTTCATGCCGGTGTTCATGATAAACAGAAATCCCACATGAATTTTCTGGACATTTCGGTAATCGTAAGAAAATGATGAATGTCACTCCCAAGACGACAATGCTCCGTGACACGTTTCAGGCTTTATTAAACAATGGTATCACCACATGTATGTACCATCCTGCTCTACTCAGAGTCCTGAGGAATTGTAAGACGCTCAGGGAACCAAAATCAAAGTCTACGTCTGAATTGGATATATTTTTGCATCAGAAACGGATAAAAATGCTCATAACTGTTTATTAAACATTTCTTGAAAGTATATTCAGAATGCTTACGAGAGAAGTTGTAGCATGTGTGGGACTTTTCCGTTATTCAAGCTCTTTATTTTAGTTCTAAATATCACATTTATTTTAAATAAAGAGAATAATTACACGACAATACAATTATGTTAGTATACATATATTTCTTCACCGCTAGTAGAATGTGCAAAGAACTTAGGTGCGAAGCTGGTAATTCATTTTCAGGCCAAACACAGACAAACATGTCACCTATTGCGATTTTAATTCTGTCCTTTAAATAAAAAATTTTCGGCATTTTCTTTTTTTAAGAGCAATGCTGCTTACAAATCCACAAAGAAAAATGTTTTGTGTTGTTACATCAAACAATCTGGGTGCCAAAGGAATCCTTCTGTAAAATGATTCACACACAGATGAAGAAATAGGAAATTCATGCTGAAAGGGGAAGTTTTAAAGCTGGACGCATGAGATATTTGGAGAGGAAAAATTATTCATTTATAGATACTTACACTGTAAAAATATGTAGGAGTTATTATATGAATAAATGCGATAGAGGCTTATTTTTATCTTCATTATTTTAAAAACTTATGAAGCGCTAAAAATACATAACATATTTCACATATCTATAGTATTTTACAAGAATTCAACTGACTTAATATTTTTCTTAAAAGAAATTACAACTTTATAAGAAAAAAAAATCATGTCTTTATATTTAATTTCCAAAATAAGCTTGATTATATGAATGATAGTTTTGTGTTAAATAAATAAGAATTATTTGGGAGATCAATTTATGCTTTTGATTTAAAGACAAAACTGGTATCGCAATTAAAAATCCTTATGAATCATCTAAGAAAGCTTTTTGAGTCAGCAAAATCACCGAAATAATTATTATTTTCGGCTCTGTAGTGTCCACTGCGGGATTAGAACGCACACAGTACCCATATAGAACGTATCTAAATGAGTATATAATAAATTCGTTAAAATATAACAAATGATTTAATACATTTTTTCATGACAATAAACAGGAACTGGTTATTGTGATTCGGAATACTCATTCTTCTTAGCCAAATTTGCAATTTTTATTTTTAGTTATTGGGAAAATTCACTTTAAACTTCCATCCTTTTATGTAAAATTTTCAAGATTTATTATGATTTTCAATTCAAAAGAGAATTTATTTGAATTTATAAATTTTATCAAACTATGTATTTCATATCCTTGCTACACATTGGAACTGATTATTCCTCTTATTTGACTTTATTGCCATGGCAAGTAAGAAAGCAATTAAAGCAAATAAGAGCCTTTTGTCATTATCGCAAAATGCAATTACGGCATTTTGGTTATTGCATTTCATTTGCCCATTTGTCATTCCTCTTTATTGCCACGGTAAACATTTTTGGAAAAATAAGACATTTAGCTGCTTTTTTTTACATGTGACTACAAACAGTTTAAGCATTTTATATTATACCCATGTGAAACTTAAAAGAAAGTACCATTTTTCCTAAATTATTTAGATATCAAATATCAATAATAATGAATCTTTATTATAAGTGTGTACTATTCACACCGTCATTTATTATTTTGCTCATATCTCTCAACTAGCCTAAACTAATTTGAAATGCTAATCAATAAACTGTTATACTTAATTTAGATGATATGTGAAATAAAGTTTTATATTAAAACATATAAAATAACAAAAAGAAATTTAAACACAGGAACTGTAAGTAATTCGATAATAGTTTTTTTTCCATAATAATAGTTTTCTGGTAATTCAATGAATGGCATTTGATTAATATATTAGGAAATACAATAGGTAAATAATGCTGTTCGAATTTTAAAAATAGTGTTTGTTACGTAGACAGAGAATGACGTTGTACTTATACTAGTTAATCCTGGCATTTAACAAGAAAATAATAATAAGGATGAAATATCGTCAGTGTTATTCTAAATAACTGCATAAAATTGCTTGCATATGATTAAAAAGTATATCTTTAAATTGAAAAGCAAAGTATATATCGCTTTTTTATAAGAATGCTTAAAAATTTGATAACTATTCTTAAACGAAGCAGCTCCAATGCGCGTTAAACTTTCACACTATGCTCGTTTTTGCCGGAGCATGTGTTGTTTGTTTACCGGCAACTGGTCAAGATACTAAAAATACCAAAAGTGGACTCCCCTGTTCCCTTAAACTGCATATTCTAATCTGCGCCTCCCCTTCCAGAAACACTAAAGGGGAAAGCCCTTACCTGGGTGCTGCGCAGAAGAGGTGCGCTCCTCAGCCCCAAGGCGCAGGTAAAGTTGCGGGGGCGTTTTGAAGACAAGTCTATTCTGTACACGATCCGTATTCATTAGATTGTCCCGTTCGGACGGGGGGCTCTCCTCCCTACGTCACAACCCCTGACATTTGGTTCTTCCATGCGCATTGCGTCCTATTGTTTCTGAAGGCACACAAACATTCCCCACCCCCTTCCAATTCTTCGCACCAAAATCAAACTATTATTAGCTTTTGAATTTTTTATGTAATTCCTGTCTGGTTGAAATACCAGCTCCGATTCTCAACTAGGAAAATCTGAGTCGATTTCATTCCTTTAGTTGTTACGCGCACATAAGTAAACCTTTTTTTTTAATTGTCAGCATAAATTATATTCATTGATTTCCATTTAAAAATGCAGGATTTAACGTGATTCATCGAAGAAAATTTACATAAATGTTAGTTTAAAATATGAGGATAAAAAGAAATCTGAAATTAAAGAAAAGGTACGAGATCTGTGCAGAAATAAAATGTTGCTTAATAAATAGCTTTTAAAATGGCAATTATCGAGTGTATAAATGATTTCTTTTAATTCGAAAAATTTTCTAGTGAAATTACTTCAAATGATTTGAATAACTCATGTAATTCGACTGATCATTTCTTCAAATATCTTCTGATTATTTAAGCGTTTTAATAATATTTTATATGCCCTGGGGTTTCCTGATACCCATAAGATAACTTATATGAATCCCTTTGTGGTAGTTCAAGTTGGGTAAACTAGGAAGCAAAAGAGTTCAAGGTTGAAAACGCATCGAAGAATCATTCACTTAAGAACTATTAAACATTTTTAATGTACTTAAATAAAAATTTCTTAAAGACTATAACTTTTTCTCGCTCATGAAATGTAACTCACTTTTGAGCAATAACTTGCATATCAATTATATTAAATATAATAATATTTTGAGAATCGTGCACACCAATTTTGGATTTACGTATCATTAACTTTTCTTTATTATTGGGATTTAAAAGTTAAGAAATCATATTTTCATCATATTAATGTAAAAGAATAAAAAATACATTAAATGATCATTAAAGAATAAAAAAACCAGAAATGCTTTTAAGAAATAAAATCTCTGGTTGCATTTCAATTCCTGTACAATTCAATGAATATTAAAAGATTCAATTGTTTGTATAATTGAAGATTCTATGAAGACATTTTTGATTCAAGAATATAAATGCAACTGGATGGAAGAGACTTATTAGTTTCTTGCGTGACAGCGCAATTTAGCTTCTATTTATAGAAATTTCTGAATTAAAGCAGCTGCTTCATTTACTTAATTGAGTCTGTGATTGAGCAGATGCTAGAAAAAAATTGACCCCCCACTTCTGAGCCATAATTAATGAAAAAGAAAGAAAAACACTCACTGCTTCTAATTTTAGAAACTGATGAATTTTAGTTTCTATTTATAGCACAATTAAATTAGCATATTTATGTTAGGCAATGATAGCTTTCTTCACTTACCGAGCATTTTCGGAAACAGGGAAAATAAAAAAAAAAGTCAACAATCTCATTTAATGGGATTTGAAAACCCAATGTCAACGTTTTACTACAATAGATTCATTTGTTTTCAAAAGTTATCGATAAACTTCATGTATTGTTAATTGCATTTACATTAATTTTCAACAATAGTAAATTTTCAGCAAAATAAAGTTTTTTTATGAAAATGCAGTTATTGTACACGAAATTGTATTTATTAAACTTCTCTGTTATGACACAATGTTTTCAAATGGAAATTCAATAGTGTGTAATTAAAATTTAGGAAAACTTTTAATTAATTAAACTAAAACTACTATAATTCAGTAAATCATTTTTGGAAAATTAAATACGGTATTTTCAATCTATTATATATAAATGATATTAACATTATCATCGTATCGAAGTACAACATAGCTGAAAGAGCTTTGTTGTCAATGTAAAAGATAAGAACGTGGCCTTCGTACTGCAATAACATCTACTTAAAAAGCAATAACAATGTGACGAGTTGTTTCAAATGCTCATTTACAGAAAAGTATTTTCCAAACGTTTTGTCTAGCTTAACAGATAATCGTATAATAAATGCACTTAGAAAGTTCAGAAAGACGTATAAAAATATTCTCAATTATATTTAATAATTGTATTTGTATAAATATAGTTAATAAGTAATTAGTGAACATGAGAAATTTATAAATACTTTATACGATGCTATTTTGATAAGAATTGCATTATTTTGTAGGATTACATCATCAGTTTTTACATGAAAATATTTCTGATAAGAAACTAATTGTGTATGATACATACCTACAATTTTATTATATAATCTATGTATTCATAATAGAATTATCATTAATATTATTCAAAAAGTTTAAACCTTTAAATATAAACTTGAAATTACTTTTTTTGATTTGAAATAAAAAATTATGTTCCTGAAATTGAAATTATGAAAACCATTTTGAGAATATTTATAAAATTATAAATATTCCATATACTTTTTATAATTGTACAAATATTAATTTTAATAGAATTATAAATATATTCCCAAGACTGTGTCATCTAGTATTAACACAATCAATAAATCTGAAAATATTTCCATAATCAACAAGCAACAATACGAATTGATATGCAACAGTTGTTTACGTCATAATGCGTAAGCATGTCATAAAACGAAATTGTTCAGACATTAATAATATAACAAATTTTATTTAATCATAATTTCAATTTAAAAGGCAAAATTGTTCCATAAAGATTCTTCTTACACAGGTGTGCATACATAAATATTAATTTTTGATTCCAAAATTAGAATAAATTTTTTAAAAACTGTATCAAGCAATAGTAAAGAGGTATAGTTAAGAATACTATTAAAACATCCAAAGTTTAATTATTTGAATATGGTGATATACAAATATTATCATGTATTCAAATATCACAAAAAATTTCAATTTTCCCTTCTGAAAATTGAATTATTCTTGGTGTTAAATAAAACATATACAATACACCTGAATTTTATCCTTTAATCACATATTCCTTTATTTGACACTTATAATTAATATCCTTTATTAAGCATGCTGAGTAAGCCTTAATATGGCTTACTCAGCATGCTTAATAAAGGATTTTTCTCCTAGATGACCGTCTCAAACTAATGTGTTAATAACATAAGCAATCACTGCTTTAGTATTGTTATGATAAAACAAAATATTATTGTCATAAAAATATATTTATTAATGGTGCGCATAATATTTGGTATTTATTTATATAAACTAAATAAAATTCAAGAAATCAATTCAGAAGATATAATTATACTAAATTTTGAATAAAATATTCTCTAAGAATATAAATTTTTAACTTTAAAAAAAAAGAATTGATGTTCACATTTAAGCAGAGGAAACAGGCTCATTCTTTTAAATATATGACGTCTGAAATGGTAGCAACTATGCTGTACACATATGAAGCATTGCTAAATTATAATTATTTACAGATCTGATTATTGAAATGATCAGATAATCAATTACATGTTAACTAATCTCACTTTTTTAATTCAATAAAGAAATTTTATTAAAATTTTTTGAAATTTAGTTGTTATAGGATAACTTTGCATTCTAAAAACTAGAAAATGAAGAATATCAAAAAAGTTTCTCCATAAAATATCAAGTAAAAATAGTATTTAGTTTAAAATGAAAATATTTTATTTTTTAATTTTTTGTGTATGTGTGATTAATATAATAGAGATATGTGTGATTAATATAATAGTGATATGTGTGAGTATGCATAATAGTGATATTACATATGTGTGAGTAACATAACATTATATTCTCACTTAGTATGAGTTTGTATATAAAACATGTTTCTTTTTTGTATTTCATAAATATTCTTATTCATGAAATGTAATTTCAAAACTTTCCTTGTAGTAGCATTAAAAAAATTCTTTATGCTTTTTCACATTTTTGGTGTTAATTAAACTTATTTATTTACAACAAACTTGCAAATATGCTTAAAATATATAAATTAGAATGCGCCTATGTAAACGCGCAAAATTAAACTAAACATAAATCCAAATGAGCCAAACATTCTTTGGCTCATTTGGATTTATATGTTTTATTTGGATTTATATGTTTTATATGGATTTATATAATTCCTTTTGGATTTATGTATTCATATGAATTTATATAATGCCAAAGAAAAAGCCAAATTATACAATTATGAAACATTTGCCTCAATATTTACTATGCTGCTTACAATAGACATGTATAAGTCCCAATCACATTTGCATTTAATTATGAATATATGAAATTATAATCGAAATATGTAATATTTGTATAAATTTGATTTTTAATTATTTTACATTTTCAAAGCAGAGCAATTCATTACTGTAAAACATTAGTTAATTGTTGAAATTGATATTTCTTGTGTATTTAATTGTACAACACATTAAATTAGGTATTAATTGGAAGAGCTTTAAGAAGTTTAATTTAAATAAAAATAAAGCAAATCACTTATTTAGAATTTCAAGATATTGAAAGGTTTCGCAATTTATCTCTATTTAGGAATCCTTATTGATATATCTTGAAGTGTATTTTACAGTTTCCTTAATAAAGTTGTAATATTTTTTATTGCTTTATTTTTTGCATATTTTTAATTAAGCTGCTTACCTGTTTATAAAGATTTTCAAATTAATTTGAAAGTAAATAAAAACACTTTTGATTAATGACTCACTTTATCCACAATGAGTTGATTTTTTAGTATGAGATTTTGTTAATTGTTGTGTCGTATATGAGTTTATTTTAAAAACTTATGATTGGAAGACTAATTTAAGAAGCCAGTTTTATTTTTAATCAGAATAAAAACTTTGAATCATTTGGCGATATATCTTATTTTAACTGAGAGTTGAATTGTGTGGTTCAAATTGCTATTCACAATACTATTCATGAAAGTGTGAAGTTTCAAAAAAAGAATTGGAACTTTAGTAAACATCCTTTAGGCAAGTTATCTCATTGAAAATTAGCAAAATTAAAAAAAGCTATGAATATTAAGAGAAATCTGCCTTGTAAATATAAATTTTTTAGCAAATTTCGAGACTATCAAAAATCATTGAATCATAAGTTCTATCAAAGAGTAAATTTGACCTCTTCATTAAATCTTTTATGTATGTTCGATACTCTATTGAAAATTGCAGTTTTATAATTTAATTCTCATAGATAGGATATTTTAAAAATTAGTCCATTTAGAAATGTATTTAAATAAATTTGATGATAAATTTAAATAATTCATTATAATTATATTGGGTGAAATCACTGAATTACATTTAATAGTTTCTTATTTACTTTAACGTTAAATAAAAACTACAGACGTTAAATTGTTCAATTTTCAGAAACTAGCGAACGAAGAAACAACATTTTTGGTGCATTTTTCGGGGTCTTTCATGTTTTTTTTAAATTACTTTCTATTATATTTACAACTGCTGCAATGTTTTGATTCAATATTGTGAAATGTCCGTTTTTGATTGGCTTGTTCTTCCGTTTACTAACTCACTTATCGAGGCAAAACATTAATATGAGCATTAAGATAAATGAATTAAGTAGTTAATGCAAAAATACTGAACTATGTAATGCACTCTTAAATAATGGAACCAAATGTTCGAGGCTCTCTAATGCATTAAGCGGATCTGATTCGTCTCCTTTCATTCGAAGTTGGATGAAAAATCATGACTACTTCTTTGTACAAAAAATATGCCTTTTTGCAAGAAACCGAATGTAAAAAAAAGAAGACTTTTTTATGCTTTGTTATTGCTTTCCTGATAAACTTTCATCATTTAGTTTTTAGTGGTCCTTACAGCTTAATGCTTCATTTGGAAAATGGGGATTTACGGTTTAGTGTGCTTTTCAAACTGCATGGTGTCACTGAAATCAGACGTCGTGTGTCGAAAATGATCACAGAGACTTGAAACAAATCAAACTATTGTCAAACTATCTATTACAATATTTTACTTCGGACTGCTACAAATGAAATTTATTCGCAAAATTATTTATAAACCACTTAATTTGCTGGTTCTTCTTCAAACAGTTATAGACAAAATTTTGTTAAGAGTATTGTCGTTAAATTACGTGTGGAATTTTTGTTCTATAAAATTTCTCAAATTTTAACGATAGTTCTTATACAAATACTGTTTAATGCTGTAAAGAAAAATAGGAACAAAATTTATTTACTATAATAAAAATATTGCGTATGATATCAAATATAATAAATAAATAAAATGTAAGGTAAAATAACAAATTTTGTAAATTGATAAGATAAAAAATTTATATTTCTGTTTAGATTAATATAAAGTTATTTAAAAATATATAAGGGTTTCTTAACTGCCCCTTTGCTTTAATTTAATTCAGAATGATAAAAAATGCAAATTGAGAATATTTTGTTTCACTTCTTGTTTCCTTTTAATCAATTAAATTGTTATGAAACTAATGATAGAATGTGAATTCTACATATGTTAAGTTGTACAATTTTTCATAGTTTGCATTATTAACCAGCTTTTATTTATGAGGTAGTATATTTTATAAGTACAAAATCTTAGTTTCATCTATGAAAAGCAAAATCTTAAAACATATTTTAAAATAAAAATATTTTTATTAAAATATTGTTTAAACTTGTAATTCAAAATTTAGAACTGATATTCTCTGGATCATAAATCAATAATCATCGCCAGAAACTTCTTCATCTTCTTCAATCTCTTCTTCTACAATTGTTTCATAGAATGCAATTCTTTGTTGCGCTAAAGGTAATGTCTTGAACCATGATTTGTATTCTTCATGTTCTTCTTCGTAGACAGGAACATTTTCAGCCAGAGAAGGAAAAAAATCTAAAGCAGATAATGGTATCTGGTTCTGAAAGGCCAATCTTCTATTTGTCAAGGTATGTGCTACAGCAACTTTTATATGAGATGCGAGGAATCCGTCTGATACCTCAGCGAGAGCATTTAAATTAAAGTTAGACAACACTCCTCCACTTTTGGTCGTAAATTCTCTCCACAAAAGTCGCCGGCTATTAAAATCAGGTTTAAAAATGCAAATAACCTTTAAAAAACACCGACTTAAGCCTTTTGCATCGGTATTGAATGGTAAAGCCGTTGTTCCAATTAGTTGTATTCTGTCTGTATCACTTAATAATTTTATAAGTTTGGCCAGTTCTTTCTTCCAAGGACCTGTTTCGGAGACTCCACCCTTAGGTCGCTTCTTCTTCCAGAAATAGTCTTCAGCGTCTTTGATGTAAATAACTGCAGGCTGCAGCAGTTTACTAACTTTTAAAATGAGGTGCATGAGCATTTCTATTCCATCTTCTCCAGGATACTTATCCTCAACATTAGAAGCTGACAAGTCCAACATAGTTGCTCCAACTTCAGTGCAAATCGCATGAACCAAATGTTTTTTACCGGAACCAGTGGGGCCACCGAGAAGAAGAGATTTCACGCAGGCTCCTCCAGAATGCACAGCTTCTGAGGCCATTGGTAGGATGCAGTATTCAGTGACTGCTCGTCTTATGTCTGCAAGACTAGGTAACGGTTCATTAACTTCTGCTTTCAAAATCTGTCTTATTGGCCCAGAGTTATTATATTCTCCAATGAATTCACTTAATGAGCGTTTAGGATAATCAATAATGATTCTTTGATTTACTAATTCTTCAATGATTGACTTGATTGACCTGCCTGCACTTAAATCTACTGGCTCTTTCTTCCCTTTTTTCTTTTTCTGTTTCCCTTTTTTTCTTTTCTTAGCTTTACCTTTGGAATCTTTTTGGAGAGCCGTTGACAACCTTATTAGTTCTTCCCTCATTTTTTCATCTACTTGCAAGCGCACCAAAAGTTCTACTTCCTTTTTTACTTCCGATGTCATAAGCTCCACACTGAATTTATCAATGTCGACAAGTGTTTCACCAGCCCAGTTTGAATGATAATAATGTACAAGCTCTAACAGTTTTGGTACATATTTAGAAGGGTTTATGGTATAAATAACAGGTTCTTCTTCAGATTTCTTACCATCTTTATTCTTAGCCTCATCCTTTTTATCTTTTTCGTTTTCTTTCTCAGGATCTGGTTCCTCAACAACTTCTTCCTCTTGTTTAATAGGAGTCGAAAGCATAGTCAACGAACCACCCTCTTCCTCAGCAGGAAATGTAGGATATTCTCCGTTGATTTCTATGTATTCTTGAAAATAATTAAGAATTTTGTCTTCGAGTTCTTCTATCATTCTCGGGGCTTTATGCAAGAGGAAATCTTTCTTTAAACTATCTTTTGCTTTAAAATATTCTTCTTCGTTACTTTTGATAATCCTTTGGCGATCAGTTTCAGTATCATCTGTTGCATTATTATTATTATCATGCTTAATTGGCACCATCTTCAGCAACTTTTTTTCGTGAAGAAGCTTCAATTTCAATATTTTTTTAGCTTTATATGTTCGCCACGCTTCTTGCACAATAACAGCAGCGTCATGTCTTGAAAACTGATGAGCCCTAGTGAGCCAACTTTGCTTCCTGGCGTTATATTCTTCCTTCAAAATTTGTTTCTGAGCATCACGAAATTGCTCGTTTGCTTGACGGGCTCGCTCGTGGGCTTGGATCATTCGAATCAGTACTACAGCCAACCTCACCAATTTTTCTTCTTTCGTCACCGCGTTCTTAAGTGCTTCTTTCTCTTGCACAATCTTAAGCAAATCTGCTAAGATCTCCTTCTCCTGTTGATCTCCACCTGTTGCTCTTTCCTTGAAATATTCGGGGATCCGTATGTCCATGTCTTGAGCTGACATTTTTAGTTCGAGAAGAATCTTGTCTAGAATGGGGAAGTCGGACATTTCGAAAGACACAAGTACATGCTTCAACTCTAGAGCCCTGCCGATGCAACTTTCACTTATTTGTCTCAAATGTTGTCTTTTTTGGTAATTCGCAATACTTTCGTAACATTTGATGAACTTGTTGGACACTCCTACGTACTTTAAGTATAATTTAGATGTTATCAAAATAGCCTTAGCTCTTTCTTCCAGTACCATTGGTTCGTTTAGTGGAAGTTCGTTTTGCAAAAGGTTATCTAATTCATTATGGGCAAGTTTGAATAGAGTGTTGTAATGCTTATAGCTTAATTCAAAGTTTGATGTTGACATAAAATCTTGTGCCATATTATAATGTTACTATCATATATTCTGAAAGGTTTAAAACACTGGTCAAAATTATTGCGCAACTTTAATCATATTTTTGTGTCTAAAGATTTAATTATATTTAAATTAAACACATGAAAATAAAATATATTGAAGTAAATACATACTTTCGGTTAAGAATTCGGTTAAGATTTCCAGAATTGTTTTAATTAGAAAATTACCAGCATTTTTTAAAATGATGAGATAATAAAAAATAATGAAAATAAAACAAATGGAAATTATTTTTTTACAATTTTCTTGATTATAAAGATAAATTTAATATCATACCTTTTTTCACGCGCACGCGCGCGAATACATAAAAATAATTTTTATTTTTTAAAAAAGGAGAGCTTATTGGAAAACATATTATTTAAATCAAGTATTCTATATTCTAAATTTATATTTTCTCTATAATCGCTATACACAAATATAATTTCATACCAACATGCAAAATTTCTTTGAAATATATACATTACTGGCCATTAAAATTGTTACACCAGGAAAGCGGCACACCACACACGTGAAATTTGCATGACAGGTAGAACTTGCTGTGATATGCAAATGATTAGATTTCCAGCGCATTCATACAAAGCAGGTGACAGTAGCGACATCTTCAATATGTGTAAAACCAGAGATTTGACAGCAGTTTTCTCATACTCAATTTCCATTTCAACGTTGTTTTTGGCAAAGAAAGTTGCTGTAATGCCTCGTGTAAGAAGAAGAAATGCCTATCAGCACGTGTCTGACTTTGATCGAGGAAAGATTATAGCCTACCGGGATTGCGGTTTATCGTACCGCAATATTGCTGCTCGCGTCGGTCGAGACCCCATGACTGTTAGCAAAATCAATGGGTTCTGGACAATCACACGGAACGGCATGCAGGATCTCAGCGACCCCTCATCACTAACAGCAGAGAAGACGGACATCTTATCCGCAGGGCCACAAGGGATCGTACAGCCACGTCACGAACCCTGAGTCGAGAAATGGAGTCATTTGCAAGGCAACAAGTTTCTGCTCGAACAGTTCGACGACGTTTGCAGCAGAATGGATTGTCTGCACGGCGACCATGGCTTCGGCTACCATTGATGCTGCGTCACAGACAGGAGTGTCTTCAATGGTGAGATCAGCGACGAACCTGGACGTGGGAATGGCATCATGTCATCTTTACAGATGAATCTCGGTTCTGTATACAGGACCATGATGACCACATCCGTGTTTGGAGGCATCGTGAAGAACGCGCATTGCCAGCTTGCATTGGACATCACCATACTGGCCCATCTGCTGAAGTGATGGTATGAGGTGCCATTGGATACACGTCTCGATCACCTCTTGTTCACTTTACCGGCACTTTGAACAGCAACCGTTACATTTCCGATGTGTTAAGGCCCTTGGCTCTGCCCTATCTTCGAGACCTCCTTAATGCTTTGTTTCAACAAGATAATGCACTACCGCATGTTGCCCGTACTGTTCTGAACTTCCTTGATACAGAATAGGTTCGACTGTTACCCTGGCCAGCACGTTCTCTTGATCTGTCACCAATTGAGAATGTGTGGCCAATGGTTGTTGAGCGACTGGCATGCCATCACTCACCATCCACTACTGTCGATGAACTGTGGCATAGTGATGAAGCTGCATGGACTGAGATCCCCGTACATGCCATACAATGTCTGTTTGACTCCATGCCTAGGCGGATAAATGCTGTTATTGCAGCCAGAGGTGGCTGCTCTGGGTACTAATTTCTCAAGATCTATACATCCTAATTTCCTGTAAATCTAACCACTTGTTCTTTCCACTATAATGTATGTGTCCAATAAATATCGTTCAGTTATTTGCATTCCTTCTTGGTGTAGCAATTTTAATGGCCAGTAGTGTAAATATAATTTTTACTACTTTACAATATGCTCTTAACAAATTATTGATTGTTAATTCACATTTTAATTAATTTATATTAAAACATTATATTTTGTTATCGTCACAGCTTTTTTTTATCATCAAAAATTATATATTTGAAAAAATTTGTATATTAGTTTTGCAAATAAATACAAAAAAAACAGTATTTTATTTTAATAATATCTTTCAAATCAAAATTTGCTTTTATTTTTGATTTGAAAAATATTATCAAAAATAAAATATTGTGAAAAAAATTACAAAACATTCACACAATTTGCTTTTATTGTATTAAATTTCATTGTTACTGCAGAAATTGTGCTGATTTGGCGTAACACTTTTTATAAAATATATTTAAATTTTCCAACTATTTTTAAAGACATAAAAATGGGCCGTGAAGCTGAGCCAAAGTGCTCATAATTTGTCAAACATTTAGGAATTACATACATCAGAATAAAATTTTATAACTATTTTTTAAGAATTACAAATGAATCAGGATAATAATCAAATTGTCCGTAGTACGTCAAACTTTAAATACTTAACGTCTATTTCAAATTAAAAAATTATGTACTTTTTATTTATTTAACCTTTCATTATTTTCAACATTACTCAATTAAAGAGATACCTAGAAGATGCATAGATGATGTTCTCGGTTCATGTTTATTCTAAACAGTAACAATAATTGTCATGTAATAAAGTTTCCTTTTCCTAAGAATAAAAATATATTTAATATTTTTAAATATGAAATATTATAAAGCTAGAAAAAGATATCACAAATATCTTGATAGTTATGATGAATTAAATAAATTAAAATTTTTGTTTAACAAAAGCAAGGAATTTAATACAGTCCATTAAAATTATTTTGTTACAAGATAATAAAATAAAATTAAAATACAAGCATTGAAATTAAGTGTGAATTCTATTAATTTCATGAAAAAAATTCATTCTTTTTGTCTTGCATTTTGAAATCTTTAGTTACATTGGATGTAAATTTTTTTTGTAAATGTTAAAAAATGTTAATGAATTGTAACTCTTGTTAAAAAATAATAACTTCAAAATAAAAATGCCATAAATATGTAAATAACATTGTTTTAAAAAATTTGATACCAATTTTCTATTTTTAAATTTTGAATTCTAAAATAAATAAAATAATCATAAAAGAGACAAGTAATAAAGTTTTTAGATAAATAAATGTTATTTAGTTTTCTAATGGATTATAATTCTAATATATGCATATTCCTTAACGGATACTTAACAAATAGTGAAGGAACCATATCCTCAAGTTAAATTTTTTTTTGTGAATAATAATAATTGTAAAGATTTTTAGTCTGTTATTCATCCTAAAACAAAACAATTTATAAACTACAATAAAAAAAATCTTTCCGAAACATTTTATTAAATTGTAAATGATTTTAATTTTAAATTATAGATTAAATTTTTATTAGAGAATTTTTACATCATTTTCTCTATTGTAAAACATGAATAAGGAAACTTTCAGAATTCTTGCATATTAGAGAATATATTGTGTGCGTGTGTGAATTCAATATTTACTTCTATTAACTGAAAGCGTAACTAGAAATGATGTTAATTGAAATTCTAAAGAAAAGCCAATAGCTTTATATTATTCAAATCATTATTAGAAATAGAGAATAATATTTATTTTATATAATATCGTATGCTCATTTGTTCCCTGAATTCTTTCAACTAAAGAATACTATTATACATAAATGATATCAATTCTAAACTTTTGCAATATTAATTTTTATAAAATTTGTAATACTAATGCTTTATTATAAATGATATTATAATTTAATTCTCAGTTTCATTTTGTATACATGTTTGATAAATTAAAAAATAAAAAACATATGCTTTCATTGTAATCTCGAAACAAGTTATAAAATTATATATATATATATATATATATATATATATATATATATATATATATATATATATATATATATATATATATATATATATATATATATATATATATATATATATATATATATATATATATATATAACTTAGCAACCTTAACTTTATATGTGAATCTCGCTTATAAAGACAAACACAGTTAACAAAAGCGATACCATTCAAAAATTCATAAAGAACATACAATAGTTAAAATGTATTTTTACAATTCATTCTTGAAATGTTTTACTGGAATTCAATTAATTGCTTGAAATTACATGACGCAACTGTTGTAGGGTAACATTTTTCGCTTAATACCACTCAAAATGACTTTTCAGTCACTAGAAATGAACTCTAGAAAACTTTCAAGCAACCACCTCAATAGCTGAATATTCAGAAAGCAGTTAAAGTCTCTCATTTTCGAATAGTGACAGGTATTGAACCTCTGAAATTTCTCGCCGAAGAGCATATTCGTACCATTAGACACGGTGAGCGCCATTAATAAATATCACACAATTTCTAATTCATTTATTTTAAACACCAGAATCAATGACATGGCTCCGCAGCTTGCTGCCATGACACTGGTAAATGTCGCAAATGCTTTTGCCTTTTTATTTTAAGAAAGTGAACACATTTCTTCTCATTAAATGAATGAATGCATTCAAATGATACTTAGCAGAGTATTTAAGTTGATTTATAATAATTATTAGAGAAACTTATGATCGTATCATTTGTATTGATGAATTACATAAAAATTACGTTCTAGGACAATTTATATGTCGCTAAAAAAAAAAAAAAAAAAAAAAAAAAAACTGAACCGTCAAAGATATAGAATTTTAAAATGTTTTTTATGTTTATTCTAGTATACTTTATTTGTTTTTATATACTTTCAGCCTCGTTTTATTGGGTTCGGTGTAGAGTTAGGTACCCCTTGGTTTGACGAAAACTTTGGTGATAAAGTTTAGTTTCTGGTAACCCTGATAACACTATCTTAGTTTAGCTTTTCATTAGCGATAGCCGCCCTTTTGGTAGTCACATCTTGGCATCACAATATCACCAAAAAATCAAGGGGTACCCGATTGCAAGCTTTTACCATTTTATTTTTTGAATTCTTACGTAAATATAGAAATTTATATTTCAGAGTGACTCTCTGATATTAATTTTTAATTGTATTTGAAATTTCAGCGCATTAATTTTACATTTGCGATGTCACAATTTTACGTTCTGATTTTGCATTGTTGTTATTTTATTGAGTCGGGACTTTAACGAGTGTTCTTAATAAAAGTTCATTAGTATTAATAAAAGTCAATATCGACTTTACAAATTTTGACCAAATATAAATTCTACAATTTGAAGAAATAATGCTGCATTTTTTGGCAACAATGATAATTCAATAAAAAGCCAAATATTAAAATAAAAAAACAAATTATGGAAAAATTTCATTCTTTATTGCTTCGTAGCAAATGACGGAGAAAGAACCAAATTTCGGGCGCCCTCTGAACTGCAGTGTTTGTTTCTTCCCTTTAAAACTCGTAATTCAGAATACTATTTTAGGTGAATGTTCAAAATAGTGTTTCAGAATTTTGAGCTCCTTAAGAAAATATATTTAAAATATGAAATACCTTCAAAATACCTTTTGTGAAAAACAAAAAGTAGTCTAAAAAGGGAAAAACATACTATAGGGTGCCTCTTGGAGAAAATTGGTGATTTTTTTGATTTAATTTAAAAATAATAATTTTTAAATATATCCTTTTTTAAATAGGCATTTTTACCAATTTTAATAAACAATATACTAGTTTTACATTATATCCAAGTCATACTTATATTAATTGATAACTGAGGGGAACCCTAAAGTAATGGCTACCTATCTAAAAATCCCAATATATAAATTAAATATTAGCGATAAATGAGTAGAACATTGACATTTACCTTTGACAGTAAATTCTTGGTGATTAAGTAATGGACGAAATAAATTTTGCAACTCAGCATTTTAATTCACGGCGATGCTCATTAAATGGATGAAAAATGAACACTTAAATTCAAACGAATCTCTACTTCTGCAAACGATATTAAACAAGAGAGTTGAGTTGTAATATAGTGTTGAATACTGCCAACAATTACTTACAATTAGTTTTAAGTTATCCTAAAGATTTATAAGATTTTATGATCTCTCTCGTGTAGCGAATTATCTTATCTTGAAGGCAAGTTAATGTATACAATAGTCTCTGAAAACTATTTTTATTAAGATATAAAAATAGTTAAAAAGTTCAGCAACTTCATTTCCTTTTAAAATTATCAGAATATTCAGAGTTAAATTTACTTTGGTATTTTTGATTGATTTGTGAGTTCGGTGAAAATACGGGTTTGGCAAAATAATTGGCGATAAACTTTAAGTTTTCGTAACCTTATTATTTTCAGAGCTTTAAATAACACGGCTTTAGAGTTTCTATAATGTTATTCACATCTTGGCACCTATATTTGCATAAAAAATCGCCAAAAAAATCAAAGGGTACTCGTACGTTAACTGTTACCTGATTAATTAATGAATGTTACGCTCTTTTAAATACCGCGTATAAAAAATTAGTTTTTTTTCTCAAAATGCTCAAAACATATCGATTTAAGATCCTTATATGATCTTGAATTTGAATTATAAATGGAGCATGAGCGTTATAATTAAATATTTGCATATGACGTCATCGGATACTTGCGGACGAAACTGCCTGTTTACTTTCTAGAAGGAAATTGAAAATAAATATGAGCTACGATTCATTTTCTGAAATGTACACATTTTTCTTTGATGAAGTAGTATTAATCGTTTGGGTACTGAAATGAAGTAAAAGCATCTAATTCATCAAAATGGAGCAAAATTTCATTTCTGTTTAATGTATTTTAAATAATTAGCACCCGTTTCTAATGCGGCAAACCAAATTTGAGTAACAGTTATACTACTTATAGCTAAATGTCGTACTTATTGGCTGCAAGATGCGTATATGCACATTTCTGTAACATTAGTTAAAAATTAATGAGCTGAATTAATTAAATTATAGATACTATTATCAGTTGTATGATGCATGTAATCTATGTTTGAGTAAAAAGAGATCTTTAATTGAATTACTTATAGCTAATTCTTCGATTTCAAAAATAATTTTTAATAATATAGAATCACAATGATTTTTTTCATTTTTCTTAAGGAAAATGAAAAAGCTAGTCTTTATCTAATATATAATAAAAATAAACACTTAAAAATTAAGTATTGGAAGTATATTTCTTGATGGTATTTTACTGGCCTGTTATTGATAATTTAAGAATTGTTGTAAAGATTTAAAAATTTCATAAATAAGCTGCTGTAAAAAATTTTACTTTCATCGAATTTACAGTTACTAATTAATTATTTGATATTTAACTTGTTATTTAGTTCTAATTTTGAAATATATGATAGTAATATGAAATAATACCCTAGAAATGGGAAATGTTCCTTTCTTAAATTTTATTTTGATGATTTAAGTCATAGTGTAGTCAGAGCATAATTAAGCTGATTTAAGTCACAGTATAATAAGTCATAGTATAATTTTAATCTAGTCTAAATATCAAAAAACAATAAATTTCATTTATTTTAATATTGTTATAAATTTGTTTAGTTGATAAAATCTGAATATGCTGAGAATCATTTGGCATTAAAACGTGAAATTAATTGTAAAATTCAACGCTAGATGTCATACACGAAATTTATTTAGATGTTATAATGCAATTTATTAAAAAGAAATTATATGTTAGATATCTTACACGAAATAAACTATAAAAATTCCATGTTAGATGTCATACACGAAATTTATTTTGATCTTATAATGCAATTTATTAAAAAGAAATTATATGTTAGATGTCTTACACGAAATAAACTATAAAAATTCCATGTTAGATGTCAGACACGAAATTTATTTAGATGTTATAATGCAATTTATTAAAAAGAAATTATATGTTAGATGTCTTACACGAAATAAACTATAAAAATTCCATGTTAGATGTCAGACACGAAATTTATTTAGATGTTATAATGCAATTTATTAAAAAGAAATTATATGTTAGATGTCTTACACGAAATAAACTATAAAAATTCCATGTTAGATGTCAGACACGAAATTTATTTAGATGTTATAATGCAATTTATTAAAAAGAAATTATATGTTAGATGTCTTACACGAAATAAACTATAAAAATTCCATGTTAGATGTCAGACACGAAATTTATTTAGATGTTATAATGCAATTTATTAAAAAGAAATTATATGTTAGATGTCTTACACGAAATAAACTATAAAAATTCCATGTTAGATGTCAGACACGAAATTTATTTAGATGTTATAATGCAATTTATTAAAAAGAAATTATATGTTAGATGTCTTACACGAAATAAACTATAAAAATTCCATGTTAGATGTCAGACACGAAATTTATTTAGATGTTATAATGCAATTTATAAAAAAGAAATTATATGTTAGATGTCTTACATGAAATAAACTATAAAAATTCCATGTTAGATGTCATACACGAAATTTATTTAGATGTTATAATACAATTTATAAAAAAGAAATTATATGTTAGATGTCTTACATGAAATAAACTATAAAAATTCCATGTTAGATGTCAGACACGAAATTTATTTAGATGTTATAATGCAATTTATTAAAAAGAAATTATATGTTAGATGTCTTACACGAAATAAACTATAAAAATTCCATGTTAGATGTCAGACACGAAATTTATTTAGATGTTATAATGCAATTTATTAAAAAGAAATTATATGTTAGATGTCTTACACGAAATAAACTATAAAAATTCCGTGTTAGATGTCAGACACGAAATTTATTTAGATGTTATAATGCAATTTATTAAAAAGAAATTATATGTTAGATGTCTTTCACGAAATAAACTATAAAAATTCCATGTTAGATGTCAGACACGAAATTTATTTAGATGTTATAATGCAATTTATTAAAAGAAATTATATGTTAGATGTCTTACACGAAATAAACTATAAAAATTCCGTGTTAGATGTCAGACACGAAATTTATTTAGATGTTATAATGCAATTTATTAAAAAGAAATTATATGTTAGATGTCTTTCACGAAATAAACTATAAAAATTCCGTGTTAGATGTCAGACACGAAATTTATTTAGATGTTATAATGCAATTTATTAAAAAGAAATTATATGTTAGACGTCTTTCACGAAATAAACTATAAAAATTCCATGTTAGATGTCAGACACGAAATTTATTTAGATGTTATAATGCAATTTATTAAAAAGAAATTATATGTTAGACGTCTTTCACGAAATAAACTATAAAAATTCCATGTTAGATGTCAGACACGAAATTTATTTAGATGTTATAATACAATTTATTAAAAAGAAATTATATGTTAGATGTCTTACACGAAATAAACTATAAAAATTCTGTGTTAGATGTCAGACACGAAATTTATTTAGATGTTATAATGCAATTTATTAAAAAGAAATTATATGTTAGACGTCTTTCACGAAATAAACTATAAAAATTCCATGTTAGATGTCAGACACGAAATTTATTTAGATGTTATAATGCAATTTATTAAAAAGAAATTATATGTTAGATGTCTTACACGAAATAAACTATAAAAATTCCGTGTTAGATGTCAGACACGAAATTTATTTAGATGTTATAATGCAATTTATTAAAAAGAAATTATATGTTAGATGTCTTTCACGAAATAAACTATAAAAATTCCATGTTAGATGTCAGACACGAAATTTATTTAGATGTTATAATGCAATTTATTAAAAAGAAATTATATGTTAGATGTCTTACACGAAATAAACTATAAAAATTCCGTGTTAGATGTCAGACACGAAATTTATTTAGATGTTATAATGCAATTTATTAAAAAGAAATTATATGTTAGATGTCTTTCACGAAATAAACTATAAAAATTCCATGTTAGATGTCAGACACGAAATTTATTTAGATGTTATAATGCAATTTATAAAAAAGAAATTATATGTTAGATGCCTTACATGAAATAAACTATAAAAATTCCATGTTAGATGTCATACATAAAATTTATTTAGATGTTATAACGCAATTTATAAAGATACCAGGAAACTACTTTAGAATGATTAAATTGAAAGGATAGTAATTACGTAATCAATGAAATATATTAATGATTATTGTATAATCAAAGCATTTTAAAATTAAAATAATAAAGATATAACAAAAAAGGACAAAATTTGGTCTAATATCAAAATTTTCTCGTAATAATGTCGTTTATTAAGTTATAAAATAAAAATTTGGAGTTGAAAATAAAATACTATTTTCTAAATTAAAGAATTACAAAGAGCATATATAGATTTTGAGTAACAACTTGTATAAGAAAGTCAAATTCATAGTTAACTTATAATTAATTAGAAATTTTCCAAGATTGAAATTATTGTGCTTTTACTTTTAAATAATACTTCGGCGGTACAGAAAAATAAAAGACTTTATACCAGTCTCTGTGCGCGATGGATTTGGCGACATTAAGATCCGAATTGTATGTAGGTTTATGTACTTTTATTTTGATATTCACAATTTTTTTTGACTATGAAATGCTAGGATATGCTGATGGTCATGAAACGCATGAATTTCAATGTTGGCGACATTTTTGAAAACCGCATCAAACGAGTTACGTATACTAGGATTTTACCGATTCACCAATTTTTATATAAGGTGGTCTAAAGATACGTTTTCTTTGTTTTACGATACAACTTTCCATTTCAGCTCCCATTTTAGTATTTTATTAAAATTTTGCACCACACAAGCATATAAAATTTTGTATATAAAAAGCAAAATCCAGCAAAAAAATTTCTGATATAGGAAAACTATCTTAGAATTTAATCTTTTTGAGTTATGGGGAGAATTGCAATTAATCGCCAGATAATCTCCAAATATACTGTTATGGCAACCTATGTTATTCTAAATAATTGTAAGCATTTACATTATTAATTAATGTAAATGTTTATGACATGTATATATATACACTACTGGCCATTAAAATTGCTACACCAAGAAGGAATGCAAATAACAGAACGATATTTATTGGACACATACATTATAGTGGAAAGAACAAGTGATTAGATTTACAGGAAATTAGGATGTATAGATCTTGAGAAATCAGTACCCAGAGCCACATGTTCTCAATTGGTGACAGATCACGAGAACGTGCTGGCCAGGGTAACAGTCGAATCTGTTCTGTATCAAGGAAGTTCAGAACAGTACGGGCAACATGCGGTCGTGCATTATCCTGTTGAAACAAAGCATTAGGGAGGCCTCGAAGATAGGGCAGAGCCACGGGCCTTAACACATCGGAAAAGTAACGGTTGCTGTTCAAAAAACCGGTAATGCGAACAAGAGGTGATCGAGACGTGTTTCCAATGGCACCCCATACCATCACTCCAGCAGATGGGCCAGTATGGCGATGCCCAATGCAAGCTGGCAATGCGCGTTCTCCACGATGCCTCCAAACACGGATGTGGCCATCATGGTCCTGTATGCAGAACCGAGATTCATCTGTAAAGATGACGTGACGCCATTCCCGCGTCCAAATTCGTCGCTGATCACACCATTGAAGGCGCTCCTGTCTGTGACGCAGCGTCAATGGTAGCCGAAGCCATGGTCGCCAAGCAGACAATCCATGCTGCTGCAAACGTCGTCGAACTGCTCGAGCAGAAACTTGTTACCTTGCAAATGACTCCATTTCTCGACTCAGGGTTCGTGACGTGGCTGTACGATCCCTTGTGACCATGCGGATAAGATGTCTGTCTTCTCTGCTGTTAGTGATGGGGGGTTGCTGAGATCCTGCATGACGTTCCGTATGATTGTCCTGAACCCATCGATTCCATATTCTGCTAACAGTCATGGGGTCTCGACCGACGCGAGCAGCAATATTGCGGTACGATAAACCGCAATCCCGGTAGGCTATAATCCTTCCTCGATCAAAGTCAGACACGTGCTGATAGGCATTTCTTCTTCTTACACGAGGCATTACAGCATCTTCCTTTGTCGAAAACAACGTTTAAGCGGAAATTGAGTATGAGAAAACTGCAGACAAATCTCTGGTTTTATACACATTGTAGATGCCGCTACTGTCGCCTGCATTACATGAATGCTTTGCATGAATGCTGAAAATCTAATCATTTGCATATCACTGCAAGTTCTACCTGTCATGCAAATTTCACGTGTGTGGTGTGCCGCTTTCCTGGTGTAGCAATTTTAATGGCCAGTAGTGTATATTACATATATAATAGAATTCTAAAATACCGTTATACTTGTTTACATTTCCCATATGAAAGATTAAATACTGCAGTTTTATGGATTTGCTAAATATAGCTAAAAAGGAAGATAGTGCATTACGTATTTCTAGAAACATGAAAACTTTTCTATAAACTGAGAATATACTCTTAAATTCTATGGAATTGCTCATGAACAAAAACTATACTTAACAGTAAAATAACTGCAACAATAATAAAACATTCGAGTAAATAAATTCGATAATAACATTCTAATATTGAAGAACAATAGCATATTTGTTGAAAATTAATTCGAAGGAAGTTGTGTATACGATTACACATTCTTTGTTTATTGAATAATCATGTTCTGTCGAAAGCAATTATAAATGATACATATTTTCCACCAGAATATAAATATTAAATATTCTTTTTAATCGTCGCCAATGACATCTGGATACATCTTCCCATAGCAATTTATTCTCTAGGCTATCTTATATATATTCAATAAGCTTAAAAAATTAATAATCTTTATATACTTAAAACAAAAATTTAGGCTACATTATTGCAGCAATTTTAATAGTATTTTTGAAAAAATGCGCTAAACGAAATTTTTTAATAATTGGAGTGATGAAAACATGTTTCACTATTTTTTCGCTAGTCAATCGGAATTAATGATTAAAAAAGGTAACTGCATTTTTATACATTTACCTTTTTAAATACAAATGTGACGCATTATTACTTATACCAATTATATTGTGATTTTAT
Organism: Latrodectus hesperus; assembly: GCA_037975125.1. NCBI lineage: Eukaryota > Metazoa > Arthropoda > Arachnida > Araneae > Theridiidae > Latrodectus > Latrodectus hesperus. The sequence continues at coordinate 14,008,551 of CM075852.1, read as the reverse complement.
ACGGTATTCTTCATTCCCGCTTTCCTATGTTTTTTATTATAGTTTATAAGGACATGCGATATTTTGTACTTCAAATCAACATTAAATCTTGCTGCAGAGAAAATTTAATTGCGTGTATTTTTATTAACCTTAAAGTGGTTGTTTCTTTCTCTCTCCAGTTGATGGCTGCATCCCTTCATTACAGTTCTCATTGGTTTAAAATAGCCATGACGTCAGAAAACACTTCATCTACGTGACACATAATTACTTACGAAGTCGTATTGAGACAGCGTCGTGAATTCTACTTGTCGACGAATTTGCTGCCTGCCTTCAAATCACATTCGTCGAGGGGCAAAAAACAAGGTTGAGTTTAATGGCGCAAGGTCCAAGAATGGACAAGCTGCGCCAAGCAACAAAAAAGGGAAAGTTCATCATCGAATGTCAAAGGATAGTGTCGAAGTTCATTTTGTTAATAAAACGATTTCCTGTATAGCATCGGTTTGAGAAGCTGTCTTCCATGGATTCAAGCCATCAACACGTTGACAATAGGACAGAAGGAAAACCAAAATAAAAAGGACAAGATGGAATTTCCATTTTATAGTTAGTTTAAATCGGCAAGGATACTTTAAATTTTTATAAATATTTCATTAATTAATAGAATTTTAAATGGAAGAATTTCACCGTACGGTCACCCTTGGTGAAATTTTCAAAAAGTCGCCAAAGGTGACCGCATGACGAATTTCCAATCGGGAAAAATGGCGGGAGGAAAATGGCTGAAATAGTGACAAATATTTCATACATTGTTGGTATCTAACAATATGCTCAAATAATTTTACAAAATTAACAAAAAACGCAAATTTATAGATTTCAAACATCAATGGTAAAATAATAAAGTTGATAAGTTAAATTATCCATACGTTTTTTTGATTAAATTTTATATTAATGAATTTAAATCGGTAAATATTCATGAGAAATTAATGACAAATAGGGTTGCCAAAATACTAGTTTGCTGGCTTTCCAGTAAAAATGTTCACCAAATTTGTCGCCAAAAAAACACGCGCCAAGGGTGACCGTACAGTAAATCTGATCCTTCTAAATTAATGTTTGCAATACTTGTAATCAATCTCCTTTAAAACCTAAGACTAATACCTTGCATACACCAACATTAAATCTTTCTTTTTTTCTTTCTTTTAGATAGTGATATATTCAAAGTAAAGAAATAGCTCGCGTAATATAACTATCTTCCAATACCAAAGTAATTTTAACAAGTAAAGATGGAACCGATTGAATAATTTTTACTTAAAAATCTCCAGTTGAATTCATCAAGTATATTTCTTGATGAATATTCATATAGAAGAAGAGAAATGGTCACATTAAGCTGTAGAAGTTTCATATTCCTCATTGAATTTAAAACTTTTACTGAAATACATTTTGAAAATTTCATTGTTAATAACATTTTCTATAATGTATAAAAAGTTGCTATTTTTATAATGTATTAAAAGTTATTATTTTATAAATTCGCTTTATTAATTCGTTATCAAGAGTTTAAAGATCTTTGCCAATTTAACAAGATGAAAATCACTCAAATATTTCGATTATGCATTAACTTTAAGATAAACATTTTTATAAAGTGTTCTAAGGGTTTGTGTGTGTGATGTAATATTATTATGCGTTTTTAACTATACAATGGTTACTTAGTGGGCAATAATTAATAACAAGCTATTAATAAAAATAATCAGTTAAAATTTACTTTGCATTATAATCTTTTTCAACTGAAATGTTTCTTTAACTCTTCTCATGTATTTGATCATACAGGGTTAAAACGAACCATCAAAAATTCTATTTGTAATGCATTTTTTCTTTAATTAAATGATCTAATAGCCTTCAGATAAAATAGGCTTCCGTTTTCTTAACTGGGTCTTATTAATACGAGCGTGCAGTTATTAACTACCTTTCTCCACATGTTTTTTTCCCCTTCTGTTATCCTAAAAATAATCCTATCTACTTCCCACTGACACAAAGACCAAACTTTCGTGATAGCTCGAGCAGTTTCATGGCTGCTCGTACCAAGCAATTTCCTTCGCACTCGAGCGCTATCTGGCAGGGAAATATCGCACCACATTCTCTTTGAGAATATTAAAGAGTTGGCTGGCAAAAAAATTTTCAAGGCACGTCAAAGAATGGAAGGATCTTTACTACCAATTAAAGTAATTTTAGAAGTAAACGACGGAATAAGCTAACTTTTAAAAGAGAAAACCGGGCTATTTATACCGAGATAGAGGAAGATAATAGCGGGGAAAAGCAAAATAAAATTAAATGAAAGCGGAAAGCAATAAAAATACTAATGCAATTTAAACAAGACGTTGTATCCCATCATTGAGTGAAGTTGAGTTGCTTCGTTTTTATTTTTGCGCTTTAATGATCGTTTTCGTTTTTATGGGGTTTATTGAATAATCCAAATTTAACTTTGTGATTAAGATGACAAATCTAATACTTGTGTGTGTGTAGAAAACGCTTAAGGAATCTTCACATGTGGTTTTGAACATTGGAGTTTCTTTATAAGCAACTATTTATGATAAATTAAAAAAATGTTTTAAGGCAAAAATGGAAATTTGTAAAAATATTCTGCGCATAACTTTAAACTGATAATGTTTTTCTAGTTTTAATTTAGTTCTAAAATTTTATATCCTAATGGTGATTTCTTATTTAAACTTTTTGTAGTTTTTAATAACTATATTACTAGTTTTTTCTTTTTATTTATTAAACAACTTTATTGGAAGAGAAACATTTTATGAAAAAAAAAAAGGATTACTTTTGGTAATTTTTAGGAGAGTATTAAAATAGTGTTTCTCAACATTTTATGGAAAGTGTGCTCAAATTTTCGAAAAAATATCTGGAAACGGGTATCTTTCTAACAAAATCTTTACTCAGTACAAAACAACTGCTTAACTTATTAATTATAATAAGGATCTTAGTTTCCTAATGGCAAGACACTATTTTTCAATTTAAGATATCCCTATTGTGATTCCAACCATTGTTGAACTACGATAGATGGTTGTCTCGCTTCCACATACACCAACGACTCAGGGTGGGTGCTTGGGAGTTTTCTAGTCCATGCGACACCGAAAGTGAAAATACGAATTTGCTTTAAGACTCATCCGATAGATGGTACCACTAGATTTTGACACTCCCTCAGTTTTGACTTGGATCTGGAAATGGAGCAAATTTTCTCCAGACCATTACATCCATGGTAACTGCTCAACGACCGACCACAGGATTTTTGATTCTACTGATTTAACGAACGAGTATATGGCATATACTCGTCGCCTCTTTGGGAATAGAACCCAACACTTTTGGACAGAAGGCCGATGTCCTAGCGACTAGGCCCTGTCCACACGTGAATAGGGTATCTTATCTATAAAGTTTTCTCGGGAGACAATTTATGTAGTAGACACTAAAAATATCTTAAAACAGCCTTAGGCGATTAAGCTGTATACTGGTTGGTCTCAATTTTAATATTTTTATCATTTTATTTATAACAATATTTAAATACAAATATAGGTCATTATTGAAGTGAATATATAGATTAATAATCTTTAAGAAGACATCCAAATCACTGCATATGGAAGGAAAACAAAATATTAGTCCCTTGATAATTTCAAAGTTATTTCTTAATTTGGTCATTTATGATATAAATGCTAATGAAATAATTGCTGCAGTTCTTTAATCAACATTTTTTAACATCGCTTGTAAATTAGTCAAGCTAACTGGAAGCTATTCATTCATTGTCGTGTGACAGCTAGGCTGGCAACATGGGGTGCGCTGCTTCACTTTTCCAACTGAGCCCTATTTTCGTGTGGAATTCGACTTCCTCAGTACACACATGCCATAGGGACCCGTTTATAGGGTAGGCAACCATTCACAACCCATTCATACAAGGAAAAGACAAAGACAGAATAAATAAAGAAAGTACACTCATGCCCAAACCGGGAATCGAACCCAGGACCTCCCTATCCGTAGAACTGGAAGCTATATGAAACAAGAAAATGCCAACACAGTTTAATTTTTCCATCTCCGTTGTAAGTTCGGTTTCTTAGATGCTTTACAATCTTTTCACACACCACCTCTACTTTAACCTAGTCCAATAATTTAAAGAGGATTTTAAACCTCTGTAAACATCCACATGTTGGAGGTGGGAATCGTACCCGCGAACTGTTGAATTGAAGGGTTGAAGCCTTCAGAGTGATCAACTCACATCTCAGCGTCACAAATGAGAAATCAACTTTACATAAATGTCGCATAAACTCGCATGTTCTTACAATAGGCGATAAAAATGGATCACTTTCCAATACAGAATTGGCATTCATTTATCCTTTTGATTCTTATAGGCCGACACTGTTGAAAACTGGATTTTAACTGAAGTAACTAACAAATAGGATTGTATAAAATGAATTTAACTTTATCATGAACTTTGAAATATTTGGTTGTCCGCGAAAATTAATCTTATAATTACTTTTTCCGATGGAAAATACCTTTCAAAGCTATTACTTGGTGATTGTAACTATTGATTGACGATTGCATATAATTTTCATAATTCTAATACTTGGTGAAAATTAATAAAATCATATTAAATATATTAATATTTATTTGTTTTATTTAAATTAATTTTTCTATAAACAGTCTATTTTATTAAAAAAGTAAGTTCCTCTGCATTTTTTTAGTTCATTCTGTATAGTTTTTCGTGTAAACTGAAACTTAAATTTCTAATGTTTCAAATTACATCACTAAAACCAAACAAGTTCATAACTCAAAAAGTTGTTAGGTTGTATCACACTAAGAAACTTAATAACATTTTGTAACAACTTTTGTATGCGTCAAATCAACTTGCAAAGTGTTCATTTTTTAAATATATATATATATATATATATATATATATATATATATATATATATATATATATATATATATATATATATATATATATATATATATATTTACTCCATTCAATATATATATATATACTTCTCCATTCTTGAAATTTTTAATGACGTAAAACATATGGCGGCTAAAAATCTCATCCCTTGTGTACAAAATCCATTATTATTCTATATATTCCAAATTGTAACGTTACGCTCTGTCACGAAGCAACTCAAAAAAGTTGAAGCAGGGCTGACATCTACCCGATGTCGCATTTCGACAGATTAATTAATTTTACTGAATAAAACTCAGAATGTGAAACGAAACTAACATTTAATGAAGCACACAGAACACTACAAACTACATGGACAAAGGTTACAAGGTCTACTGAAGAGAAAAAAAAATATCAACATATGACGTCAGCTCGTGCGGGATGCGCACGGCACATGATTGGTGGGTGAGGTGCTGCCATTCGCACAACCCAAATATTCTTTTATTTCTTCCAAAATACAATCACTATAGTTACGAAAGAGGGAATTATCAAAATAAAGCGCATGCGCCTTTTCCTCATCCCTTGCGATAATGTTTTGTTGTTTACGTTTTTTACTTTCAGTTTGGGTCCTTATTACCATTGTTTACAAGTTTTTACTTTTGCATTCAAACCAAAATTCTTTGAGGGACAGCGCGTGGAAAGGATGTGGATGGCGAGGGTTCGCTGTCATGTTTCAGTTAATTTTTCTGCTCTGAAGTGTGTAAATGATATGTATAGTAAAACTATTCTTATCACTAAATTAATAAAATTTAAATAAAATTTCAGTAATCAAGAGAATTTAAATAGAATCTATTGCTAAAATTTCCCCATGACTACGTCATACTATATTGACATTCTAAATTTGACTTTTTTTCGAAGCACTTGCAGCTGATTAATTTATAATGAAAACAATCTGGCTTCTTCTCTTTTGACTGATGTGCCGATTTCCCCCGATGCATTTTCAATTCTTCTCATAAAATTATTGATTGTGATATTTTATTTTAGCAGCAACGAATGCAAGTTCCATTATGCAAGCATAGATGCGAACTAGTTTCATCGTCTGTTGAAGAGAGTTTGTCAACAAAAAATGGTTTTATTGCTTTTAGTAATCCAAAATGTATGAGAATTTTGCTAATGATTTATTCTGAATATTTTTTATAACGCCATTTTTTGGTTTTTGTGTTCAAAGTACGAGCTAGGCGTGTTTTATTTTGAGCTGAATTTCAGTTTCTTTCCCAGTTTGTCTTTAGAAGTCACTACAATTTTGATGATTTTATAGAATTCTTTACAAAAGCTTTTATGTAAATGCTTAACATCATATGAACATCTTCTTTCCTAGATATTTATTCTTAAATATAAAAATATTTTATAAATATTCAAAGTGGTAGTACCTGATAATTTATATACTTAATTTGATTAGTAAAAGTTTCCAAAAAAGCAATACGTAAAAAAATTGAATTTTTTTGTATTAATTATCAGTTAATGTTTTCATTCTAAAACTAATTAATTAAAAACGAAATAATTAACCAATTTATTTAATCCGTAAAATTTAAAGGTACCGAAATGTGAAAAGAATTATCAGAATTTCCTAATTTACTTGCTATAAAAAGCAGGAAAGCATATTGGAATTTTTTTGCTTACTATACAAACTTTTCAAAAGAAGCTTTTACACTAAAGATGTGATGTCTTGATGTGCTCAGCATACTGAATGAAGGTTTAAAAAAGTAGAAAATTACCTTCAAAGTGTCACAAAGAAAAAATCATCTTCCATCTCCATTTTTCTTATGAAACCTGCTTAGAATATCAACACATTTTCTAAACCAGCGGGCTATAATGTTAATCTTAAAGCCTTTTTAAACTGTTATATATATATATATATATATATATATATATATATATATATATATATATATATATATATATATATATATATATATATATATATATATTATACTATACTATACTGCTTTCTCAATATCCTTAAAGGATTTTCTTTAAACAATTGTAAGAATCCAAAAGTGGAACAGATAATATAAAGCAGATGCTACCAGTTTAGAGCGAACATCAATAGACGGTATTCATTTAATGTCCTATGCTTTGTTTTCTATTTTTATATAAATCTAATAGATAGTTGAAATATAGGACCATCTAGTTATTACCGCAGATGCCGTATAATCCAAAATTCCAGTTCTGAATTACTTTTGGCGATGAAGAAATGTTGCCAAGAGGACGTATTGTCACGAGCGTGATGACGTAAATACTAAAGTTGCCACACTAGAATTTTCTGAGTATTTTTTATAGATGTCCATATCTATGACGTAATAAAAACCAGGTTGCCAGATACATTACAAAATATGACAACAAAATCATGAAACTCAGAATTTGGCATCCTGGATTATACGGCATCTGTGCCCAAGTTATTATAATATAACTGTATTGGTCGATGCTATGCAGAGATTTATGTGGAAGAAAATGATCTGGTAAATTTTACATCCCATATAAAGTGTCTTATAAATTTTTCTATTTTTTAGTTTTAATTTAATATTATAGGATATATTTTCTGTAAGAATTTTAGTATTACTTCTTTGTCGATAATTAGGACTGTAATTTAGCTTTTTCATTCTTAGATAGTTGAGCTGGCAGGCGAATGGTTAGCGCTCTTGCCTATGGTTCAACAGTTCGTGCGTTCGAATCCCACCTTGGGCATGGATGTTTGTAGTGGTTCGGAATCCACTTTAAACCGTAGGTACCGGTCTAATTAGCCCTCGTATGCAAAAAATGACCGCTGAGCGACAAACATTCTTAGATAATAAAAGTTAATCAAGGTTTATGCAGTTTCAGTTGCAGAGCGGCAGACCTTTTTCTTAACTGGGAAATCAAGCAAAGTATTTTCATTCTAACATTAAAGAAAACATATTCTGAGAACGAGTTTTAAAAGAATTTTACATTCTGCGTTGTTAACTAGTGTTCTATGTTGAGTGTTAAAAGGATATTAGATAATGAACACGTGCATAAATTTGGAACTTAATAGGATAATAATATAAATTCCTAACTATTTGCGAACTTGGCGGCACGGCTGCAAAAACTAAGTGAATTCGCGGTTATATGACACAATTATAGAAAAAAATAGGTATCAACCAAGTATGCTATAAATAAAAATATACATAATAGGTTATATAAACTTATATGTTACTTGTAGATAATATAAAATTATTCAAATTTTACAAATTTATAGATTTAGTTTTGTAAAAAATCTTTCAAAAATGTTTCTTTGCATTTACCTTTTTTTATTAGTGATTGAAACTAAATTTAAATTTAAATATCACAGATGACCGGGAATATATTGTAGAAGCTTTATTTTAATTATTTAATATTATATTTTTTAACAGTTTTACTAGCAATATATAAAATGATAATGCATTAGCATCAATTTTTGAATTGAGGACTTTTTTTTTTAAAAAAATGTAAAAATTATTGAAGGGATAATTTCTTTGTCAGATATATATTTAGAATTTTTCAACATGAATTATTTTTGTTACGTTTGTATTTTACACTTTCTAATTTCTTTCGAAAAATTTTAAAAATCATGTATTTACGTTTTCTAATGCTTTTAGTTATTTTTAATATTTATGATGATCATAACAAAAATAACATGGGAAATAAAAAATTCCATAAATTTTCTACATCGCTTCTCGTTTGATGATTAAATCTTAGCTTTGGGGCAACTGCACCTAATTCTTTATTCAAAATTTAAGAAGAAAGCTTTAATTAAGAAATGAATTATATTATTATCAAATGAAGCGAAATATTATGATCTGCCATTTTTAATAATACAAATATGTATCCCTTATATTCAACTAAACTTTTCAAAACAAGCCATGGTTTATTAAATATTTGGAGGAAAAACAATATTTCTCTTATTTTCCTGAGGACCATTTTAAAATATTGGCATTGATATGTTAATATCTGGAATTGTTATGCTAAATGATATGTTAATATCTCGAGAAATTTCGTAAGATTAATCTAGGAAGAAAATACTTGGAAGACCTTGGAGAATAGAAACGACAAGTTGAACCACGTAAGCGCTTATGTGATAAAAGAGAATTACAAATTTATTTTATAATATAAAAAAAACTTATCTATAAATTTCAAACAAAGATTAGGCGATTTACGATAGCTTTACATTTTTAAGACGTGTTTCCATCGTAATTTAAGTGTCGTTGTCGTTAAAATAGGATATAAATAATATAATAAAGATTATTTTAAATGAATAATTAAATAAAATCGCATTCTTTGTAGCTGTAATACGTAAAAATATTTTTCGTGATAACAATGCAAAATAATATGGCTAAATAAAATAACTTTATTATTTTTGTTATTAATTAGTCGATAAAAATGGCCATTGAGTAAAATTGCTATCCCGGAATAATTTTCAAAAGTAGTGGCTCCTATTCACGTGTCACAACGGAGAAAACCCGGAAATACCCAATGCAAACAACATGCATGCTGAAGACAGAAGCGCATTATCCATGGTATAATACTTTCTGGATTCCTCAGAAACTTTTGCTCTGATCCTACCACTAGATCCAGAAAATTGTAACCGTAGTTTTTCTTATCAAAAATGATGTATATAGTTTAACTTATTTAAGGTCTTAAATTTCTTAAGATCTCTTTTGGTATTTAATTTCGGGCAAAAGAAACTTGATTAAATTCAATGCAATTTCTAAGAGTTTGTTTTAATCTTTGTTAAACTTCAGAACGGAAATTCTCTCCTTGTGACTGGAATTCCATGTGATATTTTTAGAAAATTACCCCTGCTTTACATTTAAATTAAACGGTTTATATCATTCAAAACTCAACTAAATGAAAAACCATCTAGGATTAATAGTGAGACAAAATCAATGTTTTTGATAATACAAATAACCATTCATAATTCTTTATTATTTAAAAATTTCAAGATGTAATTAGTTCTGCTCATATATCATTAGTTTGCACACACATATATGTTTATATCTGTTAAAATAATAATATTTAATTTAATTTGCCTCAATTGTGTGTGTAACCTAATTAATAAAATAAACCTCTCATCTCTGACTGATTCTAAGCTACTTTTAGTCACTTTTCCTACATAAATTGAGTTTGTTGTACTCTCATATATCTTCATGTACCACCATTTATTTCCCAGTATGCTACAGAATATCGGGAAAATAGAATCAAAATAAATCATTGATAAAATAATAAAAATTGCTCCGAAGAAAAGGAAATAAACTCTACTGAACATAGGGAATAAAATAAATTAAATCGCAGAGATAATCTGTAAAACTTCAACTTCAATAAATTCTATTCTCATTGAATCGGAAATTAACTGGAGAGTAAATCGGAAACTATGTTTTCAACCATTTGAAGAGAGATTTCAAATCTTTTTCCATCGTGCGCTCTCACGAGGAGGAGAATTCTTTGTTCCGATGGAAAGGAAGTCACTCTTATTTTAACTTTCATTATTTTTTATAAAAACAGAATGTTTTCTTTGACTGTAATCAGAAAAAAATTCAAACATGATGATCGATCCATAGGAGTTAATACTTTTTTTAATCTCAGATTTTTTTAGCCGCAAAAGTGAATAATGTTTTGAGTATCATGTTGATATTAAGAAAAATATATTGGTATAACCTATTTACAATACTGCAATACCTAAGCTTTATCATCTGATAATGATAAATTAGATAAATGAATTAAATTTTAAACATAAGGTAATGATGTCTGTGAATATTTTTATTACAGAAACATATAATCTTTCTCTAATATATTTTATGTAGTTTAATTTTCTAAAAATAAGTTTATCTTAGGTAACAATTTTATATATATATATATATATATATATATATATATATATATATATATATATATATATATATATATATATATATATATATATATAATGCTAAGTTAGATATAGAACTGAAAAGAGCACAAGAATATATAAAAACATTTAAGCTTAGCAATACATTTTGCGCAAAAGCAGCTAGAATAGTATTACTAAGGTATAGTTTGCACTGGGGTGTACTGGCTTCTTTAAGACTATGTCTTAGGCCATTGCAGAAAAGCCATAATTTGTGCCAATGTGGTCAACACCCTCTGATGAAGTTGGCCATATTGGTACTTTATTCCATTTTTATCTATATTTCTTTGATATTTTCAATGTATTGTTTTCCATTTAATACTTTCAATGTACTATTCTCTATTTGGCATTTAATATTTTCTATATACTATTCTCCATTTGGCGTTTTTCATTGTATTTTGTTTCATTGTATTCATTGTATTTTATAAAATATATATATATATATTTTATAAAATATATATTTTTTTGGAATTTTTTGGAAACTCATCCAAAAATACCTTAACAGATTAGAAATATGTCTTATACGTTTATTTACGTATATGTACCTATATTTACGATTTTGTCGCGTAAAAGATATCTTTTCATGTAAGATAATTCAATGTAAAGAATAATACTGTAGTAAGTGAATTGAAATACTCTTGAAGTCAACGAGACTACTTTTTGGAAAATTGTTACTCTTTCAAAATCTTTCTTTTATAGATCAGAGATATAAATTTGCTATTTTATGTGCTGTCACTATTATTTTATGCAAAATATGCTTTTCCACATCAGATAACAGCAGACTAGAAAAGAATACAGAAGTATATAAACCAAATGAAATACAAATAATCAAAAAAATAATACGTAGAAAATCATAGCTATTTAAAGTGTTTCACTTTTATCAATCAGAAATATAGCTTATTTTATATACTTTTAATGGTTCCGTATTTTACGTACATTTACGATAACATTACGAACACGTTTATTTATAGTAGATTAGTTTGTGTAAGAAATGATACAAATATAGTTAAATATTAATCAAAAACAGATAATTGTTTAGAAATGTATTACACTTAAAAGTTTTTTTACTGAACAGAAATATTTATATTTACTTGAATTTGCGATTTGACGTACAGTTATAAAAAATTAAGTTATGAAATATACCTTTTTATATACAAAATTATACTGTCACATAAGAAATGATACAGAAGTAAGTGAAATGGAATTTACTTAATAATAAAATGTTTTTAGAGAAAAGCATTTTTGTCACAAAAGTTTTTATTATATAGTTCAGAAAGGTTTTACTATATAGATCACTTATGATTCTATTTAAAAATGTAATTACACTAGTCTACAAAAAAGGTTTTTAGAATAATTAACTAAACAAAATCTTATTAATTTGTTCCCGGTGAGCTTAAACATGCATTCAGATTTTTTCCATTAGCCAGAGTTCTTTTGCGACACATTTTTAAATTTCTAACAGAATTGATAATTAGGAAACACTGAATAATAAATATTCAGATAATTCTGGCTTAAAACGTTGTGTAATTTAATTTTTTGCTATATTTTGCGTTCGTAGTGCCTCTTTTGATTATTAAGCAGAGAGTCGGCCGCATAACGGAGCACCACCTGCCTGGGCACCTCTTTTCCATGAGAGCATTTTCTTGATTGAAACGCTCCCCATGCTCATCAGAGAAGCCCCAATATTTCATAAAAAAAATATAAATGGGACTTCAAAAGGAGAATTTTTGAGGGAAGTGTACATCGCATTCCGTTGTATGAATACAGAAGATCAGTTACCACTTCCTTATCGTTTTCTTCTTTATTATTGCCACCGAATCCTCTACAAATACTTTGGAATGATTTTTACGCAGCGTTTTCCAAATGATTAAACAATTTTATACAATTTTCACCATGCAATCTTATTTGCGATCTTATAAATATTCTTTTCTTCAATTTTACAACACTTATTTTACGAAATTTAGATTTCTGTTACATAAATGCAACAGAACTTTTGTTCTTAACAAAATATTTCCTCAGCCCCAGTTTTATATGTAGGGGAGGTAAAAACACCTTTTTGGGTAAAGGAGTATTTTCTACTTTTATATGTTCTGAAAAAAAATAATCAAGCTCAAGCCATTGTTTCCTTTTAAAATAAGACTTCCTGTCACCTTCACACAAAGAACAACTAAAGTTTCAGTCCTTAAGTAACAAACATAAAAATAAAGTTATTATATTTAAGTCACTTTATTATATTTATGTTATATTTAGTGGAGTTATTTTTTCCCTAATAACACAGTTTCATATTATTATGTTTCTTTTATATCATTAGCATACGTAACATGTAATGATGGTAATTTATTTCCATTAAGCAGTGATACAGACTTCAAGCTAACTTTTAATGCATTGATGATAAATTAATTCTCATTTGGCTGCTGTTATTAACCATGAACCTCTCCATTACTGAATAAACATTATTACAAAAAACTAAGTTGACTTCTTTTGAGAAGTAGTGCCTAAAATTTCTATGTCGATTACAATAAATGACTATTCGTACGTCTTCTTTAATTAGATTGCAGCCTTTGAGCTTGAAAAGTAAACGATCCACTGACTGTTTAGACAAATTTAAAACCCCTTGTAAGGTCATTAGCATCTTATTGAGAATAAAAGGTAAGGTTAAAATGAATTATCTGCTTCAAAGTTAGGGTTACATCTTTCCTTTGTCTTTAGTGTGAGTTTGGTAGGAGTAATCATTTTATAGTCATAAAATCTGGAAACTTAAGCACAAGATATTCTTCCCTATGAGGCAAAAGTCTCATTGCAAATTGGGATACTTTACTGCATACTTTGCTTTGTTACGCAGATGTAGCAGTCAGTTGACTGGTCTTTCCTCCAAGTCATTGGGACTGAAAATTGCACACATGATTAACATTTTTCCATCCCTTCAGAACCCTAACATAGGATGCACAGCATATATCTGGGTACAGTCATTATCAAAATCACCAACTTTTCAGCAACCGGAGCACAGTTCAAAACAGTTTTCACAAGTGATGTGAAATGTCGTCTTTGAGACTTTGCAGTAAGTTTTCAGTAAGTGCAACAGCAGTCGTTTGTTTGATTTAAACAGTGTAATGGTATATTAATGTATATATATATGTAAATATATGTAATTTAAGACAAATAAAAATAGTACAAAACCACAGCGAAGATAAAAAAAAAAAACAACCACTATATATGTGTTGCCAGACTCACTGCTATTTCAATTTATCATTGATTTCCAAGAATCAATGAAAAATACCTAGAAAACTTTGCCTGATGAAAGGAATCTGAACATATTTTGTGTTTCAGTATGTAAAATTACTTTAGAAACACTACATAGTTTTCTTGGAAAAAAATTAGGTTGAGTAGTGTAATTTATATCGCTCATCATTCTATACTTTCCTATAAAATCCACGTTAAGCTTTTGGTCCTGGCTTAAATACGAGGGCTAATTAGAGAAGACCTAAAACTTAAAGAGGATTCTGAACTATTATAAGCATCCATGCCTAAAGTGAGATTCGAATACAGCTGATCCGAAGAGCAGAGCGTTAAAAGTTCAAACGCTGTGTAAAGACAGAGAATAGTGTTTCAAGAACAATAAGAAAAATTTTGAATGAATTTTATAAAAAAAAAATTAGATGCATTAGATTGACAAGTCTTTTCAAAAACTGATACTTGTGAATAAAGATTAATTAATTTCTTAATGCGATCACATTGTATAAATAAATGTTGATAACATACGCTTCATTTGAAATATTCTTTTTTATTTTATAAGTTTCCTCGCTTTTGCATTTTTATTTTTATTCAATTTTTTTTTTTTTTGATTTTCATGTGAAAAATCTTTTAATAATTTTTAATAAAAACTCCAAAATATTGATTCATGAAAATGTTGATTGCTTTAATTATAAGTAAGATTTTTAGATTTTAATTGAAAAAAAATATATTAAAAGTAAAAACGCGATTAATTTGATGTAATTTAATATCTCGTATATCAGGATGAACTGTCATCTGAAGAAAAAAATATATTATTCTTCCACTGCCACCTGTCTTCAATAAGTTTGTTTGCAATTATGTATCCTTCTCTTCTACATTTTACCATTATGTGTCATTCTATTCTATTCACTCTTAATGGATCCTCTGGTGGTGCCATCTATCGGAGGAGTCTTAGAGCAATTACGTACTTTGGCTTTCGTGGTGCTCTAGTTAGACTCACCCTTCAGACTCAATTTCGCATTGCGACGGCTGGCTTGTGCAATTGTCATAAATAACAACAACAATCATCTTTGTAGATAACGTCAACACATCATGGCCTGAGTTACTTGGTGGATCAAGGTACTTCAGCCAGAAATATTAGACTCTGCTGAGACACTAAAACCGTCGAGCCCTTCACTTTAGATAAAGGTCGCATGACGCATATTGACGCGAGGAGTGTCGCTGCTTCTTATAAATCTGTCCTTTTTTTTTTAAAAAAGGACGTTAGGTTATAGACCAACGCACCCAGAAACAGCTCAGAAAATATTCATGTAATGATTTATGCTGTGAGAAATAAAATTTTGGAGATTGCAC
This sequence comes from Latrodectus hesperus, assembly GCA_037975125.1. Classification (NCBI taxonomy): domain Eukaryota; kingdom Metazoa; phylum Arthropoda; class Arachnida; order Araneae; family Theridiidae; genus Latrodectus; species Latrodectus hesperus. The sequence goes on along the minus strand of CM075852.1, from coordinate 13,993,141 downwards.
ATGATGTACAGTTTATTGTAATTATACTTTTGTTCGCAAAACCTTTGTTTTTCATTCAACTTAATGCATCTTTATTGGGATATTCTTTATTACATAGATTCTTTATACTTTTATGAATAAAGAATCGTGCATAGCATTCTCTTTAAAAAAGTTAACATAAGAACATTTGTTAGTGTAGCATATTTTTAACTTTATCTATATGTATTTATTTTTAAGTTACTGTTTTCATTTTATGAATTTTTTGAAACTGATATGTCAGATATAAAAAGATCGAGGCTTTTTGATAGAGTCGTCGATAAAATTCGCAAATTAACTGAGTGCCTATTTCACACCCATGTGGTGTTTTTTTCAGTTTAACATTTTGAAGCTATTTTTTGCCTTTACTTATGCTGCCATTCTTTTAGAAATTGCGCATATGTTAATTGTATTTGGAAAAGTTTTCCTTTCCATGTTGCACAACTCTTTTAAAATAAATAAGAAAATATCGATATAGATGAATTGTTTAGATAAAAAACATTTTTTTCAATTTATTATTCTTTGACCGAATATTCTTGTTTTTTACCAAGATAAAATTTTATATTTAGGAATGCGGGGAAATAAAAAATAACAATTTTGATTATATTAAATTTTAAATTCCTAAAATTTAAAACTGAAGATGATGTTATCAAAATATTTTACTTCGAAATCAATTCGAACAAAATGTCGCTCATGGGGAAAACTTTTTCATGGTTGAAATTCGGAAACAATTCTTTTTACTTGATTATTTCATTTTTCTAATTAACAACAGGTTTCTCTTTCTGCACTGAAGTTCCAGAAAACACCTTTTCATTCAATGCACAGGGTTCGAGATATTTTTTAGAATTTTTTCTTTCATAAATAAGGAGAATTTTTCTTAAAAGAAGTGAAATGAAGACAAAAATAAAATCTAATTTATCATCCTATTCAAAAGAAATGCACTCGCGCAGAGTTCGAGGGGATAACATCCAATTATGAAGAAAAGATTAACCGAATCAAAGAGACGGAAATATCTTTTTCCTTTCAAAGATGAGAAGGAAATATTCAACGTATAGAACTCTTTTTTTTCGAAACCGTTCTTTCCGTAAGCTTTCCCTGTATTTATTTGCTCCAATTTTCAATTTCATTTGTTATGGCAGTTATGCCTGACGGAAAAATTCTTAAAGCAAATATATTAAATTTAAAGGAAGTGTATTTTTTACTTTAGGGGAAAAAATAATTTTTTTCTTTTTATTTTTAGAAACAATGTTATCAAGTTTTCACGCACTGTTGAATTATACGATGTCTTTCAAAATAGAATGTCAAAATGTAAAGAAATGATAGCATTTATTTGGCTTACGGTGTTGCTTATTTAAAATATTCTTGTGTGTTCTCCGTATATTATCGATGGGTTCGATTTTCTTGTATGCCTAGTGTGACTTATTGCATAAATACCAAAGGGTAAAAGTAGCCTTATGCTGAAAGATCTGGCCCTCGTTTCCTAAGATAGGAAGTTCGATACTTGAGATAGCTAAAGATTGTCGTCTTAGTGTAACTAATGCGCTTGAAATACTTTCACAGTATGGAAGATGAAACAGGAAATTCATATGTCGATTTCGTCAACTGATCTGTGGCAGAGTTCCAGTGGCTCACGCCGTTCAGATAAGCCAAGTGACTGGTGGGGAGACCGCATTCTCCCTCGTTGGGTGGCTCCGAGCGTTGTCATGTCCTTTAGGTTCTCATTATAGGAAGGTAATGAGTTCATATCTCAGTTGAACCGAAGATGCGTCGCTAAAGGCAGCTGAGGCACATTGAAACTTGGCGTGGTTGCAATGTCATCCTAGTGAAATGATACCTCTGGGGGTGGTCTGCTGATCCTTGCTTTACAATCCCGAAGGCTCCCTTCAGTTATCCCCGGCTTCAGTTATTAAATAAAACCGAAGTGAAAATTTAAAATTGTTAATTAAATTTAATATTTGAAATGCATCATTCTGTAACACAAAGTATCAAAAGAATATGTAATATTTTTTGGTATTCATTTCAAAATCACTTGGAGTAACGTCACCGTTTTACTTAATAGATACATGAAATTGGCCACGAATTTTAAATTTACGCATTGACACTTTTTACATGCCGTAATCCCTTATCACAATCCATTGGATTGCATTTTTAGGATTAGAGTCACATCCAAGTACAACGACTCATCATGCTGAATTTCTCTCAATTAAAGAGATCACTGCTTTAAATTCAGGTTGTAATGTTTGCGAAATGGCATGAAAACTATTGTTCGTAGAAAGAGTGCACTTGTAGACATGCAACCATTCTTTGGTGATTCTTGCAAAAAATCATCTAAGGGTGATCCTTGGTCTAGTGGTAAGGCCCCACTCTTTAAGGCAAAAGGTCTTGGGTTCGAGTCTAGCTTCCGTTGAACAACAAAAGGTGTATGATTCGTTTCTGACTTCAGCATGCAAGTTTGTTGATGTATGCGCTTGGGGAGTTTTCGGGTTTCCTTCCTTGTTATTTATAAGAATCACGTAGTTGGTGTTACAACAGCCTTCGTCTAACAGGCAGTCCACAACGTCATGTGACAAAAGAAATCATCTATGATTGAGACGTATGCTATTATAAATGACTGAACCGAAGTTCCACTTCTTTGTAATATAATTACATGAACAAAATCTCTTTATTGAGAGGCGTTTTCGGCAGCTTATTTTTGCCAGTTGCGATTCCACAGCCTTTGAACCAGGATTAAGTAACGATGTTGACACCTGAGGTACTTCCTTCCTCTCTGTGCCCAACCATACTACTAAATGGGTAGGTATGCTCACGGCTGAACGCTCACTTTCGGCACACAAGAGCTAATCAGATCGGAACCAATAGCTTAAAATGGATTCCAAACAATTCAAGACAGGTGGGATTTGAATCCATAAGCAGTTAAACCAAAGCACAAACCGCTTAACTGTCAGCTCGGCCACACGAGGGAAGGAACGTGTACAGGATGATGACCTTCGGTTGGTACAGGCATCGCTACCTTTTGGTCATGAATTTTCATCAGGCGAATGTTAAGATTTCCATGTGTGTAACAGTTTTTCATTTTGGATTAAAGTGATTTCTTATTTTACTTGTGAATTAAATGCATTTTGGATAGAATTTAATCAGATTCAAATTCATTTATTTTTACGCATCTAACTTATACTGAAAATTTATTTTTATTAACACGTTAATTATGGAAATGTTCACATTAATTGGAAATTTTAAAAAACTCAGATTTATATAAAGAATAGCTTTCAAACAATATCAAAATATTTGATGATGGATCGATTTATTTAATTTATCTAGTATTTGAACAAAGACAAAATATATTTGTAAATTCAAACACTGATGGTTATGCTCTCCATTGATAACTTCATTAGTATTGTTTCTCTAGAACACGGGGAAAGCACTCAATTCATTTCAAAACCAACCATGTGACATCCGAACTTTCACTGTCCTCTTCCTAAATCCCAACTATACCATAGAAAAAATTTAGAATATTTATCATCCTTTGTCCCCACGATAACGACTGGGTTGGTTATCAAGTTATCGATAAATATTTCGATGCTATTTTTTTTTATTCATCGTTCGATCCTTTAACAAAATGGGTAATTTTTTATTTTTGAATTTTATTTTTAATAAAGAAATTTTTGTTGCATTGAATGTTTTAGGGATAAATAAAATGATGCAACTGTAGTTTGGCTGATAACCTAAATTTTATTTGCATTCGAAAGAGCTGTTGCAAATAAAATTTAGCACATTTAACATCGTTACCGTGATGAAGTCGATACCAGAGCTGGTATACTTCCTTCGTATCACACCGTTGAGAGTTTTAAATACTACTTTTAATGTGCTTAGTTATTGCAATTCACCACATTTCTGACGCTGACCTATCTCCGACAATCACTTTAACTATTTGAGTTTTCATATTATGCAATTAAATTTTCTTAAATGTAATTAAAAAGGAGGAAAGACGTTATAATAAAAATATAAAGAACCGGGATTTAAAAATACATAAGGATTTCCTTTTCTAATCCCTCAATTTTATTTATCGTGATCGATTAGTGAAGATATTGAAAAAAATGGCTGTCACACAAAAAAGATAAATCACTCCGACCAGCCAGGATGTGGTACCTGAAAGGAAGCCTGCAAAACAAGCGGCATTGACATCATGCATTTGAGATATGTACATCGTTAACATTTCAGTGCATGTCCACATTACGAGTATTGTAGGTCCGTGTCATCTATGCTTGCACAAAGACTGGCTCCCTCTGCAAAACCAGGTGGACTTTGGCAATATGTGCAAGCTATATGGACTGCCATACCCCAATATTACATCTACGGCCGAAGTGTGTAGCAGCGGTTATAGCCGAGAAAAGAAGCTGCACTAAATACTGGTGTTAACATCATCTAAGCATATCCATATTACGGATAACACAGGTGCATGTGGTCTGTGTTTGCACAAGGACTGACTTGGGATACAGTATCTTCTTCAATACCAGATACGTTTTGACAATATCTAGCTGCTGCTTCAACCGTAATCATAAATCCAAGGCCGAAGTGTGTGGCAGTTACTCTGACTTTTGATTTTACCATTGTCTACGCTTCATAAAAGGCAGCGATTTCAATCATTTAATCTTTGTATAATGTGTTATCTTCCAAAGAAATAATACCTCTGGTCCTTCATGGTGTTGCATTTTTAATAGCCACCAGGATATCACCTGCATTGTTAAAGATTTGAAATCTAAAAAATGATGCATCTCGTTAAAATCGTTAAAGAATCGTTATTGGAAGTTTTTTCATTTAGAAATGGAAACATTTACTATAACAATATGAGCAATAGAGTAGGACGATAGTAAATACCATTTAATATAGTTATGAATGCTATTCTCTATGCTTAGTTTTCTTTCGAGGAAGTTTTAAATAACTGCATTTTGTCTAGTTTCAAATAGGCTACAAGAATTCAGATTCATCGAACAGAAATTTCTTAAATGAAAGGAATTATGACGATGAAGTATTGATCTTTTGCGTAGAAAATTAAACAACATGTAACAAAGGCCAGAAATCTTAAAAACTCATTTCTATCATTTAAGATAGTAAAAAATTCCTATTTTATATATATATTAAACAGCCCACCAAAACTCTTATATACAATTGAAATGAATTTTTTAATTGTTTTTGCATATTTGTTATTTTTTAATGATAACAATAACAAAATTATTTTCAAAGCATATTAGTAAATGTAATACTTTTTAATCGTGGAGTAATGGGTAAAAGTTTTGATCCAGGCTACTCGCAATGTTTTTAATAGGTCGATTTAACTAGAAAAAGTAAGCGGAGACTAGAATACTTTGAAAAGCAAAATGTGCCCTAATGGATATTATCCACATGATTTAGTAGTGTCTCGAAGTCAAAAAACAATGTATCGGTTCATCCTTAGGATTTTATTTTAGGATAGGCTGTACAGGTTCATTCCTTTGGATTTTATTTGAGGCAAAAGATGGCAATCTGGTAGTTAAATTGTTTGGATTCTTCAACTTAGTGAACTATTGACTGCCTTTCAGGTTCTTTTTTTACTTTGGATTTGAATGCTTTTACGGGCTCAGAACTCCCAAAAAACTATACAAATACAAATTCGATTGCTAATTTGACAAGGGCTTACAAAAACAAAATATCTGTCTCGTATACAAAAATGACCTCAAAGCGAGAAACTAAACAAATCTTCAGTCAAGAAATAAGCTATATTCTATCTTATCCAAAAATACTCATCCCTTTAACAGATTAGAAACATGCCTTGTACGTATATTTACGTAAATACACCTATATTTACGATTTTGTCGCGTAAAAGATACCTTCCAAATGTAAACACTGAAACAACAGTTCCTATGGGGCCAAGGACTACAGTGCCCATATCTGATTTCTGGACCAAGGACCCAGAGATGCTTCCGATTAGATGGTCAGTCTAACGTGAAACTCCCTGCGTTTAGTTCACAAGCATGCTTGGTAATCAATTTTCTTTGACTCATTGTAGCTAAGTTATGCTGAGTCGACGTTGTTCCTCCCAAGGATTGAACCCGTGCCTTAAAAAGTCGAGTCCCTACCACTGCGTCACCAGTCTTCACCTTTCAAATTTATTATTATTAATTATTGAGGCAATTTTAAGCAAACAGATTCATAGAATCGTGATGCCTGATGGTAATATTATTGCTTGAATAAGAAATTTGCATATTTCATTACTGATTATATGACAATTGGGTGACGACCCAATTGTATTCAATGGAGTGAACATCATTTCAGTCACTACTGAGCTGGCAACTGAATGGTTAGCAGAAATTCTAGTTCGAATTTCAGTAGTTAGGTTCTAGAATGGATGTTTGCAATTGATGCAGAATATGCTTTAATTGAAGTTTCTAGTCTAATTAACTTGTGTCTCTAGTACATAAAATAATAATAAAGCAAAAGACAAATTAAAGCCAAATTTCTGTTACCATTACTAGCACAGAACGTAGCTTCAATATTTCATGTTATTTCATTAAGATATTTAAGAATAATTAACTTATTTTTTATATTATATTTAAATATTTTTATTTATAAAAACAAAATTTGAATTCTAAAATAAAATTTAATAGGAAAATATCGTAATGAATATTACATAACTCTATAGTTTTTTCATAAAACATCAAAATATAGGATACAAGACTATCTTTTATTCTGAGATTTTTGCAACTCATTGCAAAAGACATTTGTTATTCGGATAAAATAGGAATCGAAATTTGTACCCATGAAATTGGATACATGGACTAAATTTAATTATGAATATTCCTGAAAAATAAGAAATATTCTATGCATTTAAATAGAATTTGTGCAGAACATACGCGGAGATATGGATTTCATATCGATGCTTTAGCCCATTTCTAACAAAAACATATTAAAATACTTTTAGAAAAAATGTTAGATTTTACCAAATTGTTGCCATATGACTAACAACTTTCGCTAAAATAATGACATAAATATGAAGAAAAAAATCTCGTGAGATGAATCTCAATTTTTTCTTTAGTTCGTGGCATCAACAAATCTTTCCCCTTACTGTGCTTGTCAAAAGCTATTTTCTCTATTAGAATACTTTCAAAAGTTTAAAGATGAAAAGCAGAAAAATGACATGCCTGTTTTCTTATTTATGAATATATTATATGATGTGCTTTTTTACATATAAATACATTTTTAAAGAAAACAAATTCTTTAAAAAACTTTTGTTTCTTCGACATAAAGTTTCATTCTTTATTTAGAAAAAAAGTAGTTTACAAACATATTTCAATGAAATAAAAGGTAAAACACCGAATTTAATAAAGGTTACTAAAGTAAAAGTTGAACTTTTCAAGGAAATAAAAATGATAAGGAAATATAAGTTATTAAGTAACTTTTAACAAAATAAAGGGGAATATTTATATTGATAATTTTGAAAGTAAAATTAATTTGAAAATGATGGAGGACACAAATTTTGTAAACGCTTCGTACAAGAAAATTTACCTCTCATTCAAATTGTGTTTCAAAATAAATTTCCTCAAGTTTAAAAATTAATAATTATCAGTTTTTATACATTTCAACTTAACCTTCTCTTCGAAATATCATTTCTTGGAAAGATTACATTCTTTTTCTTTCGTTGATTTCCAAAATTATTTAGTAATGACAGATCGTACAGTTAATCCAAGCACATACCAAATGCAAGATATTGTGAAAACACGATAATTATGGTGATATGATGAAGATTAAATCCGTTTATGTTACACCAGCACGCTTCCTGGTGTGTAGCCCTGGGTTGGGCAGCAGATTGAGGCAGCCGGGTGGAGTCTTCCTGAAGCAGAGACCAAGAAGAAGATCCTCAGAGGTATCATTTCACTTGGAGAACAATGCGACCACGACCAGTTTTAACGTGCCTCTTTATCAAACACGACGGATCTTCCATTGGCCAGGATTCGAACTCATTACCTTCTGATAATGAATAAGACGACATAACCAAACAGGCCACCAAGGCTCTAATTAAGGGTCCTTTGTTTTAAATCCATAACTCTTAATTGAATTTCAAAATCACTAATTCTTTATACATTTTTTGGGATTACGTGCTTATTTCTGACTTATACATAAATTATTTTATGTTATTATTTTAAACATTTTAGAAAAAAGTTGATTTAATTTTTTAAATTTTCATACATGTTTCACTGCTTTTTTTTATAAAACACTAAAATATATGATTTGACAGTTAATATTTAAACAAAATATTAGATTTATTGTATGGGTATTATGTTATGGATATTTTAATTTAGTTATAGATCGTTTGATGTCTTCAGTCAATTATAAATTTCTGACAAAATGACAGATTATATAATGTTAGATTTGTTTCATCTACTTTTCAAGCTAAAATTTGCTAAAACTTGTATAAAAAATTATATTTATTCAATGCATTTAATATATGTATATTATCAATTTATATATATATATATATATATATATATATATATATATATATATATATATATATATATATATATATATATATTAAGTATTGGGCCTCAATGAGTCTGCTCCAAGAGAAGAAATTTGAATCAGATGTCTTGATTTATCCAGTTCGTGGTACACTGTTATTCATAATGATCTAATAGCAGAGGAAATATTCTCTAAAATTCAGAAAGCTTATGAACTATTGTCTGATATATATGAACAAAAAGAAATGAAAACATTTTTGATAAATTACAAAATTTTTTGATATGAATTGTAATTTACACAATTCATTTCCATACTTTCTGTTATCTTTTTTAGAGAATATTTATGAAGTATTTGGTGCTAAATATATGTTTCTCATAAAAAATTAATATTTTTGTTTATTGCAATTTTTCTTGTTTTAAAACGATATTTTTAGTTTCCTTTAAAATATTTATAATATTTACTTATTGTAACAAAACTAAGCTTTTGTAAATGAAAGAGTTTTCTAAAGTTATCATTACTTAAGGTGGCAACATATATATGCTTGATGTATACATAATAAGTGAGTTGTTCTGGACTGTTGCGCACATCAACCACGCATCTTGTCCAAAAATTATATAAACATATTTATAAAATGTATAAATATTTGCAGTATGTGAGATTAAATTTTATGTATTATTAAAATTTTTTTTGCACAGTAATATTTGAATAATGTTCTCATTTGCTGTGAGTATAAGTTATTCTTTCTTTTAGAATTATTAATTTGTCTTGTAATTTTATGCATAATACTATTTTGAAGGGAATTCATTAAGTTTTACTTTTAGTTATAAAAGTATGTTAAACTGATCAAATCTAAATTATAGCTTATAAAACTTCGTTAAAGCAGAAAAATATTAGTCATACATTTTGCATTGATAATTGTTTTAAGTTTCTAATTGATCATATATTTTGCCTTTTAAGTCTGAAAATTTAATTTACATGTAGGGAAAGTGCTTCTGTCTGCATAAAATTTTTTCTGTCTTTTGTCTGCATAAATGCATTTAATATATGCATTTGCAGATAATTTATTTTTATTCTTTTTTTCAATATTAGGTTTATCATAAATGTACAATCAACCCTTAATAGAGAGAGAGAGAGAGAGAGAGATAATAGATATGCAATTTCTTATCTTGCTAGTATATTCACTTATTTTATAAAAGTCTGACATTTATAAACTACATTATTATTACACTTAGATGCTTTATGTAACTTATCTATGTAGATATTAATTTATATGACATCATACTTATAAATAACATAGTATTATTTTATACACAGATTCTTTATGAAACGTTCAAATTTTGAACTTTGATAATTAATAATAATATATATTATATATTTATAATTTTTAATAGATATCTCTCTATTTTTTACTAGTTCAAATTTATAATTATTTACTCCCTCTTCTAACAAAAGGTAGCATGTTTTAGTGTTTGAACTGTACAGTATATGCTATAACATTCTTTTTGCTGTATGACCTATTGTTTTTGGTGTCTATGTTGTATTTCTTGTGGCCTCCTCATTGTTAATTTATCTTGTAAACATTATTTTTACATTTTATTACCATAAAGATGTTTTGCATTATAAGTGGTTTTACCAAAATAGAGTGTAAGATATAAGCAAAACAAAAAATGGCAATACACTTTTGAGATTAAATGTTTGCTATTTCATAATGTTTTGTAATTTTCTACTTTCTTCTTATGTGAACTAAAAATATTTAAGTAAAAATAGGATTTGATAAATGACACTCATAAACTCAATAAAACTTTAAGTATTTACTCTTTTATATTGCTTATAAAAATTCTCACACACAAAGAATTTCGTAAGAATTAAATATTTTCTGTATGCAATATGCAATATTTTGTGAAGTAATTGCAATCATTATAGCAATATAAAACAGTTTTCGTTTTACTTATAAATTAATAGATAAAAGAAAGTGCAACAGTGACCTGCGGTAAGAAAGCACTATTTATTGTGAAAGGTCCGTGATCGAAAGTGGCTGTTGGATGGATGCTTGGGGGTTTTCTTTTTTATGCCACCCACTATCCATGAGAAGTCCTCCAAAAAGATAACTTACTAGATGGGCACAAATATCCCTTAAATTAAGTTGCCCACTATCCATTGTTAAGATACCTTCCTTAAGGCTCAATGTGGCCTAATGGTAGAACAGCATTCTTCGGAATAAAAATGTTTTCGATTCAATCCCAGCCACGTCAAACACTGGAAGATGGATCTAACGGACAATCTGGGTGTTCCTTCTCCTTTGCAATGTGTGAATACGGCCTGCAATCATTTCTTTAGGAAGCAATCAAATGCCTCGTAAACCTTAGACGCTAAGCTGTGTCAGTCACCAGGGAGGAATATGTAAGTAATTTTGCTAAAGTAAATATATGACTTACTGCTTAAAATATTTTAAATTATTTCTAAAATGGGTTACAAATCATGTTAAATATGACGTTAACCAATTTCTGAAAATAAATCAAGTTCCATTGCTGTATTTTCCTCAGTGACACCTCTGAGAAAGCATATTGTTGACATATCGGGGTAGTCATATAATTTCAATAAGCAATAAATTTGGGTAATTTAATTTTTACTGTCATAATAAGTAAATGAAATAGCTATAAACTAAAAGTATTAAAATCAATCGAAAAACACATTAAATTTAGAATAATTATTAAAGAGAACATAAATTATCAATAATTTGGTAGAAAAAAACTAGAATACATATACTTGGTTTGATAATGTTGCATTATTACTAAAAACAGAAGAAAGAAATCTTATATGTGTTATAAAGAAGGTACTCAAGGACAGCCACCCAAAGATGCAAATTGCTTATAAAATCCAATGAAATAGAACACATTTGAAAAAATATATATATAATATCTTAGAGATAATGAGGTAAATTATATTTAATTACATTTTTTAAGTAAATGAGGCCGTGATGGCTTAGTGGTTAGGCCTTCTGTCCGAAAGGGCGGAGTTCGATTCCCAACTCCGCTGAAAACCCATCAAGTAATGCGATATACGTGCTTGTTAAATCTGTCCAATCGAAAGTCCTGTAGTCTGTTGTTGAGCAGTTACCATGGGTGTAATGGCAAGTAGAAAATTGCCTCCCCCTCCAGATTAAAGTCAAAATGGAGGGAGTGGATCCTCTGGTGGTGCCATCTTTCGGAGGAATCTTAGAGCAAAGATCTTCATGCTTTATCTTCGTGGTTCTCTGATTGAAACGAAAGATGCACACTTCTGATTTAATTTCTCATAGTCGTCAGCAAGCAAGCTTGGCTTGTTCCAGCGTCATAAGTAACAACACCAACAACAATGACTAAATTCAATATTAAACTCGACACTGCATAGTAAATACCTTGATCAGCATAAACTGTACTCAACAATTTTGAACATTCATAACACACTTAATTTCCTGGAACAGTTTTTCTAGATTGTGAGTTATATTCAATTCTTGTAATTAAGGAAGTCTCCCTGGGACCCAGGTATAAAAGGACATCCCTACGTAAAGCAGTAGTTCAACACTTATTTTCCCTTCTTCAACAATGACTAAAATCTAATTTAGAAATATTATTTTGTCATCCGTAGGACGAATTTGTAGCTTGAAACTGCGGTTTTCAGTTCAACATTTTATAAGTTCGATTCCCATATTAGAGGAAGGTATTTTAATAATGATTCAGAGTTATTTTTTTTAACTTTATGTCCTGATGAAATCAATCGTCAGGTAAAAAATATTCACCTCACAGAGCAGTTGAGAAATAATCGGAATGCGTGGCCTTATCTCTACACTATAATGAGAAACGCTAATTAATATGTATTTTAAATTCAAAAAAATTAAAACAACAATTAATTTTAAAAATGGGAACAACTTTTTCATTACCAAAAAAAACGCAAATTTTGTTTGAAAGAGAGCTGCGATTAAAACACGCACGTAAGAAATTGTTATGAGTAGTTAGAATAATGCCCAGTGGATGACTATTTTGTGTTTTAGCATTTTCTGTTCTGAATTTATGGGAAATCACTCAACATTAGAATTTAATATAAAATATACATTGTGTGTTGTTTCTCTTTTCTTGTAAAAAAATAATTATTCCAAAAAAGTATATTTGTTTCAATGTGAGATTAAACTTAAAAAGGGAATACAAAAGAGAAAAAATATCATGAAAAATATAGAAAGAAAACTAATTATAAATAATATTCCATTGGGCCATTAGGGAATATGTAGAGATTATTTAGATTTCCAATTTATAAATTCTACATCCTTATTTAAGATTATTAAATTTCTCCACTAGCATAATTAACTAAACAAAATGCAGCAATTAAAATTTTTTTTCGTTCATTTGAGTAAAAATTAATATATATATATATATATATATATATATATATATATATATATATATATATATATATATATATATATATATATATATATATATATATATATATATATATATATATATATATATATATAAAACAAATTTATTCTTCGTAAAGACATATTTCAATTCTAAATCACACTGATGGAAGTTCGTTGGAAATTTTTTTGTTTTCTTGCAGTACAGAAGCTAAAAAAATATTCATTTTTCATTATTTCACTTCAGTTCGAAATTATTCCAAAACAGAATCCGGTTTATTTTCTTTTTATTCAGTTGCAAATCTAAATCATCAGAAGGCATTTAAACTCCATTCCGATATTTCCTGCAATATTTTTTTTCGCTTAAAATCCTTTCCACATACGCTTCATTGCTGAAACATGACTTTTCGCATTCTGCAAGGCGATAAAAGTAAATACTGAACTCGGAAGGGCGACAGTGATAATGCTCTCTTTCTATTTATTCAGAAATTCTTTTTTAATTTTGTCTGTGCAGATGTTTTTTTGCGCTTCTCATAAATTGTTATTTTGAAAAAAAAATTAGGAAACGAAAACTTTCAATATCGTTTATTTGATAAGGTTTCGAAAAATGTAGCGAAGTAAAATTTATTTACTCTCTCTACGAATAAGTATGCTCGTATGAGCGTTTTATCTACATACTTTTCGATCGTAAGAATTCAATCTATAAAAATATTCGGTTCCCGAAATAAATATTTCAGTTTGTGATAGCTTTAAAATTATTCAGGAAGCCTTCCCATGTTTTAAAAATAAGCTTTTACCTTAAAAATGTCCAATAGTTCTTAAATAATTAAATAAAATTTAAAAGTGTGATTATGTTTAATTCTTTTAGTTTTATAAAATAGAAGCTCTGGAATAATTTTGATTGTTTATTCAAATAAAAATTATTTTACTTTATTTCAGTTAAAGGTAACATTTAAAATTCCTGTGAATTAGATGAAATATTTGAAAAATAAAGTCAATAAATATGTTCATTTTTTTTCTAAAAATGTGTACACACTTTTTAAATCTAATAATTCTACCCATAAGTAAATATTCCTTGCACATGATCTCGTGTATTTAGAAAAATCATATAAAATGTATTTTTATTTAGAATAGTTTATTTTAAACATACACACATTTCAAGGAATTCTTTATTTCAGAATAATAATACTGTTGTTAACAAAAAAAATTAAACAAAGTATATTTAAATTTATCTCAACTGAACATGAAATCAAGATAATAACTTTCCCTATTTTTCTTGGATCTATCTTGGAGAATTTTGTAATTCAATTAATGGATATAAGGACAGACATTCTTTTTATGTTAGTTGTGTTATATTGATGATATCAGAGATTTAAAAACGTTTATCACGAAATTTACCTTTATTTCTATATATAAATAAGAAAAAAAAACTTGTACGAGACTACAGATCATGAGCCTTTCCAAGGACTTTTCAAGAGCATTAGACGATTATCAGGTTAGTGAAAGACCAGTGTGAAACAATTAGTTTTCAGAGTGTTAAGTTTCCTATTGTGCCCAGCTACCAAAACGTAGTGGGTGATGCTACCGAAAAAGTTGATAAATTTTTCTATTTGTTCTTCAGCACATATTTGCATGGAAATAAGTGGTCGTCTGGAATTGCCGTAGTTCCTTGAGTGTTTTAAAAATAAGCTTAAAAATAAGTTCCTTGAGTGTTTTAAAATAGTTCCTTGAGTGTTAAAAAAATGTTCCTTGAGGAACGTAAAAAAACGTTCCTCAAGGAACATTTTTTTAATTAAATGGTTGACAATGAAATGGTTCTTGAAAAACCAGTATGGAACAGTAAGTTTTAAGAGTATTAAGATTTCTAATGTGCCCAGTTACCAAAATGTAAGTAAGTGAGATGATCATGCGCTACCGAAAGATTTGATAAATTTTTCTATTTGTTAGTCAGAACACATTTGCTAAGGAATAAGTGGTTGTCTGGAATTACCATAGTGATAGAGCTCCTACAGGAATATTGCTTTTATTGGTATGTTAGACATTGTAGGTAAAGATGGATTACAACTGAATAAGGAAAAAATATATTCTAAGCATAGAATGCAAATTATCCACCTAATTTGTATAATACGACTTGAGCAGAATTTTTTTAAACTAAGCAAAGCAATGTCTAGGTGTAGATTTAAAGCAAGTAGAAAAAAGTAGAAAGAAAGTTTCAAATAGAAAAAATGAA
>CM075852.1:13825510-13973010 GCA_037975125.1 Latrodectus hesperus | reverse complement strand
TGATAACAGAGCGAAAGGTATTCATTTCAACAAGATATAACAAAATTTTCGACGTAAGTAGACCATTTCTTATGTTCAAATGGACTATTTGTGTTTTATCATTGAAACTAAAGATCAATATTTACTATATCATATTTTGATAATAAAAGTTTTCAATAGTAGGACAAAAGACATTAATTCAAATAAAATTATAACAGCCTTTTCCAAGGAGGTAAACTATTAAATCAGTACAATTAGACTATTTACGTTTTATCAATGTCACCTAACACCATTATTTAACTTATAATACTTTATTATAAAGGAGAACGTTTTTAGTAGCAGAAAAAAGCATTAATCAGAACAAAATCTAAATATTTCCAAGCAAATAGATCATTCCATGGGTGCTAGTAGACTTTATAATTTATCTGAAAGTTAAAAAAATCATTATTTAACTTATCATTTCTTAATTAAAAAGGGAATTCTTTTTCGGTAACTGAACAAAAAGTGTCAACTCAAAAATTGTTTTATAATATTCTCAGAACAAGTTTATCAATGATGTATCCTTTATTGATGTAAATATTTCATATTTTCAGATGAATATAGATGCTAGGAAAAACTCTGCTGTCAAATGAATATGTTTCAGCAGTTCTTGCAATTTCAAAGTGTTCTTTGTACATTGGGATAAAAAGTAATCGAATGAAGTAGTTTATCTAAATTCAATCAAAAATGTCACGGTTAGGAAAAGTACTGCACTGAACGCTCTTCATATATGGATGGTATAAGCTAGAGGTTGTTCTCCGACAAATCATCTGTAATCTCATAACGAAATCTGTTTCTTATTCATCATATTAAGAGGTCTGTATTTAGCTTAAGTATTTGTTTAGAAAAATAACTAGCTTTTAAGCTAAAATGATAAATTAATTTATCATAAAACAATCAGTGAAATATTGCAGTAAATTTCCAAATTATGTTTTTACTTCTTATTTCTAATTAACGCATGATATTTTCTCGAAATACAAAAATTATATTGTGTGGATTTTTAATATCCTGTTATTATCTTATCTATGGAAAAAAAATTTAAGTTGAGCCAAAAGTCTGAATGGCTACCTTTACCAGACTGTAAAAGATTCCCCGTGGTGATGAATCAGGTTCGTAATGAGTGGCAATAACAACTTGCCGACAGCTACAGACTTGCTCTGAGTTTGAGTTTGCAGACAATTAATCGGATAAAATTATGATCTAGGGTTTTTATATCCTCATTCCTTTGAAATTGCAGACAAAAGAGGGTAGTCAACTTCTAGGATTCGTGGATTTTTAAATTTTGAGTTTTTCCACTTTGTTCCATCATGTCTTCATATTTAATAGCAGAAGGCAAGTCCAGATTTCAAGCTTCCGTTGAAAGGATATCGACGCACACATTTCTCTTAATGCCCACGAGGACATGTTTCAACTTGCAAGGAGGACGTTTGTTTCTTGAATTAAATTTGTTTTCGCATTGCAGATAGTTCCGAATGTTGAATTTTAAGTTGCAGAAAGCCACCAATCCCTCCATAGAAGGATCAAAAATTTTAAGACATAAAAAAAGAACTGGATTTCTTTTTTTGATAGCAATCAGTTTATTAGTTAAGTTTCAGGCCATTTGGAAAGTAGAAATTTTCGGTTCGTTTCTATGGATAAATAGGATAGATATCACACACAAACAAGTAAACAGATTAGAAATTTCTTATCAGAGGAATTCATTTGTAAAAATTTTACTATCCTGAGAAAATGAGTTGATCGTATCCACCACGTTTTGGCATAACATAAGAGCGGGATGTTTTTTTGAGCAAGTTTAACATTTTGTGAAGATATTGAAAGAAAATACATTATCTAATACATTGAATGCTAAAAACATACTTTTCATTCCCTGTTATATTTTTGGAAAGGGTCTGGAAAGTTATATTTTCCATTTTCTAAACAAAAATAATCTATTAAAATTATAATATACTACATATATTATATACTATTTTCGCGTTCGTTTCATGAATACATTAAAACAATATTCTCCATGTTTCCTGCAAGGTGTTTGGAATTTAAGTTCAAAAATGTACCAAATGCCTTCAATATATCAGTTGTACGTCGTAAAATAAATTAGATTATTAACAAAATTTTATTCGATCTATGCTGCATAATATATCTCGATTATGTTGCATGGTATAACCACACTTTGATCACCAATACTATGACATTTCTTAACTCGGCTACCGATCTTAAATTATGCTGCAATCCTTAATAGCATGCGAATCCTCACGAAACATTTATAGAAATTTAAGAATTTAAAACCAACCATCTTAGGAAAAATTTTATAAGATAACTTATTTTCAATGATTCTTCAGCATCTTTCTAAGCTGAACATTCTAATGTTTCGGAAAATATTTCAGTTTAAATTTTATTCAACGATATCTTACAATATACCTAACTCAGAATAATATTTACTATTTCACTTGAGTTCCTGGAATCAGAGTATCTGGAATGTGAGCATTTGCAGGTGGTACGTGTACCTTCCTGGGGCTTGAGCACAACCACCAGGCGCGTCGGCATGTGGTGGATAGCCGAATGTCCTGTAGGAATGACAGGATAGCTTTGAATATAGAATCAGAGGCCGCGAACCAGCTCCCGTAAACCCTGGTGTTATGCGATCCGTGCCTAGGGCTAATTGGCACCGCGGTATTGGTGTCTTAACGGAGCCTCTAGTTGCTTGGCGAACTTCTAGAGTAATTTGCCTTGCCCAGTAACTCAGGCAATGCTGGGTGGACTTATATTACCTGAGCTTTTTAATTGTTATCTTGTGGCTGAAAAGACACAAGAAGTAACAAACCTTTCTGCATTTGCAGGTGAAGCCTCTAAAGTAGACCTTGCAGAAAAAGACAAGGGAACTCAGAGGCAATCTTGTAAAGGGGCAGCAATGAATCCTTCACTTGAGGTAGAAATGACCTCCAAACCATCTTCTTCTGGTGAAAGTCAGGAAGCTATTCCTAGCATGACTGACTTTCTGACCAGATGGGACTGTTTCAGCAAGACCTTATCTGCTGGAAATGTCATATGCAAGAGGAAACGGCAGAGCATGTCATTTACGAATGTGAGGCTCTTGCCCTCCCTAAATTAACTTCTTTAGACTTCATCCATACTAGAGAGTTACACCTAGACTCCATTAAAGGGTTATCGGACTTTATTAGTAAAGTGGGTGACCCAAGCAACTGGAACTAGGAAACATTGGGTTTGGAGTTAATGGTACAAAATGCTGATAAAAGCAGAGGTGCCCAATGACATACAAACTCAATTTTAAGAAGAAGAAGAAGAAGGAGAAGAAGATTTCACTTGAGTTTGATGCTAACATAGTTTATATAACTCATTTAAGAGTTGCTTGTTGTACCTTCCTGCAACTCACTTCTATCACTCGAGAAAATGTTCAACTAGTTCAATTAACTCTCCTCCGACTCAAATGTATCGAATTATTTTGATGCGTTACTCATGTAATATTTCCACTGGCTGAAGTGGCTAAAATGCAATATTCGTAGTTTTGAGCTATGGTCAAGTGATGAGAGGGATCAACACGCATTCCTCTCGAACATCTCACGTCAGTTGATGGACATCGAATTCTATGGAATGTATAACGCACATCAGTACATTCAGTGCGATTGGTTTTGACTCCATAATGTATTGAATCCCATATTTTTCTAAAAATAAGTGATCACAATATTTGTTCTACTTGCATTTTTTAAAAAATAAACAAATATTCGCAACAGTCATTGCAAAGATGTTTCTCTGAAATGACTTTTGCTAAATAATGGCACTGGAACTCAGCTAAACAGTCGACTACACATGGAAAATACGTGATAAATAGGTTTAAGATACCAAGCTAATGATGATTGACTTAAGCTAATTTGTATTAAATATTTTTGATTCTAAAAATCCTAATCTTACAATAAAAGCTTAACTAATGCCTTTAATGTTATTTTCATAAACACCTTAGTTTAATACAATTATCATTTCACTCTAGGGCATAGTGGTTAGGACATCCGTCCGAAAGGGTGGAGTTCGATTCCCAATGTCTCCAAAGACACAAGGAGAAAGTTATATAAGTACTTGTTAAATCTGTGGAATCAAAAGTTCTGTGATCGGTCATCTAGCAGTTACCATGGGTGTAATGGTCTGGAGAAGTTTTTTCCCCTTCAGATCAATGTCAGGAAGAGGATCCGAAGGTGGTGCCATCTATCGGAAGAATTTAGAGCAAAATCGTACTTTCACCTTCGTGTGGTTCTGGTTAAGCGAAAGACACACCCTACTGACTTAAATTCGCATAGCCACCGACTTGGGAGCTTGGCTTGTCCAAGTGTCATAAATAACAATAACAACGACGTGATTTCTTTCTTATGATCTGAACAATTCTATGCATTAATTAATGCATCATATATGAAGACTTTAAGATGAACCAACTTAAAAACTAAAATAATTATCAACCACAAACCAGTTTGTTTTCAAGAAAATGATTGGCAATTAATTTAAAAATAAATGCTGCAAATTATTTAAAGTCACTTTTTTTCAAGCGAGCTTTTATCCGAAATGCTAATCGCAATTATGAAGCAGGTTGAAAATAAAGATTTCTTAATAAGATTATCTGTTAGGAGACGAAACCAGGTGTTTACTACTAAGAACCTTACTTGAAGGATCAATTGTCAGGGGAAAAAAGTACCCATGCTAAAACTAATTAATGAAGACTTCATAAAGGGTCTAAAGCAATTTTTAATCATTAAAACTTTTCCGTGAAAACTGTTTACGAGGATCAAAATGAAATTTTTTTGAAGAAATGAGGCACTATTTTTAGTTTCGAGTTTACGCAAATCTCACTAGGTATTAAATTTTTTGCCTCAAAAAATGTGTTGTCTACTTAAGTAAGTTGAAAATAATATAAGACTTGTTTTGGAAACGTAAAAAAATATTTTATAATAATTCATGTGTTATTGCATGAATAATATGTTTTCATAAAAGTATTTAAGTAATTTTTTTATAATTTATATTAATTACTTAATTCATAAAATACTCTTAATATGTACATGTTAAGAGTATCATATACATTTTTTTGAAATCGGGATGAAAAATTAAATAAGATAATTAAGCTTTTTTTGTGTGGATGACATTGTGGTTGTGCATAGAAAATAAAAAGAATGAAGTAAAGAGCGTGCATTAAAATGAATATGAATTTTATATTGATACAAATTAGTTCATAAATTCTGTGGAAAAAAGAAAGAAGTACAAAAAATGACATAAACTCATGAGATATTGATTTTCAAAGGATTAAATAAAATACTATTTTATGAAATTTGTTATGTCAAAAAACAGGCTTCCAGTTAATTGTTAATGAATATTTTTTAACGATTAAAAGGATACACTATTTATTAAAATATAAGTTTGAACATTACAAAATCGCTTGGAAAATTTTAGTTTTTGCAAGAAAAAAATATTTTGTGTAACGAAAAAGATTTGAATAAAAATCTGTTTTGAATCTGTAATTTTGTCTCCAATGAATTTTTCAGTTTCAGAATAGGTATCTTATATCAATGGATATTTTAAAATTCTCTAAACCGCAGTGTTTTCCCTCTCTTTTATAATGAAAAAATAAACATAAGTTTTTAGAGAAAAATATATTTTAACCGAAATATTTCTGCCAAGAATACGCCAATTGCTTTAAAAAGAAATTGAGTACTACATTTTCAGAGAGAATATGATATTTTTTATATTTTCTTCCTTCAAGATTTCAATTAATTCATTCAACAACCGGGTCCATTAAAGACATATGAAAAATTAATAATTTTACATTGATTAGCTGCTAAAAAAGTGATTGTAATCTTTTTTTATATCATCTTCTGAATTTTGTGAAGTGATGTGAGAAAGCCAAGAAAATAGATGTTTTAGAACAGCCCAGAAAATTTGATATTCCTTTTACATAAATAAACATGAGTATAGACGATTCATTTCTCCAATGATTTATTGAACTACAGGAGCTACAATCTAAATTATATGTTTCAGTGGATATTTTTAATTTTTGAAAATTATCTTCTCCTCTAAGAGGACTCCGGTGCTGCAGGTCCGGGGATGGGCAAGCTACAGGGCTAGGAGGAAAAAAAATAGGAATTATTAAGTCGAATTGAAAATGTAGGGAAGCTAATCTTAAAAAATTTAATCAATTTTTCAATTCGAATTTTATTCGCATGCAACATCGAAAGCTATACATACAAACGTACAGATATATGTATATACATGCATACATACATATATGTGACATTAAATTTAACCTATTTTAAACAATTCAAAATTTATGAATGTTACCCCTAGGTCCTAAAACACAGGAGTCAGTAAATTCCAAAGAACTTTCTTATACATATACATTTAACAACACTTTCATATACATTTAACAACCCCGTAGCATCCCCTATATAAAACCCTTTCCGTTAGAAACAACAACACACAGAAGCCTGCTAACAACGGTAAGGGTCACACCTATGTTACAAATGGACCATTTGACTTTGTTTCATCTTTTCTTTAAATAAACGCTGTTTGGAATGCATTTGTGTCTTGCATTCACTGCTTTAACACTCTGCTGCAGGCTGCTTCCTAATTAAGAATTATTATTTTCAAAAATAATCTATAATCATATATATATATATATATATTTATATATATATATATATATATATATATATATATATATATATATATATATATATATATATATATATATATATATATATATATATATATATATATATATACAGGGTTAGCAAGAAATAAGTTTCCCACTTCAGAGGGCTGTAGAATACATTCTACTCGTCCAAATGAGATAAAATTTGAACTTCAAATAATTCAAATGATGCGCTTGACATTTATTAAAAAATAGTACAAAATTTCACTGATAGATGGCGCTGTTATACACATAAAAACATTTAATATGCTTTATAAATGTTAAAAAATAATAATGAAAAAGTAGCGTTACAACTCTTCAATATGCACTTCTTCATTTGGCATTCATTTGGATGGGCAATGTCTACCGTAAAAGGCCAGCATGTGTACCAGATCTGAAGGACAGCATTAGGCGCCATATCCTTGATATTCCGACAGACTCACACCGGTTTGCTGTCGAAAATATGGTTCTGCGATTAGAGCACATTGTTGAAAATGAAGAAGGGCATATTAATGAGTTGTAACGCTGCTTTTTCATAATTATTTTTTAACATTTATAAAGCATATCAAATGTTTTTATGTGTATTACATCGCCATCTATTGGTGAAATATTGTACTATTTTTTAATAAATGTCAAGCGCATCATTTGAATTATCTGTAGTTCAAATTTTATCTCATTTGGACAAATAGAACGTATTCTACATCCCTCTGAAGTGGGAAACTTATTTCTTGCTAACCCTGTATATATATATATATATATATATATATATATATATATATATATATATATATATATATATATTATGATCTAATTGAACAAGAACATAAAACTGAATATTCATTCCAAACCACTGCAAATTTCCATATCTTAAGTGGGAATCGAACTCTCAAGCTGTTGAACTGAGGAGCAGAGTGTTAGTTTTTAAAAAATTGGCTAAGCAAATTTATGGAAGGATAAAAAATTTCTATAAAACTTAGAATATGTCTTTAGTGTAGTTATCTAAAGTATCTTTTACTCGTAACTACTGTTTTACAATTTCTGTTCTAAAATAATTACTTTTCTTAAATACTTTCTGAAAAATTTGATAATAGCTTGAAATAAATTCAAAGAGAGGTGTGATGTGATGAACTCCAAAGTGACTGTTTACCGGTATAAATGGAATTTGTTCTAGAAAAATATTCCAATTATGCATGTGCATTTGAGGTTATTAAATCACACGAGAATGTAAATCCTTGCACGTCGAAATTAAAATATTATTTTTATTTGTAGATTTATATACATATCTTGCAATGTAAATTTTTAAGTCTGTTGTGTCTTCAAAGAAGTAAATGTGCAAACTTGAATCTGAAAAGAAATTAACATAATAATTGCTGCAAGTAAATAGGCTCCAAAGTGACTGTATCAATGGAAATTGTTTTGTGTAAATAGAAAGTAAATTGCGACGAAAAAAGAAATTGTGTAACATTCTTAAGCGCAACGGCAAAATTACCTTTTTCATTCCCTTTTTCTCAACCGTAAATAACTCTTTTATTGACTTTTAAAAAACAGAATAATTGAAAATTTAATAAAAATTAATATTTTCACAGATTATTCGTTATAAATGAAGATCGAATATTTATAAATACATATATTTTTAATTGCATACTTAATTTCATAGGAAATCCTTATTTTAAACATAAATAGAAAAGACAAATGAAAGAAAATTCAAATAATATGTTTGTATAAAATTAAATTCTGATTAAACGTTTTAAAGTTTATTCCTTAGAAATCTTATTCACGTAACTGTTTATATAAAATGAATAAATCTCATTCGTGTATTCATTGTATCACCTTGTTTTGCAAATCTTCAAACACAAATTCACAACTGTAATGATAAATTTCCTCAAATGTTATATGATTAGATATTATATTATCCGATATTTTTAATTTCAAAATAAATAATTTTGAGTTTAATAGCATAGTTAAACTGTTATGATACATTGGAAATTTTGTGAAAGCGCTAAATCAAAATAAAGGAAAGCTTATTATTTTGATTTATAATAATGCATTCATTTTGCAAAATAAAGAAATTTAAATGCTGAATGAGTAGGTAACGCCGTTGTAAATTTAAAGCTGTTTGTGCACAATAATAGTAATATAAAAACATATTAATTTCACACTTTATAACAATTATTTTAATTATAGTCTTTTTCATTCTGTTAAAATATTTTATAATTATTTATAATAATTCGTGAGCACAGAGTATAAATAAATAACATTGTTCCAATTTATGTCAGATTAAAACTTAAAGCAGTAATAAATATTGCATAGTAAATAAATCTATTAATTGAGAGTTAAATGTGATATTTTATACATCTAGAGAGAGAGAGAGAGAAAAGTGATAGAGGAATGAATTATTTCAAAAAAGAAATTAAGAATATATATTTTACTTTACAGCAAAAAAAATGTACTATTGTATGGGTAGTTTATATATATATCTCAAAAAAATCATATAAATAAAAATATTTTAAAACAAAAAAAATTTTTTTAAAGTTTGCCAAACCAAAGCAGTCTTAAGATTTAAAAGAGATCGTTTACAAATATTCCAATTAATAATTTAGAATTTATTGATTAATCAAATTTATTAACATTTGAATTGCCGATTTAAACTAACCATAAAGAGGATGTTATGTCTTATCTTTTTCATTTTTCTTCTGTTTTATTTTCAACGTGTTCAATTTTGGAAGCAATTACACTGAAGATTTGAAAACTAATCATTTTTGAACAACAAGTAATTTTTATGATTTTAAAAACTTTTAGAAACGGAAAAAATTACAATTAAAAAATACTTTCTTTATTACTGGTAAAAATCATAAATGGATGTTTTCTCATCGCCGACGATACTCAAACATTCGATGGTGAACTTCGCCTTATTTGCTGCCGCTCCAAGAATGCCATTTGAAGGCTTTCAGCAAATTCGAAGGCAAGTTGTATTTATTATATATATTGTAAACATAAGGAGCTTTGAAAAAGACCCAAATCAAAATTCAAGCAGCTCAAACCTGAGCATATCTTGAGCTTCCTGAATTTCGATTATTTTAGTAACATTATACTTGCTATTTTTTACTATTGTTATTATTTGTTGAAAATCTGAAATTATGTTTTTACCAAGCAAAAATGACTTTCTTTACATTTTCTCGTCTCTTATCTCATCGCTTTATTTTATCGACTTTCATCATCCATCAAGCGACTATCTTAAAGATAATGTTTTCAAAATGTGTGTTTAATAATTTACATTCATTTTTACCCAACCATATCTGCACGATGACTGATATCCATGGTATAAGTATGATATATACCCTCTTAGGCGATTTCTCGCCAAATCTAGCGTACTTTGTGTGATTATAGTGTTGCCAATTTTAATCTTTGTTGTTTTTCGGATTTTTTGTTGCCAGGTTTGCTTTTTTTCCTTGTGTTTTTTACATCATTTTTGCATCAAATATATGGGTTTTTTTTAAGTGGTAACAGCGTTTGAATTTTTTGTTCTAGGTTTCAGTTGGGCGGACTTTGGGAAATTTTCCCGTTCCAAAAATATGCCTTCAGTTTAGCAATGAAAAAAAGTATCGAAGTCACCACTCAAGGGGATGTATCCTACTATTTCTCTGTCTATTAAACGTCCTTCCGGAAATCAAATTGCTGTGAATGTTAAATAAAAAAAGAAAAAAATCACAGCAATTTTCACAAAACCCTTAAGTACTAAATACTTGTCCAACAAGCGAAACTATAGAAATGTAGGAATCTATTTACAGTTTAGTATAAAAAAATAAGTTGGTAGGAGTCTAGATTTAATGTAGTCATTTAAATAAATTTAAAAATGAGATGAGAGTAAGAATACCTTATTTATTGACGTCAGATTAATGACAATCTAAAAATTATTTAATTTTTACTTTATTTATTTTGCTCAGATGATTAAAGTCTAGCCATAAAATTATTTACATTTATAAGCAAAATTTTCTATTCTTACAATAAAAAACATCAGTGATTCGAAGGTTTTAACAAACATAAAAATAATTCAGATTCTTTGTTGTATAGAATGTAATATTTTATACTTTAATTGTGTATAATAAGGTAATATAGAATTAAATTAATATTGATAAAATAATGTGAAGACAATATTTGATACTAGGTAACGGAGAAACGAAGGTGCATGTCCATATTACACGTTTAATACAAGTTAGAATTAAACCTGTGACCTTCGATTCAGCAGGTCTCAGACTCATAACATTAGAGTTTTACGTAACATAGCTTCCTTTATACGCAGTGTTATTTAGCTCTGTTAAACTGCGGATTAAAATAAAAATCTCTGCCTAATAACTCATAATGGTAAGAGAAAAAATCATTATAAAAAAAACCCTGCTAAAATCCCATTCCTTATAGAAAAAATAATTCCGAAATCTATCAAATATATTTGTGGTTTGTAACTAATGATAAAGAGCAAATTGATCTACTGATTGCGATTAGTTGTTGATGATTATAATTTCTTAAGGAAATGTTCTTCACAAAATGTAACTTTTCTCTTATTTTCAGAATGTACATTGAATACCTAAAAATCATCCTTAAGACTGCAGGCATTTTTGTTGTAAGCTATTTTAAATGGAAACTTTACCAGAAGATTATGTATCAAGGAATCTATTAAAAATTACTAACAAAAAATTATAATGCCGTACACAACTACATATACTCTTCTTATATTTAATTTCTCTATAATTTTTGTGATATTTCTTTACGATTTAGAGAGAGAATAATTCAAGTCAAACATGTAATTAATAAAATATTTTATAGAAATGAAATTCGTTTCGATTTGAAATTTAAATCCCTAAAATAGAAAAATAAAGGAAGATGACTGAAGCGCGATGCACAAAACTGAATGCAAATTAATACCGAGGAAAACATTAGTTAGAAAATGCGAATTTACACCTCATTAAACTGCGATCTGTTAAGTGGGTTGGTTGCAGATCACAATGAAGCCTTGGGCAATCAATAAAATTTTAGTTGTGTTTCAACCTTAAAAGTACATTGTACGAAAATAATTTAGCTTAAAAGTTTGCTTCGGCAATTAATTTTGGTACAAATTTGCTTAGAACTTGAAAATTTATTTCTTGAATATTATCCTAAATGCTATCCGGTAAATAAAACAATGTTCTAGAATACAATTCGAGCCATGTCTTCATTGTAAGGAAAAAAAACGGAGTTTGAGTTTGGAATTCTTTCAGCTTACGTGCACAAAATAAAATTAATTAATAACATTCTTGATATTGAAACATTTAATAACCACATGAATTAGAAGTAAGGGTTTTCTATCCTATAAATTCAACAATATATGACATATATAGAATAAAATTGTAAGGCTTTTTTGTCCTCCAAAAATCTATTGGATATTAGTTTTTGAATTTTATTGCATATATGATTGTTATAAATTAATATCCAGACACTAAAACATATATATTTAATAGTGAACATTAGACACAATATTTTTTGAATCATAAATTGTGAATTCAATTCGTTGAAATAATTTTGAAGAATATATAAATTTTGTTATCTATTATATTTATTATGAATATCTTCAACATTTCTTCATATTGTTTGCATTTATAATTTGATATATTTAAGATTGAATATTCTATGAATTTCAGTATGAAGATCTTTTGCCTTAAATAAATGTGAAATCTTCGATAATATGCTATCAAATCAGTATCGTATATGGATGTCAGACATAAGAATTCCAAATCCGTTATTTGACCAATGTTAAGTTTAATTATTGTCATCGTTTAGTTGTAGCTTAATTTGCTTAGCTTCTTATCAATTGGATTAGTTATTTTATTACTTCCTTTTTAGTCAAATTACGTGTTATATTTAATTTGTATGAAGATATCAGTTTTTAAGTAAGAATTAATAAAATTAATTAAAAAAACTAATAATAACAACGAATAGCTATAGCTAATGTTATAGAATATTGGAAGGATAGGTATCTCTCAAATATGTAACCCATCAATCTTCTCTGAAGAGCACGTTGTGAACTTCGTATAGATTAAGAGTAGAATTTTTAAAGGATTTGTTATTCTACCTTATTATTTGAGTTGATACAGATTTGATATTCTTTAGTAATGGCCTAGTATGAATAGTTGAAAGTATAAGTAAAAAAGAAGTGTGCCTAAAATAATGTTAAAGAAAATAAATGAGAAAAAAACTGGATATAAATGAGAAAATGTATGAAAATTTTACAGAATCAGATTTTAAAAATATTGCTTATTTTGCAGTTTAAAAATTATTTTAAGGCCATATTTGGATTTTGTATCTTTAAAGGCTAAACCAACTTCTTTTTAATAGTCTTTAACTAGCATAACAGCTCTAGTTTCATGATTTCAGACGTTATTCCTAAATTAGGTATTTTAATTCGAAAAACGCGTTAGTTTCATTTTAATCTTAACTTTCATTTTAGTCTGCCATACTTAAGAGATAGCCAACAATTCAGAAACTTCAATAAGTAAGAAGATTGGTATTATTTTATTCATTTCCTAAAAACTATTTATGGGTTTATCTGATATGTAATTATTAGTATTGAAAAGTATGTCAATGAAATGAGAATATTTTTAATACTTATAAAGGTAACAATTTTTAAGAGAAAGCAAATCAGAGTTTGATGAGAAATAAAGATGAGTTTAATTAACAAAAAGGAAATCATAGAACGATATTTTGAGATTTAGAAGTGTCTGTCCACTGCTCTGCATGTCCTCACTCACTCACAGCCGGAGGTGCGTTCATTCTATTTTAATTCGTAGTTCTGAAATAGGTCTTTGCTGAAATAGCGAGTTAACAACTACGGAAAAGGCTTGAAGTGTGTGTTACTTAGTCCAGCTTTCTTACTTTTAGCCGACTTCAGAGAGAACAGATAAAGCAATGGACTACCAAGGTAATTTATTAGGTTTTATTCCATAAAATAAAATGTTTGATGAAGAAGTTTTTATTTGTGGGCATTAAAACCTAACACATAAATAAAGATGTCCGGAGAAGCCAATTTTATTCATTTTTGTAGAGATGGAGACATTTTTACGTGTATATTCATAAATTC
Source organism: Latrodectus hesperus (assembly GCA_037975125.1). Lineage (NCBI taxonomy): Eukaryota > Metazoa > Arthropoda > Arachnida > Araneae > Theridiidae > Latrodectus > Latrodectus hesperus. The sequence goes on along the minus strand of CM075852.1, from coordinate 13,959,205 downwards.
CTCGCTATTAGTCATTTCCAAACGACTCTTTTACAACTAATCGTAATCGAAATATTATGATATATTCATATGGAAAATTATTCTAATATATATATATATATATATATATATATATATATAATTTATAAAAAAACTACGTCAGAGAAGTTTCTTTTTGTATTTACATGCTTTCTTGTGTTAATAGGTTCGAAAAAATTAATCTCGACATAATTGAAACAAATTTCAATATTATAATATATATATATATATATATATATATATATATATATATATATATATATATATATATATAATTATACATAAGAGGTTTAGAATAGAAAGAGAGAAAAATGTTTTAAATTCTCTTAGAACTATTTAAGGAATAAAGAAGAGAACTATTTGACATCAGAGAAATTGAGGACTTAAAGGGGCATAAGGGTATAAAAATAATAATTATCTATATAAGTTTTAGAAGAAAATACAGTACTGAAAGCAATTAAACATTGTTGTAATTTTTTTAACGGTAAATAAGTAATTTTTATTGCGTAAAAGGGAAGAAGGGAGTCACAAATTCAAATTTTTTTCATTTTCAAATTTCGCAGCATGCCAATTTCTAGTTTGACATCCTAGGAGACGTTTTACAGCCAGAAAATAATTATCTTTCAAGTTTATGTAAGACAAAGCAGAAAATATTGATCAATATTCGGTATGCGCGTTGTTTCGATGAATACGATCATCTTAATTAAAGAAGATTATACAAGGGAAAATTGCACACTAGCAACAACACCCAATGAGGACTGTTCATCTGCGCTAACGGCTTGGAGACACTGAAATATGAATGCCCCTCTTTTACAAATGCGCTCAGCTACCACAGTTTCGATTCTAACTCTTCAAAAGCGTGCTATAGAGCTGTATGCTCGCCTACCAGTGGTGTGTCTCGCGTCAATAGCAAAGCATTGTCGGCCCTCAGAGAGTGGGTAACAGAGGATGTGAATTAGAGGAGAAAGGAATTGGTCAATTTTCTTTACTCTGACAAGTCCCATTTTTCTTTTCATCCTGATGATAGGTGTAGTTCCATCTGGAGGGAACGTGGCACTAAAAACAATCATGCTTTCATGCACGAAAGTGTCAGATTTGGTGGTGGGAAGTGATGGCCTATGCTGTACTTTTTATTGTGATGGGTGTATCGATCTGCACAACATTCAAAATGGAGTTCTGATAGGTCACCCATATAGGGATGAAATTCACACACCTATTGTAGTCCCTTAATTTGCAACAATTGATGATGACTTATTGTTATTGCAGACCACATAGCGTGCTAACTTGGTGAATGATTTTCTTTTGGAGGAAAGAATTGATGAAATTATTATGTTATATTAAAATGAACATCACCAACACAATATTTATCTCTATCAAACAATTTTATTCTTTTCTGATACACAAATATCCTATATTTTTACTCATATGCAAAACATAGCATACTCTCGACGACTGATCCCTTTTAAAAAGGTTACAAAAATTCGTTGGCTAGAGGTACAAAATTTTGAGATTCATCACAGAATCATAGGAATATAATGGCCAACGTGTTCTCCGGACATGAACCCAATTGAGCATGCTTGGGACATTCTCGGTTGACGAGTTGCTGGATGCTTACCACCCCCATAAAATCTCCAAGAACGGAAAAGAGCTCTTTTGGAAGAGTGGGACTGAATTCCCCAGTTTTTTTCCTTATTAGCCTCATTGAACAGACGCTTAAAATGTGTTCAACGTTGATGGCAGTCCGCGAAAACAATACCTCGGGCTAAAAACCGTATGCTTATAAGGATGCACGTTTATGACTTGTTATTCTTTTCTGAACAAATTGTGTTTTTTCTTTGTTTTGTATCCAAATTCTCAATGAAACGTATTGTTTTCTTGCCAAACAAATATCATTTTTATCTCATAAAGATACCTACTTAATTAAGCAAACAATTCTCTAGTTGTAATACCAACCCCCAACCTCAATTTATACATATATATAGATACACTACTGCCCATTAAAATTGCTACACCAAGAAGGAATGCAAATAACAGAACAATATTTATTGGAAACATACATTATAGTGGAAAGAACAAGTGATTAGATTTACAGGAAATTAGGATGTATAGATCTTGAGAAATTAGTACCCAGAGCAGCCACCTCTGGCTGCAATAACAGCATTTATCCGCCTAGACATGGAGTCAAACAGAGATTATATGGCATGTACGGGGATCTCAGTCTTTGCAGCTTCAACACTATGCCACAGTTCATCGACAGTAGTGAATGGTGAGTGATGGCATGCCAATTGCTCGGCAACCATTGACCACACGTTCTCAATTGGAGACAGAGCAGGAGAACGTGCTGACCAGAGTAACAGTCGAACCTGTTCTGTATTAAGGAAGTTCAGAACAGTACGGGCAACATGGGGTCGTGCATTATCCTGTTGAAACAAAGCATTAGGGCGGCCTCAAAGATAGGGCAGAGCCAAGGGCCTTAACACATCGGAAATGTAACGGTTGCTGTTCAAAGTGCCGGTAATGCGAACAAGAGGTGATCGAGACGTGTATCCAATGGCACCTCATACCATCACTTCAGCAGATGGGCCAGTATGGTGATGTCCAATGCAAGCTGGCAATGCGCGTTCTCCACGATGCCTCCAAACACGGATGTGGCCATCATGGTCCTGTATACAGAACCGAGATTCATCTGTAAAGATGACATGATGCCATTCCCGCGTCCAGGTTCGTCGCTGATCACACCATTGAAGGCGCTCCTGTCTGTGACGCAGCGTCAATGGTAGCCGAAGCCATGGTCACCGTGCAGACAATCCATGCTGCTGCAAACGTCGTCGAACTGTTCGAGCAGAAACTTGTTGCCTTGCAAATGACTCCATTTCTCGACTCAGGGTTCGTGACGTGGCTGTACGATCCCTTGTGACCATGCGGATAAGATATCTGTCTTCTCTGCTGTTAGTGATGGGAGGTCGCTGAGATCCTGCATGACGTTCCATATGATTGTCCTGAACCCATCGATTCTGTTAACAGTCATGGGGTCTCGACCGACGCGAGCAGCAATATTGCGGTACGATAAACCGCAATCCCGGTAGGCTATAATCCTTCCTCGATCAAAGTCAGACACGTGCTGATAGGCATTTCTTCTTCTTACACGAGGCATTACAGCATCTTCCTTTGTCGAAAACAACGTTTAAACGGAAATTGAGTATGAGAAGACTGCTGTCAAATCTCTGGTTTTATACACATTGTAGATGTCGCTACTGTCGCCTGCTTTGTATGAATGCGCTGAAAATCTAATCATTTGCATATCACAGCAAGTTCTACCTGTCATGCAAATTTCACGTGTGTGGTGTGCCGCTTTCCTGGTGTAGCAATTTTAATGGCCAGTAGTGTATATATACAGAGAGAAATATCCAATCAATGCAAAAAATAAACTGTAACCGTATTCTACTATACACATTCAAAAGAAGACCGGAAAATTGAAAGGTAGGAGTTATAAAGGAAACTCAAATACCGTCTCTTTTCTTATCAAAGAATACATCGCTTTCTTTATGGAGGAAAACGTATTATTTGAAAGCTCCATCTTCTGGGAGAAATTGAAAGACCGAGCCTCTCATCTTCTTTATTCGAGGCTACTCTGGGAAAATACGATGAAATATTCTCAAATACATGGAAAAAATACTTTCGTGTTTATAAATTTTGAAAATATATAGAGGAACAAGACCTATAAGTAGAGACAGCGCCGAAATAGCGGACAAAGACACGTACGATGAAAAGAATGGAAGCAAAATTTATGAGGAACACGGAAAAGAAACACGAACAACTGATTGACGTGTTGATCAAATTACATGCAGGAAATACCGGAACAAAAGAATATGAATACATTGTCAGGCTTCTTTTTTGAACGAAAATTTTGAGCAACCACTTGGAAATGTTGTTTACAGATGAAACTTAAAATATGTAAAATAATAATATGCAAATAAGAAAGGCGAAGGATTTATATTCTTGAATTTTTTGTGATTGGACACAAAAGAATGGTACGTTGCAAGAATATCCTTAGTTGACAATTTTGTACATCAGAAATTTAAGATGTAAGATAATTAATTATATAATGAAAATTATTACACCAAGTATTAAGTATTTAACTTTTAAGAATTATTACCACTGTATGAATACGAACACATTTTAATATTTTCAACTTCAGTGAATCATAATTTTAAATATTATTATAATTTAACAGCTATTTTATATTAGTTTTTTAATTCAAAAATTTAATTTAAATGGAAACCAAGTATAAATTAAATACAGCAATATATGAATGAAAACAATTAATGCAATGCATGTCAGCAATTATTTTTATAGAATAATATTACTAGCATTTTATTGCAATATAGGGTATAAAAGTTTTACAATCAAATTGAAATCACTTTTTTTACAAAAGAATGTTCTATAAACATCAATATTCAGTGCCAAATATAATCAAAGAAGTGATTGAGTGTAAATGAATGGTAAAACAGCGTTCTCCAGAATGGGAGGACTTGAGTTCGATCCCAACTTTTGTTTTAACAATAGGAGATAGGTATTCCGTTTTTTTTTTTTTCGGAAGTGATAACTGTTCAGTTTGGTACTTAAGGCATTCATTTCGTATGTCAGAAGGATGTCTTCCTAATGTCTTACGGGTAAGAAAAACACAGGGTATTTAAAATAAATATCGTTAAAGACAGCTTTTTACTATATGTTGACGAACATAATTAAAGAATACGTTTGTTTTTTCTTTATATGTGTCAAACTTTCTTACTAATTTAATTACTTTGTTCAGATAATACACGTTTTGAATTACTTCTTTTGTACGTTATTTAATGTACAATTTTTGTTGGGTTTACTTAATGATTCATTCAAGATATTTTTATAAACAACAAATGTTCTTACATTTTTGCTAAATTACGATTGAAATAAAACACCAACTAAAAAAAAGAGCTTCGAATAATCCAAATTTATAATGTTTATATATTTTATAAAAATAATAATATAAATATGGAATCAAAAGTGATTGAATAAATTATGCATGAAAGGAATACATTATGCACAGGAATTAGGAAAGGAATACATACATACAACCCACTCAAGGTTGTCACGCATAACTCCGTTACTTAAAATATTCTTTTCGCTGCATTATTTACAATTTTGTACACTTTAATAATTAATATCTTTCATAACTATTTAAAAATAAATTTTTCTCCCCTCAAAGAAACATAGGGATTCAACCTGGGACCAATTTTTTATGCAAATTTCGAACCATAATCACGAAATTTTAGCTCAGTCTATAACACAAGAGAATGGTTTAGATTAGTCTTTCGCTTTGTGTGGTCACTCTTTTTCTGATTCAGCTGAAAATTCCTGTTTAAAATAGATTCAAAACCAAGAGAAATAATCTCATCTAAACTGAGAATCGAACTACTAAACAGTTAAAATGAAGGTTAGTACGAAATTATAGCTTGATCTGTAACCCACGAGAATGGTTAAGATTAATCTTTCGCTTTGTGTGGTCACTCTTTTTCTCCTTCAGCCGAAAATTCCTGTTTAAAATAGATTCGAAACCACTTGAAATAATCTAGTCTAAAATGGTTTCGAACTATTGAAGGTTAATACGAAATTCTAAATTGATTTGTAGTCCACGAGAATCGCTTAGATTATTCGTTTTGTGTGATCTTTCTTTCCCTCATTCAGCCGGAAAATAAATTCAAAACTATTAGAAATAATCTCATCTAAAATGGGAATCGAACTACTAAGCAGTTAAATTGAAGGTTACGACAAAATACTAGCTTGGCCTGTAATCTACAAGAAGGGTTTAGATTAATATTCCGTTTCGTGAAGTTCATTTTCATTTTAAACAAGGTAGTATCGAAAGTCACTCACATCACTTTCGGTATTCCCTTGTTTAAAATGCATTTAAAATCATTAGAAATGATCTCGTCCATAAATCCAAAAGGATCTCGTCCATATCTCGTCCAATTAAACTCCTAAGAAGTTAATTTGAAGTTTGAAGAATTAATTGCCAACTCGATATGTATACCTCAAGAAAACGCTCTAGTTTGAAACTATTCCCTTATTTTAACACTTGATTCATCCTTTGAACCCAATTACCTGCATCATATAATGAAGAAATATGTGGATTTTTTTAGAAAGTTCCCTTTTTTAAATTCGTTTGAATAGTAATGATTTATGATCTTTACCTAGTATTCCTACTATATAAATTAATAAATATTGCAAACTACTACACTTTTAATAAACACTCGATGAATCCGGGCAAATCAGGTATAAGTTCGAGTAAACCATTACACAAGGAATGAGTTGTTTGCTATATATATATATATATATATATATATATATATATATATATATATATATATATATATATATATATATATATATATATATATAATTTATGTATTAACACCTATTACATCGCATTCTTTTTCATTTGATTATTTTCAAATGTATATGAAAATTACTTTTGAATACAAAATACCATTTGAAAAGATTTTGGAAAGAAAAGGCGTAATATAAATTAAGTTTCTGATTACATTCAGTAGAGTGCTTTTTTTATAAAAAAGGATAAAAACATAAGTAATCTCAAAAATAAAAACACCAAAAGATTATTACCAGCAATTGAAAAGCAGTATTAAAGAATCATCTGAAATAAAATTTTCCTGTGTTAAATCATATAACAGAAAGTAATTTCAGAAATTCTGCTGAAAGTAACTATACACCAAATAAAATTATGAAGGTTTTTCGGCAAGCGTAATAGCTGAACACTCTTTCAATTTCATTATCAGTAAAAAATAATTTCGATAGAGATTAAATTTGATTTAACCATTATCTTGCACTTGATTCAAAATCATGAAGAATGTAATGCAGCAATTTTTTTCCTATATTTTGAAACTGTAAAATCTAAAAAAATCAATTTCAAAGTTTCATATCTAGAAACTTAAATTCTAAAGTCTTATAACAAATCTCATTTCCAAAGTCTTTCTTCATTAAATTATATATTTTTAAAGATACCGGCTGATTGAAAGTAAAATTTAAGAAAGAAAGAAAGGATTTGTAAAATTCTGTTTCATTAATTTAAAAAAAACATGTTCTCTAGCATGAATCATTTCTGTAGAGAATTTAAACTTGTTAATTTTAGCCTCATCAAAGCTAAATATTAGATTGCATTCCTGTACAAAATAATAAACTCTAAAACTTTTGTTTTTTTAAAAAAACTAAAAATTAAGATGTGTAATTTAACTAAAAAGTTAAATATCATGTTACATTAATGAATAAAAACGTAGGAAAATATAATATGTTCAAAAATAAAAGAAAATATCATACTTTTAATTCAATGAAGGATGAAAAAATTTCGCTAAAAAATGCCTGAAATTAATTAGTTTTAAAATCAAAATTCTTTGAAATTCAAATATAATTATAAAACAATATTCTGAAAAAAATATAATTGCATTTTCTTGTTTTCTCAATTGTTTCAATATAAGATTTGGCAGATTTAGCACACATTTTATATTTCTTTAAGTGTTGAACATGGTTCTAATGAATATCAGTTTATAAGTCATTTTTATGAGAATATTCGCGTCTATCATAAACTATTATGCAAATTATTTATAAGAAATTTTCAAAAACGAATAGGAATTAATGAATTCATTAATTTAGAACTTTGATATGGGGCACTGAAATCACATTTGGATAGCTCTGATGAAAGGATTTTGTGGCGTTGTTTTGTTGAAATACCCAACATAATGACCAGTGTTGAATTGAAGCAAAGTGTTATTTTGTAGAATTTGAGTCAGTAACCTCGTGTTTTTAATTATCTATTAAGTTATCTATTCTAACATTAGAAATGATCATACGATCAACTAGATATTGCAATGCGCAAATCTTTCTTTCAAACTTGCGTAAACGTTAAATTTGATTTGAATTCAGAGTTTATGACAATGAGAATTTATAAACCTGTTATGTTATAATAATGTTTAAATCAGTTGATTTTATAATGATGAGTACCTTATACCTTGTTCGCACTGTCCTTTTTTAAATCAATTTAAAGACAAATCTGATTTCACTTAAGCCTCTCGCTGGAAAAGAGCGTTTGCACTGCATTGCACTCGAAACTGATTTAAGAAATATTTGTTTTAGCTCCAAACCTTATTTATTTTTTGTTATTTTATATTATATAATATTTTTGAATTATTTATTGCTGAGCACTTTTATTGAACATTTACAGACCAAAATGACAATTAATAACAAATTGACAAATTTATTTCACAAACTTAATGTTATCTTTTTATACTTATTTAGTTCTTTGTAAATATTTCCGTGTTATTATTTTTCTAATTTTGCTTCTCTTGCATTTATTTTAATCGGTTTCAGATATTTCAAAAAACACTGACAACAAGACAGCAGGAAACAAGATGCCGCTAAATCAATTGAAACGTATTTAAATCAGTTCCCTAAACTGATTTAAGATAAATCAGCTAGAACTGATTTAAATCACTAATTGCCACCACGAGAAAGTTCTGCGGAGATTTAAAGTGCAGCGCGGAAGGAGTAAAAGACGGTCATTTGAGCTATGAAATCTCTATCAACCTTAATAGAAACTTCTACAAAATTTCAAGAATGTTTCCTTATTTTGTTTAATAATAAGCGTTTAATACTTTAAGACGTCTGACTTTTCCAAAGTATACACATCTGACATAAACTCCATTTCACTTGTGGTGCTATGGATTACTGAAAATTAATACTATTTTATTTTCACAATTTTATTTCACTCATTGTAACTATGACCATCATTCGTAATATTATATCTATTTATTTTATTACATTACATATATTCAGACTTGTATGCTTGATTCTTGAGATCCGCTTGTAAGTCTTCGTCGATAATATTACAAATAGCACAATGACAGATGTACAACCACAGAAGAATAACGAAGAAAACACCCAGGGCCATGGTGGGAATCGAACCCACACTCCTACGCTCTCAAGCGATTAGCGGTGATGCTTTAGACCACTCAGCCACGGAGCGCCCTAATATTATATCCGAACAGCGGTAACGTCATAAATCCAATTATATATAAATTTTAACGGAGTAATAGACGTTATTGCTGCTTATTCAACCTAAAAATGAACAAAAACGATCAAAATTCTTTAAATATATTTTACTGCACTCCAAATGCCTTACGTTTTTTATAATAACGTTCCAATAAATTTTACTTTCTCTGGCAGTTTTATTAGAAAGCTAAAACTTTTTTATAGAAAAAACTTTAAACTAGGGAGTTCTCCAAAATATTTTGTTTACTATTCTGTATTTTAAGTAGTATTCAAATAACTAAAGCGACTTATTTACCAATTTAGACTTGTAACTTAACTATTTATTAACTTATCTAACTAAGTTACGTTTCAGATCAATGGATAATCCATATTTGATTTTTGCTGGTCTTAATTGCAAATAAAACTTTTCCACATCTGTAAAATTTCAGAACTTTAGCAAACAGCCTAATACATGAAAATTGCTTTAAACTGCGTTGTGATTTTGTCTTGAAAAGCTTTTTTGTGGTCGTGTTCTTATCTGGACAGGAAATGCAAAATATTTCTATTCACATAGCCTGAAAATTGTAAATTGCCCCATTCAGAAATTCTGTAATCAATTTCTAAAGTTTTTGGTTATAGATTGTTTTAATGAAATGGCAACAATGAGATCCTTTGTTATAATTGCTTAAATGTTCATGAAACAGTTTTTTTTTCTTTCTCTTAAAATCTGATTTTACGAAGAAGTGTTACTAAGTAAAATAAATTTTCAATTGCATTTCAAAAGGATTCTACTAATCAATGAAATATATAAAATTTTTTGCAAATGTATTTTTTTCTCTAAATAAAAATTATTAGTTCAGTATATTAGCAACTTGTACTTTTGATTTTATTCAAACATTATAAAGATTTTTCCATTAAAAGCTATTATTAAAGTTAACTTAATTTGACATTGAAATTTTATCAGTCTAAAATGTAGGTGCTTCCTTGCATTTATTTCTATTTGATTATTTATTTTTAATTGCTCGTTTAAATACTACATTATTTATTCGTTCATCTCTAAGCCCCTGTTTCAGGTGATTAAAGCCTCTAAATTGTGAGATGATTTAGTCTGTAGCCTCTTAATTTCGAATCAGATAAAATGACGCATTTGGCACAAGAATTGGAGTACTTTTATTTGAATTTCTACACTACTTATAAGCTCATATAAAAGTTTGGCATTATTAGGCTCTCTCAAAACGAAGATCCACAACTTTATCAAATCCACAACTTTCCAACGATACCTTTCCCCCAACAGGTTAACTTTTTTTATATGCGAGTTAATATCAATAAAAGGATATACTACAGATAGATTTGTTAGATACATCATTCTTTTTTAGATACCAAGTATTTACCAATATTAGCCCATTCCAATTAACGAGTGTTTGAAATAAATATTTCATTAAAATTTTTTTGATTTATTTTATTGCGATAATCATTATACATTTTAAATTTTAATATAACATCTTTTATTTTATATAAATTTAATATAAGTGTATTAGAAAATTTTGAAATTAAAATTTTTTCTGATGATTCATTTTAATTCAATTTTAGTTCATTTTGAATAAAAATTGTTAATAAATACACAATGTCATATTTTTATAAATGAATGAATGCTGATATATTTTTCACACACAAAAGATTAAGAAGTCTAGATTTACATAAATTTACTCACATGAAAGTCTATATTTTTATAAAATATTGTTCCATATTTCCATAAGGAACTCACTAAAAATTAATTAGTAATTTAACTTAAATCTAATTATGTTAAAAAAATGTTACTTGTTATTATTTTCACTTTACAATTTAGTCTGTAATGGAAAGTGTTACAAACTATACAAATAATATTTTCATCTAATAATAATTCAAATTCAAGATGAAAATAGTGTTTATTTCATATATAAACATTTTTAATTCCTTCTGTATTTGAATTTTTGTTTAATATTTTAATTTTAACTGTATGAATTTATATTTTATGCTTTAAACTTTGCATTTATTTAAACTAATTGCTTCACATTAGAATTAAAAATTTAAATTTTTTTGAATTTGCATTATTTAAATATTTAAAAATTAAAGTGAAAATTAAGCATTAAAAGTGGTTAATTTAGATTAAATTAACCTCTTTTTAAGCATCTGACGATGTTATTGGAAATATATTAAAATAAATAATAATTTTTCATCAACTAAAGTTAATAGTCTATTAATTTTTAAGGAACCACAACACTTATTTAAGCTATACAAAGGCATTACCTTAATTCGTATGTTATTATATTACTTTAAGTGTACGAAATAAATTCTGAAACAACGTGAATAGTTTTGTCATTCGTATTAATAGAAAATTTGAATTATTATCAAATAAAAATGGCATAAATATATTCACAAAATTATGAGCAATCATTCCAAACTAATTCAAAAATAAATAAATAAAATAATTGAATATTTCAATTTTAGAAATATAAAAAAAAATTCTACGCATCAATTTTCATGCAATTTTATTCAGTTTAAAATCAATAATTTTGCATTCTTTGTAAAATTTTATTTAAAAAAAATATAGAAATTAAACATTTTAAAGTAAGCAGGAATTGCAAGTTAAGAAATAAAGCAATATAAGCTGATGATTTACATGAAATAAAGCAATAAAATTTAGTGCGCGCATGTTTTTAGTGAAAAAGAATGCATTTTTATACCGTTACTTGAAAATGTTAATTTTTATTACTCGTCTAATATTTAATAAAAAAAATTACTAAAATACTTGTATTTTTTGTATTAAGAATAATATCTAAATTATCGCAATTATTATGGATAAACTCAATACATTCTTATCGATAAATTCAATAAGAGTGTACTTACCTATCTGTGGGACATCATAAGGTCGTCTGAAGTTTGAAATCTTCGTGGTGTCGCCTAAAGATGGACTGGGCATTCTCTTTTCCACCTGCGGTGCTGGCGTTTGTTCCACGCTAGGAGTTCCCTTTTCTGTACAGTTCTTTGTATCATTGCCACTGGTTCCATCGCATTTGACCGGTGGTGGGGATGGCGGGGGTGTAGATATGGCCCACTTGGCGAGCATAAAGCTTCGCAAGGGATGATACCTCTTCTTTAATACTCTGACGTTAGCACGATTTAAGTGATAATTATAAATGGCATCTAAATTGAGCCTAGGAACTTTTGGATTGAAGAACTCGATGTCTTCTTCAAAGGGATCTTCCAAGTATTTGATCTCAGTTGGGCGGTTGTGCTCGCTGGTGTACAGGTCGTCGTCTACTGGTTTTGGCGTGGTGTGTTTATAGCGGGGCACGTAAGCAGAACATAAGCCGAAGAAAGTAATTGCCAAAATCACACAACCTGACATTTGAAACTTCATAGCTTGTACTTTTATCTGAAATATCTGTTTCTCATTCAGAGCCAGTTCTTTGGACAGTGCAGCAGTTTCCAAGAAACTATTCTCAGGCAAGACCGTACTTATTTTTAGAACATCATTTAGTTATTATATTTCTCGGCGAAACACTTCATAGTACGGAGGAGACAATTTCGAGACGGTTTTGGGAGTACTCATTGACAGCGGACTTCGGTAGGTGGGACTTGTTTTTCGAAATGACCACAAAACTTCTTTGCTGAAAATTGTTCCAGAAGCGTCAAGAAAAATTACGAAACTTAAAAATGCGTTTTGTTTTCTTTTGTTTCCATATAAATGAAGCTGGGTTTTAAAGTGGCCGACGGTATCTTAATTTAAGATGACACTTTGGAGAAGCGGAGTCAAAAGGAAAACAAGAAGAGTTCAGAATCAGCTGCAATCGCGCGCGAAGACAACAGCGATAACAGAGAGAGTGAGTTTTGTGAGAGAGAGACAAAGGGGGTTGCCGGATTCGGAAAAGGGGGCCAGAAATGGAAGCGCGCGCACCACACAGGTCGATTGGAGGCTGTAATTGGCTGCACACCGGGACAGGAAGAAAGGTCAGCTGTCCGGCTGGTGGCGGGAAGTATCCGGGAAAAGTGAATGAAACCTAAGAGGAGGGAACTTTGTATTTTGGAAAGAGGTTCATTTGACACGCGGCTTCAGCACATTTTAGTGTCAGTGACGACTGAACATTTTAACTAAGGTTCCTCTCCCAGTCAGGCTACTAAATCTTTTTAAAATTATCTTCTTTCATTGTCTACACCGGAAGAAAAATTCCGCATCTTTTTATCCTGTTATTATTAACTGTGCCTATGAAAAATAAGCTTAAGCATCAAAGACACAGAATTAAGTAGCGATAAATTAACGCTGGCAATTTTTACCACCGTAATTAATAAATAGCGGGGACATTGAAGCATGTAAAAACTTTCATTTTCTTTCATATGTCATATTTGGAAAGTTCAGTATAAAAAAAAACTTGCTTTTGAAATAAATATTTCTTGATAGAAGTGTATATAGAAAGATAATTCATAACTTTCCTTCTTCAAATCTCAGAATCGTGTTTTAGCTTACTATCAACTGAGAAAATGCAAACATAGCCTAACAGATCAAAGTAGTTGTAAAGTTTTTCTGACCCACCCCTGAATATTTGTTTTTTCATAAAGTCATTGTCAAGAAAATATTCACTTGGCGAAAGCAAGGGCAAGTGGAAAATGCGGAAGAAGCAGCCCTGAAAGGCGTGTTTGAAGAAATCTCTTTCGAGCACTTCTCAATAAGTTTAAAACTTAACTCACCAAGATTAGCATCGAATTTGAGATTTTCCACTCCGAAAATAATGGTTCTATTGATAAACTAATAATATGTCATAAATCAAAATTAAAATTCCTTAATTTAAGTTAATATTGTTAATGTTGGTGGAGCCCTTTTAAGAGAAAGTATTTAATCAGTATTTAGTTTTAAACAAAGTATCATAAAATTATAATATATCGTAAACGTGAACAAATCCGTCAACTTATAAATTGAAATAACCTAAAGTTATTACAAATGTATATCTCTCTGAAATATCTTAAAATTTTATTCCAAATATAAAATACGAAGATCACTTAGTAGAGAATTTCTAAATTTTAAATTAAAATATATCTCTCGATTTAGAGACATGAAATAATACTTTTAAATATTCCCAAGCCATTACGGCCATCATTATTTTATCAAATATTTTCATATATAATAAAAGTATTACATATAAGAACATCAGAGATGGTTAATTTATGGCTTAATTTGACATGTAGTTGAATTTATTTCATGTTATGTGCAGCGTGTCTGTAAAATATGTGACTCATTTCGATTTTAATAATTTATAAAAATAATAAAAATAGAGTTATATTAATTACATGAATAGTTAAATAGGTTATAAAAATTTTGTGACTTTTATCGAAGAGCCTCTAAGCTCGCTATTCCACGGGGTCGCTCTTTTAAGGCAGCTGAACATGTTGTCCATAGCAGAGCTTCCTTCCCTGCACCTAGCCGAGAGTAGGTGGAAGCCTTTGCAATTCAGAAGCAGCAAAATCCCAAAGCTTTACCTCCAAAGGCATCATATTCCTTGGAGGACATGACTTATATAACATGCTCTGTCTTCAGTGAACGCAACAGGTTTTTGGGTGAATCGTAAGTTGAACTTCCCATTATGAAACAATAGCAGCTACGTCACCAATGCATTTTCCTTCTGTAAGCAATGTCCCTTAACAAATTCTCAAAAGCTAAGCAGTGTTATATCAGATGGCTTGAGTGTCGAAGAAATAAAGCCTAATTCATTTTTCTATATGAGAAAAAGAGATTCATATGCATATAGAGACTGATTACTTTCATTGGCGAAACTTGACATCAGACTCAGACTTGTGGATCCAAATCTTAAGAATTTGAACTCGAGGAAAGATAGTTGTAGTAGTATTAAATCCACATAAAACTGCAGATCCTTATCTAATTATACTTCATGCGCAAGAATGACAAACAAATCAACAAAAGATCTTAGAATCTTGAAACATATTTAAATACGGAAATTCAAATTTACGCTAATTGTCGAGTCTTAAATTAAACGGAAAGAATTTCAAAACTTAAAATATAAATCAGACTCACGTAAATTAACAACTTTTAAATTAATTTATTTAACAGCATATTTATTTTGTCATATATATTTCCATAGTTTTAGAGAAATTAATTTGTTAGTAAGCTGTTAATATTCCTTCACGTAGTTAAATATATTAGTGAGATTTTAGAAACATTTCGAAAATTTCTAATAATTATTAATACTTTAAAACTGTTTTTCTATTTAAACAGACGAAAACAGAATCAGATAAAATATTTTTTTTTCTCTTCAAAAGTTAATTTGAAAATTTTTCGACATTTTTTTAAAATTTCCCTTTATTGATGATTCCAAATATTTCATGTGACTTCATTTTTACGAAATTACATTTTATTTGTATCCGAGAATTTTACCTTGTAAAACATTAATTCATGATAAGAAATTTTATTTTTGCATGAATTTAATTTATATTTTCCAGTTTTGTATTTTCAAGAAAACAGAAGCTCCATATTATAATTTGCACTTTTACTTCATTTAAGTTTTAGTCCTTGAGGTAGTGCTCTGAAGTTAGTGCTCTGGCTATCATTTCAACAGGTGGTAAGTTCGATTTACATTTTTGGAAGTTATTGTGTATTATTTAGGAATGAATTTTGACAACCCCTGCAAAATTAGCCAGTGTGTGCAAAAAATTATCGCAGTGACAAGCAAACTATTTAATTTTCAGTTCTTATTTTACCGTAATTATATATAACCTATTTAATTTAAAAACGATTTAATATTAGCATCTTATAATGAATTATACCCTAATTGAGATAAAATATTTTATTATAATTAGATTTTTGTTTAAATACATGCTATGATTTTCACATAAAAGCATCCTTATTTCTTTAATTTTATTGGAAACTATTGTCATTTTTTGTATTCAATTCTTATTGAGATTATTTTTTGCCACATAATCTTTAGTAGCGCTATATAAATTTCCATTAATTTTGCTGCTTTATTCATTTAAATATAATAAAATGTTATTTGGCTATAAAATATAACCTTAAAAAAGTGATTTGTAATCATTCCCATTAATGTACATTTTTTTAATAATAAGTTTGGACTTTTCCTTATGCCATAGACTGTTAGAATATATCTCAAATCTCTCTCTTTCTCTATTAGGAAATAAACTATGCACTTAACTCCAGGTATCAAACTGGTGTATAAAAATATTGTTTGCGAAACATGAAAAAATATAATTTAAAAAATTAAGAATCAGATGACATGTTCTTTTTAATAATCATCAAACCATTTTCTGATCCATCAGTTTCAATGATTGCCATTAATGAATGCTTAATTTCAGTGAATCATGTCATCGCCATGTGTGTGTCCACCATAGAAAAATAAGAGGTGATGTATGACATTTTTAACGATTGATTTGGTGACTGTATTATTTCGTAGGTACTTAGAGATGAAAAAAATGTATTCACGATTAAAACATAATCTCAGTTAAAAGAAAAGTATTTCAGGCAAATTTTTCGACTTAAAAATCATGTCAAAAGACATTAGCTTTATCCTCAATATTTTTATGAGATAATTACTTTACTTTTGCTTAAACATTCCATATTTGGATGAAAATTTGTGATACTTTAAATAAAAGTAAACAATTATTAATTTTTTTAAAATTTTAAACTTTCGAATTACTTTTTATGTTGCGATCATTGTATACACGTCTTCAGTAATTCATGTGGTCAACATCAGGATGATTTAGTATTTTTTGTAACGTTTTCGATGCATCATTTACTTCAATAAGTCTTTTAAAGAATTCATTTATAGTTAATTTTTGAAAGCTCTTTTTCTAAATCAAAAATCTTTCCTTTCTCCTTCATCTCTTTACAACGGGAATTGTAACTTAGTTTGAGTAGGGCAATTAAATTCGCTGCTGATTAATAATGAGCTAAAACCAACCTACTCCCTCAAATGAAATGAAAATGAGATGAATTATCCGTTAAACGTGGAGCTATCTGCCTCAATTTCCTTAAACTTTTGGGATTGGTTACAAACTTGACCATTGTTTATAACCGCTTTTACTAACTTTAAAACATTCATAGAAAAACATAAAGAATCAGTATTGTTTTTATTTCTTAACACAGTTCACAGGAAACTGAAATTATTTTCCTGAAATATCTTGCCTATTAGAAAACATCGGAAAATCTCCGAAAGAATCAAATTGCGAAACACAGGCATCAAAATTAGTTTCTAGAAAGTTGAAATTAGAGATCTACAGTAATAATATTTACGATAAAATGCCATTTTAGTTATGCTGACAATGATAGAAATATTGTCAAGTTTTCATGTGGATGCTTATTATTATTTTAGTTCTTGATCCTGTTAGGATCTTAAAACATCAGGACCAATATCCCTCGGTGGTTGGCTAGGTTTCCATATAGTTTAATTTCGTGCTTTACTTAAGATTATTCGATTGTCAGGCAGAACATGTTTTTCGTAGAAAATGGAGAGATTTCTTTTTACTTTTTGATGAGTTAAAAACTGTTAAAAATTTTTATAATATTAAAGCTGGGAAAAAGTATTCAGAAATAATGCTGTTTATAAAATTCAGAAAAATATAAGTTAAAAATGAAAATGCTTAGGGTCATTGTTTAGGATTGCTAAATTGTTATCATTAATTAAGAAAATAACTAACTTTCACTTCAACTTTTTAATAATTTCAACTTTCACGTGATTATTATTTATGTTTAGACCACTTCTGTTAGTGGCAACATTGCGTTTTAAATTGTTTTTTTTCCGGTTGTTCTAAAAATATTGAGAAATACGTTAGTTTTTAGTTCTTGTATAAGAAAAGTAATTGGATATTTTGAAATATTAAAAAAGCTTGTTAAGTTTGAAATTTTCTACTTCTTTCATTCAACTTGGAGAACCAGTGGTTTATTTTGAATGTGGCGTCCGTAAGTGAATTCGTTTAACCTTCCGTAAGATAAACAGTTATACTCTTCGTTTGGTTTCTTTCGACCATTTTACATGGTTTAGCAGTTAGCAATAATGGAATGAATATTAAATGGACATAGATATGAACTTAGTTAAGTAAACAAATATGAATTGTACAAGAATAATTTAAAGAATCTTATGAAAATGAAGAAAAAATATAAAAATGGAAAAATAAGCATTAGATAAGATGTAATAAGTAAATAACAAGCAAATTTTAAGAAAAGAAATATGAATATATTAAATTTGTGCTAAATGCATTTATCTAAAAAAAGTCACAAATTACTTTTAATAGTGCAGAAGGGCGATTTCAGGATGCTATATTCGTTATTATTATTCTTCCTCAATATTATTACCTTCATCAATAAAGGAAGATAATATCACACGTTTATCAAAATCGCGTGGAATTAGCAAATTTCGCTACTTTTGAGGTTCTCGTATTCTTCGCACTCTTATTCAACATTCGCGAGATGTCCAACCAGAGGCTTAATTCAGCAACCATTTGATATCTTGGCATCCAGTGATTAATAACTTGATTTGATTGTTATATTCTAGATATATGTATACTGGTGGGCCGTTAGACATACCTAAGTCACTGTCTCATTGGAGCTGTTCTCAAGAGCGAAAAAGCTGTTAATACTATTTGGATGGTCCCACCTGTTCACCAATAGTAACAGGGAAAGTTCCCTGGGCACGCATTAACACTCAAATGTAGCAGGCGGAACCAGACAGCCTTCACCAGGCATATCAGTGGACACTTGAGATTTATGTCCTATTCTTTTGAAAAAAGATTTTCTCAACCTGTTTGAAGTGTGTTGAGTTTCAGGCCACTCCTGGCCTTATTCTGGATAGTCTGGGGCTTTTCAGAATTGATCTTTTCAGAAACCCAATTTTAGTGTTGGATTTTCTTATAGAGACAGATTTTATAGACCTCATTTAGCGTTGCTAAACACCGGAGATATGCAACAACAACGTGTATAAAAATTCTTAACTTGATCGTGGATACTTGTTCGAAATCAGTTTTAATCTTAAATCCCAGTAGAATTACATAGAAAGGTATGTTATGACAAATTTCTTCTCACTTGAAGATCTATAAGGCATCAGGAGGATTACAATAGCAAGAACGATTGTGAATGCCCGCACCTGCCGAGAAATAGAATATTTTTATTCTTTGAGCAATGAGGGTAGTATATGTGGAGGTCTGTTGACAAAGGCCATAAAATTATTTTTTAATTATAAATGTCACATATTTAAATCTATCCTTGTTATTCTTCTGAGCAATTAAACATCGAAAAGTGCCAAGCATTTTATAGACATCCTGTCTATGAGTAATCAAATGACATGCTTCAAACACTCTCTCTTTTGCTTGCAAAGATTTTTCTTTGCATTAAGATGTCACAGAAAGAAAAAATTATCATTGTCTAATATTTCTAAATAAATATGTAATAATTGAAAAGAGTAAACGCAAAAACTAATAACGATGAAGTTGCGTGTACTTTATTTATGACAAGTTAGTTAAATCTTAACAACATTTTTATTAACATACGAAAATAAAAAAAAACATTTAAACATCGCAGATGTCGCGAACGAGTATAATGCTGCTCGTTCGGATTATTGGCACATTAACACATAAAATGTTGTCACTGCTGGCTTACAAACTTTAATTATTATGTAGTGCTGCCACACATTTCCCCTGCAGTTTTTTACATCATGTGAGAAAACGTTTAGGAAAATGAACATGTCGTCCTGAGTGTGTGACAACAGGCTGCTTAGGTGTGGAAGTAGTATCCTGAACAACACAATTCTTGGGATTGTCCAGTGAAAGGAAGGCTAATTTAAGGTGGTCCAGCGAGATGGTACATTTACGTCCATTTATGTCAATATCAAATGTCTTGTGATCCCTCTTAAGTACTTAAAAGGTGCATCATAAGGATTTTGAAGAGGCTTTTTCACTCCGTCGTGTCGTAAGAATACGTGTGAGCAATCTTTCAGATGTGGATGTATAAAAACGGACTTAGTTCCATGTCGGGAAGGAGGCGTTGGTTGAACGTCACGAAAGTACTGTTTAAATTCCTCCACAAACTGCTGAGGTGAAGATTCGGGTGCTGTCGGGACAAAAATTTCTCCTTAGAGTCGAAGTGTAGTTCTGTAGACCAAATCTGCTGCTGTAGCTTTGATGTCCTCTTTAAAATCAGTTTGAAAACCTAATAAAATGGTAGGCAATGCTACAGACCATTGGTCAGTGTTACATGCTTTTAAAGCAGTTTTGAGAGGGGCGTGGAATTCCTCTATCATCCCGTTTGCTTGAGGGTGGTAAGGCAATGTCCGAATTCTTTTAATCCCTAGCAAATGGGACAGAGACTGGAACAGCTGGATTTCGAATTGACGCCCTTGATCCCTTGTGATGTGCGATGAGCAGCCAAATCGTGTAACCCAATGGTTATAAAAAGTCTCGGCTACAGTCCGAACACTGATATCTGGAATGGCCACAGCTTCCGGTCAGCGTGTAAATCCGTCGATCAGCGTCAGACAATAGGAGTTGCCTCTAGAAGGTGGTAGAGGACCAACAATATCGAGGTGAACATGATCGAATCTCTTTGTCTGGTTAGGAAAGGAACCTACAGGTGTTTTAGTATGTCGACCGGCTTTAGCTTTTTTGGCATGGAATCCATTGCCTCGCCCAGGTTATGCAATCCTTATTTATAGATGGCCAAATAAATCTAGATTTTACTAATTTTGTTGGGCTGCGAATACTAGGATGAGATATATTATGCAATAAAGAAAAAATTTGCTCGCGAAATGAAATCGGAATGTAAGGTCGTGCAGTACCCGTTGACAAATCACTATATATTTGAGCACGTTGATCTGGTAATAAAATTTTCTTTAATTATATACTGTTAGGATTATCTATTTTTTAATCCTAAATCATTTTTCTGTGCCTTAGAAATTTCATCGTAATCCCTACGATTTGGCATTGTTATGGCAGAGATCCGAAAAAACGTATCTGCTGGGATATCCTTTTATGTAATGGATATCTGTCGTGAACTGAGAAATAAAATCTAACATCGAATATTTATGGGACTTATTGGAATGCAACATTTGGCAATATAATGTAATTTCAAAAGATATGCTAAAAAAGAGTAATTATGATGGAATGGAATAATATTTCATCAACAGAAACCACAAGGCACTCCATGCTTAAACTATTGGAAAAGATTCTTAGACATAAAGGTTTTCCAAGCAGACATTAAAGTTTAATTGACAACCCATGGAAGCTGGCTTTTAACGACTTCCCTCATCTCTACACAAACTTTTTCTAACTACTTTTTATGTAATTTTCAATTATTTACTATGCTTACTTCGAAACAGTGTGTGTTATCTTTCTGAAATTGTTACTGATATTTAAAGAATTGTTAAAAAGACATTATATAAAAATATAATTGGTGTTGACATTATATAATGTACTGTACGCAGACTTTTTCTCGCAAGTGTGTGTGTATATATGTATAAAGTCACATAGTCATGTTTCAGTCATGTAAAAAATTAATTTTTTGTGTATTTTTTATTAATAGTGTATTTTTAATAATCAACGATAATAAGTTAGGTACGATTAAAAGTATATGATATTTTATTTCTAATCTCTAAATGCTGCTATGCATTCAATAGAAAACACTCAAAACAGTGCATTATTTTAAATTAAACTCTTAAATATTTAAAGCAATATGAACAAAAATCCATATCGGTATTTTATTCTTTAACAATACATTTCAAAAATGTTTCCCTTCTCTAATAGTTACAGACAATAACAAATAAAATGTCAGACAGCAATAATATATTATCCGACTCCGTATTTATCATGACTTCAATAACATTTTTATTTTTACACTTTATAAAATGTTTGCCGTCGGGATTAATAACCTATTTATAAGGGCAACAGAAGCGTGGAACATCTATTTTCCATCGAATGACATCCATCGAAGGTGAAATGCGTCGCCAATGACGCATTTTTAGCTTATGGAAAAGCTTAAGCTCACCCTCTCTGCGATTATATGATCAATAAATGCTGCGAATTAAGCATCAAAACAAATATTTGGCACTCATAATATTTTTAGCAGCAAACAGATCCGCCTAAGAGGATTGTGTAGAGTTTCGTCATTAGATTGTAGACTTCAAAGCTTTCCTCTAGGGAGCCCAAATTAACAAGCATTGAAAAGGGGGATTTTTGGAGCTCCGGAAAATTATCGGGTTATAAATTCATGCAAAAAATAGTTTAGGATACTCATGAAATTCTCAGTTCCTTTCAGTAACAAGTTATTAACTACAATATTAACAATTGTTGTATATGTGATATGTATTATGACTTAATAAGCATATGGATTTTAGTATTTTTTGCTACTTGATGCATTAATCAGAAAACTTTGAAAGGAAAAATTTGAAGTATATGTTCAAACAATGAGGACAATGTTGTAATTGTGTAGCAAAACTTTAAAAATGGTATCAATAAAAATTAATACAAGGCATTACATATATATATATATATATATATATATATATATATATATATATATATATATATATATATATATATATATATATATATAATATATATATATAATATATAAAATTCTCGTGTCACAGTTTTCGTTGCCATACTCCTCCGAAACGGCTTGACCGATTTTGATGAAATTTTTGTGCTTATCCGGTATCTATGAGAATCGGCCAACATCTATTTTTCATCCCCCTAAATGTTAGGGGTAGTACAACCCTAAATTTTATTTATTTATTTTTTTGGTTAGTTCTGTAAGTTCCTAATAGATGGCGGTTTAGCATCTAAGTTGCACAGGTATTCGGCAGATGGCGACGTGTTTATTTTTCTAGATTATACCATCTTCGAGAAAATTATCGTGCGCGCGCAAGCGCGTGGTTAAATATAGAATTTACATATATTTTCATGATGTATAATGATATTATAACAATTTTTCGTGAATCATTTTCATAATTATGCTTTGTATTGTGTCATTATTGTGCAGTATTCAGTTTGAATATTTTTAATATTATAAATAGTAAAATAAAATTTTATTTAATGGATAGATAGATTGACTGATAGATAAATGCTATACCTAAGATATATCACATCTGCATCAGTAATGAATGGCATCACGAATGAAAATCCTGAGGTTTTCTGCTATCTTCAAACAAACATATGTTAAAAAAAGTTCCTTAATTATATATTATTTTTATACTCTATCAGCTTCCAATACTTTACAGAGCACTTTAATAATTCGTTTTGAAGTTTAATTTTTCCTCATTAACTCAAAATGATCATTTCCACCCTTGCACCAATTTAGAAATACCACTGAGAAATGCTCAAAATAACTAACAGGAAGAAATGATTTGTGAAAACTTATTCCATTAGTAATGAACATGTTTTCTTTGTATTCAGATTTACTGTGAAATATATGAGAATATGGATCATCGGTAAAACCGGGAAACAAAATCATTATTTTCTGATTATGAGAACTGCCGCAGCACCGATCATGGCACAGTCTTGATGATTGTACATTGCGTTTAGAATGTCAGTTTTACTTTGTCAATTTTACAAAGATTGGTACAATCTTGTGAAAGTGACATTCTAACCGTAACGCATTCGTCAATGCATGTTTTGAATCACGTGGCCAAAAAAGATTAAATCGTCTTTCCCAATTTAAATTATCCATAAAATGAATGTTTTATCTTGTCTTTTTCATTTTGCTTTTCCTTCTGTTTTATTTGCAACGTGTTCAATTTTGGAAGCGATATTGTTAGAAATTTAAAAATTTGAATAGCTAATTATTTAGAATAACAGGTAATTTTCATGATTTTGAAAACTTTTACAAACGGAAAAAAATGAAAATTAAAAAATAATTCTTTATTACTGGTAAAAATTATGAATGATTTTTTTCTGATCACCGACGACACTCCACTCAGGTATTTGAAGGTGCTCTTCGCCTTGCTTGCTGCCGTTTGAAGAATGCTATTTGTAGTCAAGCAGCAAATTCATTGAGAAGTCGGATTTAGGACTCCGTCTCAATACGATATGACGTAGATGAAACGTAATCGGTCGTCATGGATATTTTAAATCAATGACAAGCATAATAAAGTGGCGTAACCATGACCACAACTGGAACAAAATAAACAATCATTTTATGGTTAAAAAACACTGTATTTGAAGAAAGCAAACTAAATTTATCTTGCGATTTCAGTGAAAGTTAGCGACTCATTTTTGTTGACTTTGACTGCAACTGCCCGAAATTACATTTCACAGTTTTTTGAAAGTGAACTCAGATGTAATTTGTACGTGAGAAGCATAGAATGATTAAATGATTGATAACATAATGAATGAGAAGGAAAAAGAACTTTCAGATATCAAACAAGAAAATAATGAGCAGTTAAAACAAGCTGATTAATGATTAAAAAGACTGATTTACCTTTTTGAGAAAGATAACAATAAAATGTTTTCTTACATCCAAAGAACACAAAGAGGTATTTTTGAAGTTGTCGGTCTGAAATAGAAGTTGCTGTTGTTACTTATGACACTTTGACAAGCCAAGCCTATTATGCCGTTGACTATGCAAATTTAAGTTAGTCGGGTACGTTTTTCGTTTAACCAGAGCACCAAGATGGTGAAAGATTTTGCTCTAAATTCCTCCGTTAGATGGCACCACCAGAGGATCCACTCCCTCAATTTTGATATTGATCTGGAGGAAGAGGAAATTTCTTCCATACCATTAACACCCGAGGTAACTACTCAACGACCGACCTCAGGACTTTCAATTCCACAGATTTAACGATATTTGTGGATATTTTTGCGTAGGTAAATTTACTAATTTCCTGAAAGTTTTAGTACGTTAACACCCAAATTGAATCATATTCATAGAGATAGGTATTTCATGTAGAGAATTTCAGCATTTCAAAACATTTGAAGAAAAGGGACTTTAATATATATTTATCTCGTTCACTGTAAAAGTTAGCGCAAGAGATAACATAAAAATAAGATCAGTTTCTGTGTAACTTTCCTAAAAAACATTAAATGAGTAAAAATGACGTGTTCCATAAACCTAGTATTCGCTGATCCATTAAATTATTAATATGAACTTTTTAAAATAGATGAACAACGGAAATATTGAGCAACACATTTAGGAATTACACTAACAATTCATAGAAAAATATTATCTCAATTTTTCTTGCAATATTTACACTAATATGATAACATCTTTTCGACTATTTTCTTTTTCAATAGATTTTAACTGAAAAATAGCTTTAAATTTCAAAAGAAAAATTTATCAACTTAAAATGAACCATTCTAATAAAAAAATGCCTTTTTTACTACGCAAGAATTGTACTTTAAGGCTTAAAAACTTTTTAAAAATATCAAGGTAGTTAAAGCATAGATTCAGAATTTATTTAATATTAAAAAAACGTAGCATTTGAAAATAAAATATCAATATTTGTGATTTATGACCAAAACATAAATTTAATTTTAAAAATTAAAAATTTAAATATTTATCTATTAATGAGATTTTGTTTTACAAATGCCGAACATTAGCGTCTATAAGCCATTAGTTCATTGGCTCTGCAATACTTCTTGAAAATGTCCTTATATTGAGAAAGAACGGTTACAGTTATTTAAATATTCAAAAATCATTAGTTGATTAGAGTCACTCAGAACACAGCTTGGGGAATCCAGCACTCTAATTCTACAGTGACGGTCCAGTCAGTCCTCTGAATCAAGCCTACGCGGTCTTTCTTGGAAACAGCGCGTGTTGAATCCTAATCCTGCTTAAGAGTTTAGTTATCCAATAATAGATGTTTAAGTATTGACTAATATTTATCTTATAAAAAATGTTTAACTAATAATTATTTAAACGAAATATATTTTACACATGAATTAAATATAATATAATCTAAATTCCATGAAATTATGTGCTTTGACTTACAAATCCTTAAGATGCAGTTAAGTTGTAAAAAAGTTTAAAATTTGGTATAGAAAAGTTAAAAATGTGTAAACAATTGCCATTTAAACCTGATTTTGAGACATCTTTTTTTCAACTCCCCTTTTTATTTATTGTAAACTGAAGGAGTACTTTTTTGGTGACAAATTTAATATATATATATATATATATATATATATATATATATATATATATATATATATATATATATATATATATATATATATATATATATATATATATATGAAAAAAATATATGAAGGTTTAAAAATTATTACAGGTTGTTTCATGGTTAAAATAAAAATTATTGCAATAACTATTTTTCAAATAAATTAATAACACAAATGGGATTAATATATAATTTTTTTAAAATAAGTATTGAAACTGATATTATTTCATAAAAGATTCCTCATTATGATAAACATTTTTATCATAAACTCATTTAATCTTAACATATCATCATGTTAATTGTGTCTATATTTTATATAGATATATAGACAAAATTTATGCATGATGTTAAAAATTGAGTTTTGTTTAATATTCTCGGCTGTTTTCTGCAGGTCCTAAAGATAATTCCGTTAAGAAACACGATACACTGAAGATTTACCATAAAGTTTAAGTAAACTTTATTACTACAATCACTTTGGATAACGGCTGGATTGGACTCGTAAACTATTGTTTGAAAGATTTAAAAGCTGAGTATTCAGCTTCTAGCTTGGCCAAAAAAATCGGAATATATTACCTGCTCAAATGACAATCTCCATTTTTTACCGTCAATAAAAAATACTACTGACCATCTTCGGGTCCCCCTTGAATCGTCTAGTATCAGAACCCCATCAAGTGAAAGTTTTGAAACTTAAATATGATATAAATATAATCTCAAAAGGAATTTGAAATGATTTGATTGAAGTTTACTAGAAGAGTAAAAATTCTAAATGGCATTTTTTAAAAGATTAATTATGTTTTAAAAATTTGTTGTATGTCCTAAATGTTTCGTTATTAGCACTTGTAATAACATTTTCCTCATTATTTATGAAAAACGAAATATATTATTTTAAACTTTTATTGTTCAATTTTAAATTTAAGATCTTGTTATCTGTAAATAAATGTTATTTATTTAAATAAATAGAATGGAAATAGAAAAATTATTATATTTATTAGTAAATGATTCCTTTTCAGAAGTTTAAAATATATCTATTTGATTTCAGCTCTTATCAGAGGAAATTATAATTAAATTTATAATTAATCTTATTGGCATTTGAATTATTAGTATTTACTTGTAATTTTCATACCAATTATTAATCGTACTTTTAATTTTTTTTCTCTACGTGTTTAACTCTTATTACAAATGTCATTGGAGCTTCTGCTTCGATTCTTTTTATAATTGAAATTATGTATGAAAAGAAAGGTAAGTTTTTCATGATCATTAGTGACTCTGTAATCCTCTATTTAATAAACATTCACACCTCTTCCTTTACCAGAAAAAAATCGTTAAAATTACTCATTAAATAGTTCTTTTATGGTTATATATATATATATATATATATATATATATATATATATATATATATATATATATATATATATATATATATATATATACATATATATATATATATATATATAATTATCATTTTTTTAATTTCATTTTTTTGCCCCAATTGGAGAAATATGAAAAGAAAGAAAGGTTTTATTAAAAACTCTTGTGTTGGTTAACCTAAGATAGGAATGTTCTATGAATGAAGAGAACAGATTCGCTTTCATAGTCACTTTTTTATATTTAACCCAGTTGTAAATGTTTAATTGGATAACATACCTATCAAAAGTAATAATTACGGCATTCACTTTAATAACTATTCTATTTTTCGTTACTTACTTTAATAAACTGTCCACAAGAGCATGTAACAGCTTCGGTTCAAGTAATAAATTCAATTTCGCAATGACCTAAAAGAAAACCATAACTAGTCTAGTTCCGCAAATGATGTTATGACTGGGACAATGGCTGGAAACACTTTAAATTGACTCGAACAGAGTGTTAAAACTATGAAAGAGCTGAAGCGATGTACATTAACTGAGTGTTTCAACTCTTGACTATTCCATTATACTCCCGCAATCGGTAATCGAAGTGATTGCTATCCTGTTTTCAGCAGATATAAACTTTTGAGTTTAAATGTTTTACAAATAAATGACAGTTCATAAAATGTTAATAAAATGTTTGTACTATTTTTTAGGAGTTTCTGAAAAATTAAACCTTTTAAAGCAATACGCGACGCAAATATTTACGATAGTAATTGCGTTTTCTTTCACGTCATAAGGATTATTCTCCAAGGATATAATGGAATTATACCAGATTTACTCACCACAAAAGTATTTTGGACAAAATATCTGATGAAGCATTGTTTGAGCTCCTAAGCAGGCGAAACTTACAGAAAATTTCCATTGATGTGCTCTGAAATCTATATAATTTTATTCTGAAATATATGACATGTAGTGTGTCATACCTCGAGAAATAGAGCATTGCAGGTTTGTTTCTCAACGCAGATTATATATACTATAAATATCAATGAGTCGATACATTAATGTTTTAGTGCAAAAAGATTTCTCATTCTTTCATATAATTCGTGATACATTGAACTCAAAGCAGTTTCTTTCACGAGGAATCTTCATAAAAATCTTTAAAACGGTATTTTAAGCAATTAAAAAAGATGAAGTAAAGGAAGCTTTTTTAAGATGAATCATCTTAAAAAATCTTTCTTTTCTTCATCGATCTGAATGTCGCTGACATTTTTAGTATGCTATAAAAATAAGTGAGTATATTTGAGCCTACTGTTTAAGAAATAAATAATTTGAAAACATGTATCAACTGTCACTCAGGTTCAAGAATTCATTTTAATCATCTTAAAATGAGCATTTCTCGGAATATTTCAATTTATTTTTAAGATTATAAAAAATTTAAATATTTAAAAAATAATCACGTTCTATGTTTTTCTTATGATAGGGAATCTGTTCTTTTTTAATTGAAACAAAAATAAGTGTTTACCGATTTATTGATTTTTTCAAACTATAATCTATTGATACTTTTAGAATATCGTGCAATTTTTGAAATCAATTTTTGCTAAAAAGGTAAAAATAAGGAAAATATCACCACTTAAGAAAATTAATTTCTGTTATCTAAAAATATTTTTCTTAACTGCTTTCTATCTTAATAAAATTAGAATATTATTTTTTAGATCAAGTTTTTCCAAAAATAGACATTTCTGTTTCAAAATATTTTTTCTAATTACTTTCTATCTTAATCAAATTAGAATACCTATTTTTAGACCAAATTTGTCTAAAATAGGTATTCTTTTTAAAAAAATATTATTAAATTATTATTTTTTTTAAAAATAATATTATTGAAAATATTATTAAAATTTGTCTAAAATGGGCATTCTTTTCAAAAAATATTATTAAAAATAAATTTTTGTAAATTTTTTTCATTGAGAATGATAATTTTGTTCTAATTTTAATTCCTCCTAATTACAAATAAAGGCAATAAAGATACCATTTGTTTATATATATAAATAGATTAAAAATAATTTATATTTTAATACTATTGTGATGGATTTATTGAAATAGAATATTAATTTCTTCTGTTTAATAAAGCCAATTCAGTTCCTTGACTACATTTTGAATAACTAATCAATATTTTGCAGTGGGGGCACAATATTGAAGATGACATTTAAAAAATATTTCACATAGAACGTTTTCTCTCACCATTCAAAGCAGTGCATTATCTTCATGAAAAGTGTGAAAAAGTGTTTGAGATGAAAAAGAAAAAAGTTTGCAAATAAGTTAAAGTATAAAGGTAAAAAAGTAAAATTGTTTTTGCATGACATGAAAAAGAAAATCCTATGAAAGCTTCTTGGAAATACTTAAAGATTCGAAGAATAAATTTTTTAAAGCAAATTATTTTTTGAAAGATTAAGTGACCAAATTAGGTTTTCCATTTACGATGTAAAATGTTCTTTTATTGCAACATTCATAAAAGAAAAATAATATTTTCGATGCTCATATTGAAAGTACTTAGATTGCATTTCATTGATGTAAAAGTATAAATAGTGTAATAGTGTTAATAGTTTAAAAACTGATTTTTCAAAAATATTTGAGAAATATAATTTTCATAAACACACAGATAGGCACACACACACACATATACATATATATGTATGTGTGTGTGTGTATATTTAATTAATTTTAAAATAAAATGTAAACTTTATTATAAACTTAAATACACCTTAACACAGATATATAACTATATATACATATATATATATATATATATATATATATATATATATATATATATATATATATATATATATATATATATATATATATATATATATATATATATATATATTTCTGTGTCGGTGTATGTATATATAGTTACATATTTATTTTAAAATTTAATTTAAAAGAGCAAAAATTAATTGTAAAGACAATAAAAAATATTAAAAATTAAAAACAAAATCATCATTTCTCTTTATGCTCTAAGATAGAGTAAAAGTGTTTCGAAACATCCAACAAAATCTAAGGGAATTTAATGCTGTTAGCTTAGAGTGCTACACTTTGTGTGAGTGGAAAATAATAATAATAAATAAATGAGTATAAAAACTAAATAATATGTGCGATTATTAGAGTTTCAAACTGAAACAAAAAGTCTTCTATCCTGTGAATTTATAATGTGTTAATTAGTTGGAAAATAATAATATACAGACTGCAGGCTTTTAATACGGCCACCATGAACCCATTTGAACCTCTCGAGTTGAAGATCTCTCTAGTTTACATAAATCAAAATGCTTTTTAAGATAGTTTTTTCCACGTTTTCAAACCATGTAATGCTTTTTTTTCGCCATTTCTCCCGAGATTATTAAAAATTAGCCTTTTAACAGGATTTCCATCATCGTTTCTAAGCAAGTGTCCTAACCGTCACATATACTTCGATTTTTCATATAACTGTTATAATATTAAATCTTAGTACTCTATTAAGGAACAACCGGTTTTTTTTGCCTAATTTGCAAATGAATAAATGTAGAAATAAAAAACTTGGATGACATGTGCAAAAAACAGGCAAGTATTGATTACACCAAAGAAATTTACACAAGAAAAATGAATAAAGGATTTACAACAAAAAAGCAACCTGCTGGAAAAGTCCATTTTATGAAAAAAGAATAATCACAGTTTTATATGGTAAAATAACATAGAAACATAACAAAAGAGAGCTGCAATAAATGATGTGCCCCAACCTGGCTTGAATGCATTGAAGGCATCGGCTTTCGATACTGTCAACTGAACTGCCGGTTACAGAAATGGAAAGCAAAGACCAGACACGGAATAAGCTGTTTTTTAGCTTTCTGACAGATCTTCGAGGAGGACTTAAATCAGCTACATGCGTACCAAGATTGCACCATAGACACTCTATGGGATTCAGGCTTAGAGATCCATTTGCTTCAAACCAAGACCCGCATGATAATCCTGAACAAGTGCAGCTCGATGAGATCATGCGTTATCGTTCATCAGAATGAAATCATTGCCGATTTCTCCGGTATTTGGATGGACATAAGGCTCTCAACCTGATATCTCACACCAATCGCAGTTCTTCCTTGAAACACATGATCGAAGGAAACCCCTGCCCAAATTAATATTCCACTGCTACGGTAACTGTTTCTTTCCACAGTGTTGGATTGATGGTATCAGGCGATTTGTTCGCTCAACATCAGCACCCGTGGGAGTCGCTCTCTCATGTGAATGTAAACTCGTCTACAATAAGTACAGAATCCCATCGCTGTCTGTTCCAGGAAACAGGTTATCTTTTCCAAGATAAGCACGACCTTTTCTGCTGTCTGGTGAAGCAGACGCATGCGACTGGTCGCTTTACATCGGAACCTGCATTGCGAAGACGCCTTCGCTAGATATTCTTCTCCATGCTGCATACGCCACAAGTTGTGGTACAGAAATGCTTCTCTTTTTCGGGTCGAAAGGCCTATTAAACGGTCTTCTGCAGGTGTTGTAGCCCATGGTCTGCCTGGAACATGTCTTCTGGTCCTAGAAGCTTAGGCTGGATATAGATTGAAGAGACTGTGGATCACATTGAATGACACATTATGGTGCCTAGCAACATCAGCCTGTGATGTACAGATTTCCATCCATTCGACCATCCACCACCTTAGTGAATCGGGTGAACGACTTCTCTCAGACACTGCGGGATTCTACTGATTACCGGTAAATAATTTGCAAACATGAGTTGCATATTAGATTCACACATAACATAACCTGATGTTTGCATATTTTTCTCTCTTACTGATATATAACTCTTCATAGAAATGAAAAAAACAGTATCTCGAGTTTTTCATAAAAGTTCGTTTTTATTTTATATTTATATAAACTATATAATATAAGTTAGTATTTATATTTATATCAACTATACATTTTATTGTTAGTGTCTATTTTTATGGTGAGCTTTAAAAATATACCATTCCCTAACTTTTGGAGACCGTTGTATTTTGCACACAAAAAAATCCTTAACTTATTTTTTCAACAGCTTCAGCGATAACCCTACTTTTACAACCATATTCTTTGATAGGTTGCAGAAATGTTTTACAAATCGCCAGATATGTTAATTAATCAAACAAGTACTCTCTTGAAATCATGAAATATAAAGTTTATAATAAAAATTGTGAACCTGTTTATATATAAAAGTTCTTTGATGCTATCTTATTTAGTATTACACTTAGGTATTGAAAAAACATTAAAGATTAAACCCTTACAATTACAAAAACGATTTTTCAGAGAAATTTACAAATCTTGGCATTTTCTGAGCGACATCTGTTTAATAGGCGGATCAAAAAACATGTTTCAGAGCCATTCAGTTCATCTGAAGCTAAAAAATAAGATTTAACATTAAATGGAAAGAAATCTAAATTCATAGAAATACCTTGCAATACATTGAATCCACAGCCTTTATTTGTGAATAATAATAGTGTTGAAAATGTATCTGAATTTAAATATCTAGGAATAAAGCATTGCTAACAATAAGGATCTAAATATTGAAATAGGCAACAAATTCTCTACAACTTCAAAAGTCACTACCAAGGTCTTAAAAATCATTTTAAATATCTATTTATAGACATTAAAACAACATTTAAGGTTTATAAAAGCATTAAAAAATGCTATTATTATAAAATTAATACTTCTCATAATTCAATTCTAATTCATCGTTTTTGATTTCATTATTTAATATCATAGCTTAAACATAAAATTTGTTATTAATTTACACTTATAAGACAATTCTTAACAAAGAATTACCGATTCTAGATAAGGATAATAAGAAATATATAAAAGGAGAATCATTACACTTACTTGCTTAAAAGAGATTGAGCAAGATAGATAAAGCAAGATAGCACACATACACTATCTTGCGTTAAAACGTAATGATTAAAAATAGTTTTACATAAAAAAATAATAATAAAAAATAATAAAAACTGAAAAAGAAAGCTGGATTTTTAATATTTTATAAAAAATATCTTAATTTTAGGGAATATTCTTCAAAAAAAAAAAAGAGAAAAAGCTACAATTTAAAAATAAGAAAAATCTTGCAAAAATTTGCTTTCATTGTAAGAAAGAAATTTTTAATACCAAAGAAGAAAAACTGATAAGACACTCTATTTTCTTTACAATTTCGATGTCTTAAATCTTTTTTGTTGCCTAAAAGCAGTGAAATGCCTAGCAACGAAAATTTTATGCTGTGAAAATTCAAAATGTTTTAATCTATTCCCAGAATTATTGCAAAAATAAGATTTTTTGTTAAAAAGAAAAATGAAGCTATTCTTTTTTAACATATTGCGAGAGAGAGAGAATATAATATAGTCTAGAATTTTTGTTTAAAAAAATTAATGTTGTCTGAAAAATTTATAATTTACATAAAACAAGACGTATTTAAAAATTTTTACATATTTCCTATATATTTCTCAACGGCCGAGAATTGTTTTACAAGAAAAACATTGAGTGTATGATTCCTATTTATTTTTTGTTTCCGCACATAGTTTTAAAAATGAATCCTGAACTCATAAAAATATTTGGGACTTACACTTATTTAGTGTCTTAAGGAAACTAAGAAAAGTTCAGAAAATGTAACTTGAGATCGCAGTATACGTATTATCTTATGTTGTTCTTTAAAAATTCTGATGCTACCGTTACTAATATGTCTGTCAATTTTTATCTTTTCGCCAATTTCATCGTTATTTTTAACGAAGTTGTTTTTTTTTTCCAATGGTGGGCACGAGAGGGTTGAATGCTATGCCACAACATGGCCAGAAACTGCTACTCATTTGTCGTTACCCATTAACGAAGTTGTACAGCTATAAGAAATGCATCTTTAGCATTCAAAATATTAGAACGGAATCGATGAAACTAAAATTCCAATATTATACAATTGGGACTATAAACATGATTCACAATTTTAGTCTGACTTGCATTTTTGCAATTATAAGAGAAAAATTTAAAAATTTACAGAATTTTCTCTTTTTTTGCTTCAATTTGTAACTTACAACTGAATTGATACAACAAAATCTTTTCGTTCGAAATGCCATTTTCCAACTAGTATAAATTTGAAATTAATTGATCGATACTTTAAGAGATGTTGATCACTACAATTTTCCGTCAACCTAACATATATATATATATTTATAGCTGCTTTATTAATAAGATAGATATAAAGCAACGATACAGTTTGCTGAATAATTGTTTGGAACGCCTTAGGTATCATACCTTCAGCGATAGCTCTCTATACACGGACCCAAAGATACATTTTTTCTCCAGAAAAAATAGCGTTTCTAAATCAATCAACTATTTGTTAATGTTCTGATTCGAAATACACATTCTGGTAATAAATTCTAAGGATGTTCAATCACGCGTCAAATATTTTTGAGTAGGTAAAGACCGGGGAGACATGTACCAAAGAAACATCCATGTACCTTGCACAGCTGGTTGGCTGATTCAATCTGAGCCTGATAACAAATAATTGCTGAAACACACCTTCCATGAATCGTCCTCATGTGAACCGCTGGAAACTAATGGAGAATTTCAATGATAGGTGATTGCGGCTTACATGAGGATGTCACGCCTTTTTGAAATCCCCATTTATGGACAGATTCGATTTATTCCAATAGCGTTAACAGATTGGTAAACCTTGGTTGTCGTTGCTGAAATTCAACTGAAAATATTATATCATGCTACTTTGAAATCCATAGGAGTCTTGATCGATGCCATTACAAATCGAGGTCTTGTCTTATTGCAGTCTTCTTAACAGATATCCTTGTCTCTCCGATCCCCCAAATCATCAAATGATGATCTTGGAACATGTCCCATTACTTTTCACCATTCCATTTACAATAATGTCCATAAATTAAGGATAATTCAGAATCACACAGAAACGGAACTCTAAAATAAAAATTTCACATGTGTAGAATGTGTCACACACACCTTGAAGAATAATATGCAAATTACAAGGAACCACCAGATGGCGCCGATAGTACGTCACAATGATGAGAGTGTAAGAGAAGGGTATATAAGGAATGGTTGCAAGCAAGTATAATTGTTCATGAGCTCTTTAAAAGCCTTTCATTACCATAACCGCATAGTTATGGCACTTAGGAAGCATTTGGATGATGTTTTAAGTGGTGGAATTATAGGCCGTCTGGAAAGTTTACGTACGCAACTGGGTGTAAAAATCGAAATTTTTATTAATGATTTCAAACATATAGCATCTTTTTTGCTCTTTACCTTTTCTTTAATAAATAGAATTTGCAAATAAGTCATTTGCTTCTGTCTCTCTTTGCCTGAACTTGCGTTATCTTTAATTTATGAACATGAGTGTACCACATCCAATGTCAAAACATAATTGTTTACGATGAAAAGTACCGTTAAAATTTGCTTCCATTGATTAATATTTTTTAATCTTTTCCTTTGCTATACTTATGTGTAATAATTTTGGGTTGTTAAAACATTTTAAATTCGGGTATTTGTGTGGCCGATTCATAACGACAATGCACTTCTCAAATATTGTTGAAAACATTAATAAATAACGCATTAAATTGCGAAATTTCTGTAAACATTCAATTATAATCATTACAAGTTTAAACTACTTAATGATGAGAGCCGTTCAAAATAACGAGTTTTGTAATCTTTTGGGTTGGCAACTAAGTTCCCACCGTTTTTTTTTTTTAAATTGGAATAATCTATATGACATTAAACACTTTTGGTACATCATGCAAAAGAGAATGTATTGTTCTCTAAATATATAGATGTTTCATTTTTACTAAGATACCTTTTCTTGTTATTCCCAGATCATTAACATGGGATATCAAGTTGAGAACAATGATCATCCTTCTTTTTGCTGTTAATTCTCTAAGGCTGTAGAAGCTGTTCGCAACATTTGTGCTGTGTATGGAGTGGGTTCTATAGCTGGAATGACCACCATGCAAAACTCAAAAAAGTAAATTTTGATTCCAAAGACGAACCTCGTTCTGGTCGTCCAGTTGAGTTTAAAAAAAAAACTTGTTGAATTTTGAGAAAACGTTGTAAACAAAAAAGGTGAATACATTCTTGATTAACTATTAGCATGTATTTATTGAAAAAAAATAACTTTTTTAACAAATATTATTAAAAACGGCAGGAAGTTAGTTGCCAACCCAATATTTTAAAAGTGAGCCAAGAATCATAGATTAATGTTGCAACAAATATACTAATAATGATTAATAATAAAACAGAATTTTTTATAATGAAAGATCGAAAATGTAAAAACACTATTTTCAATTTTTTTTTTTTTTTTTTTTTTTTTTTTTGTATTTTCAAATCTGAATTTGTGAATATCAACTGTCTGTTTTCCTAACTGTATAAAAGTATAAATGATCGTACGCCAAGAAATATGCCTACTCACTGAACTTGTGAACGAAACTTAATTATGTGTATGAAAACTTCAATTTTTAAAACGTTCCCATTCTTAAAATTTTTAGATATGAATAACGTACAAATCTTAGTCAAACTTTTATACATTTGAGAATTTGTAAGATGTGAGCCTGGAAATATTTAAAAAAGGATTTTTAGTCAATTATTCTTGATCTTTATTTCCCGTAATCTCAAATTTAAATCGACAAACTTTTATTAGAAATGTGTAATCATTAATAATATGATTCAAGTAACATGATACTAATTTTAAATTTCTGTGCTTCAAGTCAACTCTCCTTCAAACTTGTATAAAAAGGAAGACAATTTTTTTTTTTTTTACTTTCATCATTTTTACTTTGATCTGGATGAAATTAAAAGTTTAAAGGGTATTCTCTCTCTCTCTTCCGTAAATGAAGTAGGCACAAAATTGGTGATTGCTTATACAGTCAGTCACAAAAGTCTACGTACAACCCTAAAAAAGGGCACATTTCAAAACTGAGTTATATTTTAATTTGCAAAATAGAATAAATATTTCCTTTTTCACTAAAAACTGTGATTTACAAAATTAAAAAGCGTCAAACTATCATCTACTGGGAAATTTTGGGAATATGTAAAAATTAGTGCGTCACAAAAGTCTGCATACACACGATTGGTTGAGAAGAGAAAATTTACATATGAAGATTTGTTGAAGGTTACTTAAGTTTGAGGTAACACTTTTTTAGTTAGTTCATCGTTAGTATTTTCCATGATATTACAATAGCAAATTGCTTTAAAATGAGCCAGGGAAAGGAAACATCCTTAGAACTTCGAAATTGGGTAGTAAAATTGAAATGTGAAAAGAAATCTTACTCCGAAATTGCCAAAATTGTAAACAAAAGTCGGTCTACAGTGCAAACAATCTACAGAAACTTTCTTAAACGCGGACATGTGCTCAGCAAATCTCGATGTGGTCGTCCAAGGGAGCTCAATGATCGAGAAGCAAGAGCCATAATAAGAAAAGTGAAGAAAAATCCAAAAATTAGTGCCCCAAAATTAGCGGATCAAATTGAAACAGAAATTGGAAAGCAGGTACACCCAGAAAATGTTCGTAGAATTCTTCGATCGGCAGGCTACAATGGCAGAGTTCCCAGAAGGAAACCATTCGTATCATCTGTAAACCGAAAGAAAAGACTTGCCTTTGCTTCTGCACATATTGACAAGGGTTTTGAGTTTTGGAAAACAGTTTTGTTCCCACCGACGAGAGCAAGTTCAACATTTTTGGAAGTGATGGCCGCGGAAAAGTTTGGAGGAAAAAAAAACACAGAAATGAACCCCAAGAATTTGACTCCCACCGTAAAACACGGTGGAAGCAGTGTGATCGTTTGGGGTGCCATGGCAGCAGCTGGAGTTGGCAATCTGGTTTTCATCGAGAATACTATAGATCGTTTTGGATACCTGAAGATTTTGCAAGGCAACCTACATGAATCAGTCAGAAAATTGGGACTTGGAAGCAACTTTGTCTTCCAACAAGACAATGATTCTAAGCACACAGCAAAGATTGTGAAGGAATGGCTGCTCTACAAGACTCCTAAACAATTGCATTCACCTCCACAGTCTCCAGACCTTAACACTATCGAACATATTTGGGAGGCAGTCGATAGAAAAATAAGACAACAACCCATTACCAGCATCGAAACCCTAAAGAAGGCTATGCAGCAGGCTTGGTCCCAAATTTCACCTGAAGCAACAAAAAACTTGGTGAATTCGATGCCAAACCGAATGCATGCATCATTGCTTCAAAGGAAGGGCCTACCAAGTATTAATGGTATTTTTATTTTTGTTTATTGCAAAAAATTTGAGTTTCCTGTCTCTGTATGCAGACTTTCGTGACCACATAATTTGAAACTTTTGTTACTTTCATTGCGTTTTAACAAATATGTTGATAATTTTATTTATTTATTCTGAGTTATTATGAGAAATAATTGTGAAAATAAAATTGAGTTTTCGAAATTATGAGTTATGTGCAAAATATACAAAAATCAGAGTGTGTATGTAGACTTTTGTGACTCACCGTATGAGACAAAATTTCGATTCTGTTTTGGTTTCTGAGTGACTATACTCAAAATGCGAAGGTAATCGATAATTTTGGATATTTTGTAGTCAAACTTTTTGTGGGAAAATGATAATCAAGTTTACGGGGTTGAATCAATTGATGACAAAAAGGAAGCATTCAAAATATCAGCTAGGCTAAGTTGTTGTTGTTACTAATGACACTTGGACAAGCCAAGCTCGCTATGCCTTGGCTATGCGAATTTAAGTCAATAGGATAGGTCTTTCATTTTAATCAGAGCACCATGAAGGTGAAAGTACGACTTTCCTCTACACACATGCCATAGGTACCCGTTTAT
Source organism: Latrodectus hesperus (assembly GCA_037975125.1). NCBI lineage: Eukaryota > Metazoa > Arthropoda > Arachnida > Araneae > Theridiidae > Latrodectus > Latrodectus hesperus. The sequence goes on along the minus strand of CM075852.1, from coordinate 13,919,752 downwards.
AGGGTAGGCAACCATTCACACCTCATTCATACAAGGAAAGGACAAAGACAGGATAGATAGAGAGAGAAAAAAAGTACATCCATGCCCGAACCGGGTTTCGAACCCAGGACCTCCTTATCCGCAGTCAGGCACGCTGACCACTAGACAAGTTGGGCGGCGCTAGGCTAAGTAAAACATAAAATAAAACTTTAAAAATGACTAAATACATGCCTTTTAAATATATTTTATTGTTAAATTTACAATTATAAGCGAAACATTTTGGGATTACGGTGGTCTAGAGGTAGTAGAACAGTTTTGTTTGGTACATAAGGTCATAGGTTTAATATCAGGCACTAATAAAAACAGGAGATGGATATTGCAATTCAGCAATCTTCATACATATATGTTGGAGTATGTGCTTAGGAAATTTCAGGGCTTTCTCCTTAGCGTAACGCAAATTTTGCATACTTTTAAAAAAAATTCCTTCCACAAAATAATTTATACAGAGAATATTAAAATGTCTTACAATGACTTTCATTGGGTTGTCAGGTAAGAGGTGTTAAAGCATTAATATTTTTGCACATACATGTGTGCATACAAATCAATAAGTTAATTTTTCCATACTTGTATGATGTTTGCGTTTTTTATAATCCTTAATTATTGATTGGGGTAAAACTATTTAAAATTATAAAGTAATGCTCCATTAATAAAACAAATTTTTGAATTCTTTATTAATTTTTCTAATATAATAAAGAAAAATTGAAACTTTACAAAAATAGCTATGGGAATATGTTCTATTTCTAAATTTTGAAGAATTTCATCACTTTATTATTAGCACTTGAGTCACAAAGAGTATCAGGTTCTTTATTCAATTTATAAATTTTCTTATTTTAAAGTGGCAGGCAAATAACAAAAATCTAATTATAACTCTGTTGTGAGGACAAAACGTGGCTTCTCATTTGTTCAGATACAAAACAAATCTTCAATGTTGTTTGATATTTGAAAATTATGCTTTAGAAATGCTCCCGAAAAGTTATTGCTAAATATTATATTGCCCTTACTCTTCCGGTTTTTGCTTACCGTTTTTGTTAATTGAGTGTTATCTTCGTTGTTACACCAATAATCATTTAAAGGTATTAAAAAATTTTTTAAGTATAAACAATAAAATTCCTTAAGAACAACTGAAATTATGTTAGAGTTATTCTTGAAGCTAAAATTATAATTTGTGTGCCACGAAAATAGCTCTAGGAAATTTGTCTATGACTGTTTGTTGCCATGGAAACAAAAGGCTTTCCGATTTCGACAGGAGGAACCAGAAAAAAAACACAAATTTTATCTTCGTGAATGCCTTGAAAATAGCACTAAATACTGACGGTTCTAAACAATCTTTACTACCATAAGAAATGGATCTATAATCATAGCAACCACCTCTAACCACACTACTATTTGGAAGTCATTCATGTATTAGAGTGATTGTTAATATTCATTGTAATTTTCGGTAATCAGCATGAAAATAGTTAAATGAAGATGTCCTCACAAAATGTGGAAAAGGGGAAATTTATTATTGGAAAACAAAATTAAATTATTTTTATAATTTAAAATAAACGAAATATGAAACTAAAATTTTTTAAAATAGTGTTACTAAACTATTCCACAACAACCTCATAGTAAAATTGTACACAATAAATAATTTTCTTACCCTATATCTATTTTTAAGTATTTTTTATTTCAATTATAATACAATAATTTAAGGAGTCAAATGCAATTTATACCAAAGTTACTATCGTATTCTTTAAAACTTTTTAAAAAGTAATATTAAAATTAAAAAAACGGAACATCTCATTTTAAGATTTTTTAATTATTGATTGACGAAGTTAATAATTACGATCATTTTGATTACCAGCATTTAACATATTCTTCTGAGTTAATAAAAACCTAACGTTCATATCAATACAATTTTTAAATAATTATCAATGTTACATTTCTATAATCATGTAAATAACTAATTATGACCGAAATTACATGCTTATAAACTCGTGATAAAAAATTGTGTGGACCAATTAATTAAAATAATAAAACTTTTAGAGTGAAATTTATCGAATGTTACAATGTTAACAATTTTATAATTATTTTGTTTCTAATCAAATCTGAAAAAGTAATGTTCTGCAGTATTTGAAAGTTGGAAATAAAATTTCGTCGCAGTAGAATAAAAGAGTAGATTGAATTAAATGTAAACATAAAAAATGACTGCTTTTGTTATAAACAACTTCGAATGTTGCTGAACAGAGCTTTTAATATATGATTTTTAAAAGAAAACAATTTTGAGAAAAGATCATAAATTTTTTATTACTTTCTGGAAATCTAGGAAATTAAGTGGTAGAATAGTTATAAAGGAGATAAGATATAGAGATACAGATTTGTGAAAAAATCAAAAGAAAAAAACATTGATTACATTGATCAACTATTTATGTATAAAAGTGGGAAGAGGGCGTTGGACACAAAGTAGCCCATGAGTGCTTGGCGTAAGTCTGCTTCATTGGTGAAGGATTTTTAACGAAGGTCTTCGTCCAGGGAATGGAAGAATTGGTAATCTGAGGGTGTAAGATCAGGTGAGTAAGGAAGATGGCAATAAGTCTCCCAACCAGTCCAAGTCGTTGTAGTGTAGTTCTGGCCACTCGCGGTGGTCTCATGTTATTGGCCAAGAGCAATACACCCTTGTGATTAACCAGTAGTGGCTCCTTCTGTTGCAATGCCTGTTCCAGTTTCTGCTAGTACAGGTCCGCAGTGATTGCTTGGACTTCTCATAGCAGCTTATAGTGAATCACGTGACGACTCATCCTACAATCACCGTCTTCATCACAAAGGGAGAAATCTCCTTAACTGAATTCGTGAAACCAATGCCTTGCCGTGCGTTTATGGACATCATTACCCCTAATAGCTTGACACATTTGTCGACTTGTGGCAGCAGCCACTTTGAAGTCGTGAGCAAGCAATGCAGGACGAGATCCTTCGACATGTGCATTTCTCTTCATTGCTGTATGAACTACGAATGATGAATGTGCGTGGTGGGCCTGTTTATAACGACTACTCTTGACTAACCGGTGCCTCAACCACGACATACACTAATTTGCATATTTAGACTCCCTTCATTCAATGGTAATGCAAAAACTTCAAGAGCTTTTTTTGGACTTTACCATTTTAAATCTAATATTTCATAAATTGATGATCTAATAAATATCTCGATCTTGAAAAAAATATCATAACGTAAAGTGAAATTCTTATTTTATGTTACATCATTTAATGTAAAACCCTTTTATTGAGAAATTTTAAAATTGAGAAACATTGATTCTTCTTAATTAATTGATTAATTTTTTTCTTGTTTAAATCAATCTTTTCATGAAAAATGGAATGATCTCATCACCTGCTGAAAAGGCTAATTAATAGTTCAGCAACCAAACAGTTTCTGTGTCAAAAATGAAAGTTCAACTCCAGCAACAGGCGATCATGCATTTCTCTGATTGAAACGCAGCCTACTGCAGGGCTTTAATAAAGGATAAATACACGGGCTTTACAACAAGAGAAACGTAAAGATTATTTTAAAACTATATTATCAATGTAAACAAAATTGTGAATGAGATATGTTTCTAGTAGCACTCCATACCATCTGCCAATGGGGACAAGTTAGCATGGATGTCTAATTCATGCTGAAAATATGCTCTTCCTCACACATAGATCCTCTGCACATGCTTCTGATCATCATGATCATTCAAACAGAACCGGTATTCGGACACACACACAATATATAACATTTTTTTTACCATTCTTCTCTCTCTCTCCACCCAAGTACTTCATTAATTATATAATTGAAGATGTGAATGTCTTATGGACAAGGTTACTAGAATTTTTGGCCACTGTGTGTTGCAAATGTCTTCGAACTATTCGTGAAGATATTTGTCGACTTGTAAATGATTGCATTTTTTTACTCAAGATATCGTGACATGGCTGCAGGATCAATTTAAAGCCATGCAGGGAACAAGTTTCTTTTTCAACTAATTTATGATTTATGTTAATATAGTCTATCATGCTTTTTTTCCACTCATCTGTTTATTGCTTCTTTATTATCTTGTGTATATATATATATATATATATATATATATATATATATATATATATATATATATATATATATATATATATATATATATATATATATATATTAGGGAATAAGTTTGCAGTGTTTTTACATAAGACTTTTATTTAAGCAAAAAGCAATTATTATATATGAATAAGTTAATCAACTATACGAGGGTCACTCTGAAATTTTTGAGATACAACCAGGTTTTTAAAGTTAAACTTACAAAATTTTAGGTGTGTTCAAAGTAGTCTCCTCCAGCATCAATGCAGTTTTGTAGACGAATTTTTCACAGATTAAATGCCTCCAGCCATTCATTTCTTCGAATAGATGAAAAAAATGCATTTATAGCCACACCAATCTCTTCTTCTCAATGAAAATGATGTCCAAGTAAGTTCTTTTTTAGATTAAAGAATAACCACAAGTTGCACATAGCTAGATCAGGTGAATACGGTGGTTGTTTGATCACTTTAATTTGTTTTTGTTTAAGAAACTCAACTGTTCATCCGGCTGTATGTGAAGATGCATTGTCATGGTGAAGCATTAGTCCCCTAACATTCAGTTCTTGTAGAATTTCTGGAAGACATTGAGTGGTATACCAGTTTGCTGTTACTGTGTTCTGTCCTTCCAACTTGATGGCTTTGACCAATCCCGTACTTCTGAAGAAAACGGCATACATCACTTTTTTCAGTGGACGTTGTTTTTTCACCATTTTCGGCTTGGGATCATCTTCAAAGACCCATACTTTGCTTTCTTGACGTGTTGGAACGTCAAAATACGGTATGTACGTTTCACCACCTGTTACAATTTTAGAAATGATGTGGTGGCCACCATCATTCAGCATATTAAAAGTTTCTTTACTGATTCTGACACGCTCCTCTTTTTGATGCTCAGTTAGATTATGGGGAACCCAGCGGCAAACTACTTTTTTCATATGTAATTCTTCATGAATGATTATGTGTACGGCTGCGAATCCAATGTTAAGTTCCTTCTGTATCATTTGATAGGTACAGCGATTATCATTTTTCGTATGGCAGACACATTATCCGGGATTACTGCCGACGGCGGCCTTCCTATGTGTTCTGCATCCTGAAGAAAGTTACGACCTCTTCTAAATTCTCTGAACCATCTGAATACAGTAGCACGAGCTGGAGATTCATCACCAAATGCTAATTGCAACCGTTGAACGCATTCTTATTGATTTAATCCTGCTTTGAAATCGTAGAAAATCATAGCGTGAAAATGTTCTTGCGTCAACTCCATTTTCTCTTCTCTTTAAAATTTATTCCACGCTAAACAAGTAGTAGTAAGTCAGTAAAAAATCGTCTTCTGTGTTAAAGTACTTTGTACTTTAAAATTAAACCGTTATTTTTATTTTGTAAATTCTCGTGTGCGCGTATCTCAAAAATTTCAGAGTAACCCTCGTATATTCGCCGCGTTGTTGATTGCAACGTTTTCCCACCTCTCGAGCAATTTGTTGATGCGTTCCGCCCAAAATCACCTAGTTAGGTGTCAAAGAAGTTGTTGAGCCAGTTTGTAAAGACCTCTTTGTTATCGAAGGTAACGCCCTTCATATGGTTTGACAAGGAGCGGAAAAGATGGTAATCGGTCGGTGCAAGATCCGGAGAATACGGTGGATGCGGTACTCCTATTCAAGCTCTTGGGATGCGGCTTTGACGACTTATGCAACAAGGGTCATGGCATTGTAGTAAAGGAGTATGGTTTGACCATGTCGATCAAATTTTTTCAGTCAAATAGTCTCATTCACTTGGTTTTTATTGACAGGCATTCTTTTCGAGCATTTCCCAGTGCACCAAAAGGTCCTTAAAAACTGGCTCAACAACTTCTTTGACACCAGAACAAGCGAGTTTTGGTGGAATGGCATCATCAAATGGGTCGAGAGAGGGGAAGAGATTGTAAACAGCAACGGTGAATATATGATTAACTTATTGATATCATTATTGTTTTTTGTTTGAATAAAAAAGTCTTTGGTAAAAACGCACGAACTGATTCTCCAAACTAATATATATGTGTGTGTGTGTGTGTGTGTGTGTGTGTGTGTGTGTGTGTGTGTGTGTGTGTGTGTGTGTGTGTGTGTGTGTGTGTGTGTGTGTGTGTGTGTGTGTGTGTGTGTGTGTGTGTGTGTGTGTGTGAGAGAGAGAGAGAGTGTGTGTGTGTGTGTGTTAGCACAGAAATTTTATAGTTTCAGCTTTTGTCAGTAAGGACGAGACGTTAGCCATTCAACTAACACTTCAGCAACTAATTCAACAAACATAGTAATTTAGTAGGCTTTTGTCATCAAAATTAAAAAATTTTATATTCAATTTAAATGATTAATTTCTATTTATTTGCATTATTTAATTTTTTTACAATTTTCAAGGAAAAATGTATAGTAAATATTTTACTGTATGTAATGTAAAGTAAATTTTATTATTTTATCAATAATAAATAAATTTGTTACAAAAATGATCATGAATTCTATAAAATTTATGTATATCAAAATAAAAATATTTTTAACAATGTTTGTAAATAATACGAAAGAAGATAATTCTATATTGTTAGAGTCCCAAATTTCTCAACCAAATGATCAAAAATGCAAATATGATATAAAAAAAAATAAAGGTACTGAAAGAAAGTAAGGAACTGTGTGTGTGGGTAGGTGGGTGGGATATTTCTTTTTAATGCACTTCCCATACTTTTCAAAAATATTTCATTTTTAATATACCTTTGAGAAATTAATTTCCCAAAAAATGCTCTCCTTTACCTAGAGGCAAAGGAAGGAATCACTGTGCTTTCTTTTTGATTCTATCGTATTTAACGTTTTAAAAAATAAATATCTACCCACACACACACACCCTATTAATATATTTCAGCGAAGAAATAAATAGATAGAGACTTATATATTATTAATTCAGTGAAAAAAATCACAATTCTTATTCACGGATGATTATTTTCCCCGCTCTAGTGATTAAATATTCTTCTGAACTATACCAAAATAAAGTAATATTTTCAACAATTTAAATCTAAAGGTATGCAATTTTTAAAATTCGTCGTTTTAAGAAATCTGGCGAAAAAAAAGAGCAGTGAAAGAAAAATAAAATCCACTTTTCTCAGATGATGATGCATTTCATAAACAAAAGAGCAACATAAAAATAGTTTCGTATTTTTCACAGCATCTGCACTGTGTGACAATCCAGAGCTTTTGTATTAGGTTCTTGCGATACCCGTTCTCTGGGAGCTCTTCGGGATTGACTGATATTGATCCCTTTCGCAATTCCTTCGCCCACGCTGGTTTGTTTTCTTTCTATCTACGGTTAAAGCTCTATTTTTTATCTAGATTTTCATTCATGCGTCTGTAAGTAGGAAATAAAATGGAATAGAACCTAAAAATCCAAAGAAAATTCTCGCCAAAGAAGGTGGATGATTTATTTTCATGGGCATTCTCTTCCTTAGCTTTTTTCCATGTACTCTTTATATGTGTTGTATGCCAGCACATAAATATTGTTTCGCATTTCACAGAAGGTCATGAAAATGAATATTTTATAAATGCGTGTATTTTCCTTACCTTTTAAATGTCAGTAAATTTTTCTGTGAGAATATTTTTAAAATACACGTTCTTTTTATAAAATTATTTTGGCTAATAAGCATTTTTCTTTTCTTGTCAATATTTTCCATATATTATTTTTCTTTGGCTTTTTTATTGAGAAATTAAATTTTTTAAATTATAATATGAAACTCAAAGAGAAGACTTGGATTTTAATGCTGGAACTTTACATCACTCATTTACTTTGATCTCTGATTAGAAAATATGGTAGATAATGAGGACCATCACTTCTTTTTTATCAAAAAAGAGAAATTTAGCACTCCTTTTTAACTATTTATTTTAAATTTTTTTTGTCATCCTAAATCGTAATTTCCATTTACTCATTCTTTCATCATCTTGACCCCAAGAATCATGAGCACAGAATAATTATTAACTAATATACCTTTATAAAAATTTTAGTGTTTTGGTGTAAAAAAATATTTACTAAATTGATGATTAAAATGATGACATAAAAGAAAAATACTGTCGGCTTATCTTGTTCTGTTTCAGTAATGAATTTCCTCGAAGTGATCCACAGAATTATAATCAAACAATAATTTATTACTTTTTCATTTTTATAAAGTTCATTTCCAAGAAAATATCCATTTTTGAATACTGAAATAATACTTTATGAATATTGCTAAATATAATTTTGAATATTGTGAACTAAGAAATACCATATTCTTTGAACATAGTTAAATATTGTTTTGAAATATTTAGGAATATTCGTGCCAATCTTTATAGACTATTGACTAAGTGAAATTATATTTTATTATTATAAAAACCTCCTTTAAGTTACTTTTATTTAATTTTAAGAAAATGAATGTTTGTGTTAAAATAAAGAAAACAGAAATAAAGAGTTCTTTTACACAAGGAAGTTCTGCATGTTTTAAAAATAACTAGTAATTTATAAATATGACATTTATTATTATTTTCATTCTTTATCAAAGTAAACTGATAGAAGAATCGCAATGAAATGTGCGAAATAACATAAGCAGATCTATCAATTTCCACTCTTTAAATAAATATCAATTTACATTATAAATAAGCGAGCATCCATTGAGTTAGATATAAAATTGAATACGTCACAGGTTAACTAAAATATAAATATTTAACAGGGGAAAAGTTATTTCACTCTGATGTATCTCGAATGCGGAGATACTCGGAAATAATATTTATTTACTTCTGCTTTTTGGCTAATTTTAATAACGTTCATTACTACCTGACTTCTTAAATTTTTCAAGATAAAATCAATCAAAGTATGATGTTTTAAAATATCAAAATGAAATAAAAAATAAACAAATTTGATAATTCACGGGAAGAACTGAGATTATATAAATATGAAAATTGTATTTATTACACTTCTTTTCTTATAACTTTGTCAATCAGAAATATAAGGATGTAAAAAAACTAAACTCTGTCCCACGACAGCCCGTGTGGGCCAAGGCCTACAATGCCTCTTTTTTCTTGGCCGAGAGGCCCTGGGGAATGTAGCTTATGTTCCGATCAGATGGTCAGCCTAATGCACAACTCCCAGTGTTTGGTTCCCAAGCATGCTTGGTACTCAGTTTATCGACTCACTGAAGGGATAAAATGCCGATTTGACCTTGCCCAACCCGAGGATCGAACTTCGGACCGGTGCCTTAAGAGAGTGAAACACTACTACTAAGCTACCGGCTTCATCTATGGATATTAGAATTGCTATATTTAACATGGAACATCAGACGAACTTGTCAAATATTGTCCATAAATTTTTATTTTGAAAATTTAATTCTCTGGATGAGATAAAAATTGCCCTGGATTTATATATTTAAAAGTAATTAATTCTTATATACTGTGTGTAAAAATATTATCAAAATAGTTTTGAAGTTATATATTATTTGTAAATATCGCTTCTTTTTAAGTCATAAAATTAACACACACACACACACAATAATAATCTTCTTTCTATATATGAAATATCAATTGATATCAAGGCAATGTTATATCATATTCTTGTGCAATAGGGCTTGAGGTTTAACTAAACATAATGATGTTTACAAGCATTAAAATTGGAATGCTGAAACTGCTTTTTTCTGTATTTTGGCAATTTTAGGACTAATAAAAAATTTTATTCAATCAACAAATATAAATTATAATTATTTATTGTGATTCGAATGATATTTAATTGCATATCGATGTAACTTTGAGCATATTCAGTGACTAACTTTAATGATAAGAAAGATGCAATAAAATAAGAACATCAATTTATTTATTTTATTAGGGCTAATAAATTTTCGCCTCAGGTTCCAGGACAAACAATTATTACATTTGCTACATAGATTTGTCTTTAAGAGAGGATAATTATGATGAAAAATATGAATGTCAAAAACATTTTTGTCGTTTTAACATAGTGTTATGGGTACGTTAGAGAATATACTAGGGGCATTCAAATAGTAAGTTACACTCGAACAATGTAAGTCAAAAACAATTTGCTGCAAAGTGAGATATAATGCAATATGACATACATACAACACACTAGTTCTCTATATAATCTCCCAGTCACTGTAGATATTTGTAACGTAACACTAATCGCTTAAGGCCTTGAAGATAGGAAATCGATTTTTCATCCTTGAACCAGCTTAGAAGAGCTGTCTAAACCAGGTCATCGTAGAAAAATTTCCTTCCACCTAAATGTACTTTGAGCTTTCCGAACACATGAAAGTCGCAAGTTGCAAGATCGGGACTGCACAGTAGATGCTTCCACCCAAAATGGTGAAGCAAATTCAGTATGGTAGTGGCTTGTGAGGTTTTGCACTGTCGGACAAGAAAACAACGCCTTTGCTTAACTTTCCACGTCGCTTACGCTTTGTACAAATCTCTTAGTGTTTCGCAGTAGAACTCAGCAGTGTCCTTCCGCATAAACTCGGGGAAGATGACTCCTTCATAATCGAAAAATAGTAACTATGACTTTAATCGATAATGAGAGAACTTTAGATCTTGTTCACACAATCGATGATGAGCATCGACACTTGCTTCTCTACCTGAGCGGAGTGTTGCACCCATGTCTAATCATACGTAATGATGCGGCGTAAATAAATTATTGTCTTCTGCAAAATAACTTTGAAGGAATTCCAGGGAAGCTTCAAAAATTGCTCCTTTATGTTCGATATCTCAAAGAATAGGAAACCATCGTGAGCCCAATTTGCGATAATCCAGTTGAATCAGTTGTTTGATCAGATAATCAGTTGAATGATGGAATGAGCACTGCCAACAGATATTTCCAATCGAGCTTACTCTGCGATTGGTGCCTACCACCCGTTCCACCATGTTTGATGTGCCCACCGTAGTTGGTTTTCCTAAGCTTTTCCCATCGATTAAGTCTGAGTGACCTTCTTGGAACTACTGGCGCCATTTCACAATGATTGAACGTGAGGTTGCACATGACTCATTGCCGACATTTCGCGATGAGTCTTCGTACTCGTTAATCTTTTTGGCCACAAAAACGTACTGTTTAGTGCAGTTCAAAGTTGGAGTAAGTTTCCATCTGACTCACTTTTTTTCCTCGAATGACACAGCAACGATTCAAACAATTAATAAATAAACGAAGGAAATTGTTAAAAATGGATGCCGTGGAACTCATTATCGTATGGGCAAGCTTCACTCTACTTTCGCAATGATGCCATCTTTGGCGAGACAAATGTAACTTACTTTCTGAATGATCTAAATACTCTAACTCATCATGATCGATGATAATTTCATATTTTACGTTTAATATACCTACTAGGATACTACCCTACTAATTCAGTACTACCCTAGATTCTAATGAAAATGAACTGGATTTGACTCCAAAGAAATTCGATTTAAACACTCGTCCGAGGAGAGTGAAGTTAAAAATGAACACTCGTGTGAAGACAGTAAAATTGAAAATGAATATTCGTATGAGGACAATGAATTTGTAAGTGAAGATACGGTTGAAGAAAGTTCAAGTGATGATGAAATTAAACAACAAAAGAAAGTTGATGTTAAATCAATAGCTTCACAAGCTAATTTAAGTGATGAAGAAATAGAAACTTTTTTGAACAAACCTAATTTGGAATCAAAAAGAGATGTAGAAATGAAGCCATTGAACAAACTTGATTTAGAGCCTAAAACTCATCAAGTTGATTTAAATAATGACAAAATTTGATTTGGAAGAGACAAAAGATATACAAAATGATTCGGAATTATTAATCAGTTATGGAGACTTGAAAAGTGCATTGGGCTTTCAAATAGTTAAAGTTGAAAAATGTTTTACTTGGGAGGCCATTAAATATTGTTTAAAGAAAATTATAAAGCCAAAGTCAGTTCCGGGTTTAGTAACGGATGAGCCTATGGATTATCTGTATGTGTATGAGTGTGATGTTTGTTTAAATTTGGATTATGTGAAAATTATTAACATTAAAGCATTAATTGATTATACCTTACTTGATTTCTATCAACTTTTTTAAATCCCGATACTTGATTCCAAACATTTAAGGATAATTTTATTGTTTTAACTCAAATAACAGAATATATCATATCACCAGAAGAATTTTTTGTGATAGCTATTTAAATGAAACGAGAATGTCAATACAAGTTGAAACTAATGACATTCAAAGTTTGAAACCCAATATTAGTGATCTTTCAATGGATTCATTGAGTTCTTCATAAGTGTATATATATATATATATATATATATATATATATATATATATATATATATATATATATATATATATAAAACTGAAATAACCTATAACAAAATACCACAGTAGAATTATCTGTTGTAGAAATTTTAAAATCGTTTTATGAATGATAAGATTTAGCATTAATTAAAATAAACTGTTGGAAAGGGAATAAAACTTTCGTCGTATTGATTTAAGGATCCTATGTATTTTTAAATAATAAGTACTGAATTGAACTGTAACCATGATCAATTTTAAAATATAATTATTATATAAGATGCTCTAACCAGTTTATTTTAAAAAAATGTGTGGAGGTTAAAAAAAATAATAAAAAAATGTGCGGCGAAGTTTTTCTCTTTATTGTTAAATAATCTGTCTAATTTTTAATTTTAAAACGTTTGAATAAATGTTATTTCAATGCATTAATTTGTTGCATGTTTTAAACTTGTTGTATTGTTTTTATAAAAATTATATTTCTGCATACATATATCTAATTCTACTGCGTTCATACTCTGCACTTCTTCACACAGACAGGTTATTGGCAAGGTAATTTGATATGTTTAAGAGGTTGATTAAATCCAGAATTTATGAAGTTTGAGCTGAAAAGAGTGACGTAATTTGGATAAAAGCAACTTACCACAAAATGGCTGATTATCTAGAACCATTAAATTATGCCTTTTCCAAGCTCAATGACTACAATTACCAGTCCTGGAAGATTGACATGAAAATAGCTTTAATGGATCGAGGTTCATAGAACTGCATTGCCATATACTGAGTATTCATCTGAAAAAGAGAGGTCTTATGAATAGCGTAAAATAATAACATATATTACAATCTATCAAGTTCTAGTAAGAAAACTTCAAACCCTATTTGTTCAAGCTGAAGATGGAAAAAAAAACCCTTGGTAATTCAGAAAGTAAACTTCAAACGCAGTTCATGAGCTCACTGATGTTGCTGGTAGAAGAATTCTTTGGTTTGAGATTTCATCTCGAAGAAGAGACAGTTGGAATATTTTGTAAGAACTATAGAAAAGAAGAATAAAGTCAAAGATGCTGGATTTAATAAACTTGAGCTTCTAGTTTGTTTTCTCTTAATTAGAAGATTGACACTTGAATTTGAAAATCTTGTTTAACAGCTATACCAACTGGAAGATAAAAATTTCAATTTGAATAATGTTGAAAGGCAACCTATATTAATGAGTCTGACGGAATAGAATTAAATTAAAGAAAAAGGATGGAAATGTAAATCGATATAGTTGGGGATGTGTATACTTTAAGATCCAAAAACTGTTAGAAAAAAAGTCCTTTTTTAAACAAAAAGTCTTGAAGGATAAACATCGGAAGTGTGAGGAATCCAAAATTAGAAAAGAAAAAGGAAGCTTTTATAGCGCCGTGCAGTTATTGTGGAAAAACTGGAGGAACTAAAGCAAAATATCGCCAGCAATAGACAAAAAAAAAAAAAAAAACACGTTTTTCAGAAAATTTTTACAGTTAAGTGAACGATGAACCTACTGGTTTTCCGAATGCTTCCGTTCATATCAAAAACCGCACCGAACACAAACTAACGGAAGGAAAAAAACACCTAATGAACTTTGGTATAGATTTAGACCGCGTTTGTTAAATATTTAAAGATATTTGGTTGTTTGGCTTATGTTCATATCCCTAAAGTTTATAGAAATAAGTTACAACCAAAAGGAATAGTTGTCGTTATAGCTGGATAATCAATTCAGAGAAAGGCGTATAGAATCTAGGTACCAAAAGAACGCAGAATGTGTGGAAGAAATAATACACGTAAAGTTTGAAGAGACTAAAAATGGTGTTTAAACTCTATTATGTAAAAGTAGGTCATATTACTGCGAAAAATTTGACTTGTATCCAAAACCAAAATTAGAATTTAGTGATAGTGATGACGACGAAATTGAAATTTCTCCTAAAATTAAGGCTGTTAAAACTCTCGCTTAAGTAGACTTATCAGAATGGAAGAGAGCTGTAAATACTCGAAAATTGATTGAATTGATATTTAATAGCTTCCCAAAAATGACGAAAGATTACGTTCATTAAATGTTGCAGAGAGTTATTGTAACAAAAATATTTTGTTTGAACCCAATAACCTTAATTTTAAAGCTGATATAAATTATTATAAAGATATAAACAAAAAGAAAATTTAAAAGAAGAAACCTAAGGATGGTATACTTGATTTAGAGGGACGACCAAAAAAGTTAGGAAATACAAAACAAGATTTGTAGCACAGGGTTTTATTCAAAATCCTGGTATTGATTTCATTGACACATTCTCACCAATTGTTAATTTGTCTAACTTTAAACTTTTATTCATATTTCTTGTTTTTTTTTTTTTCATAGGCTGATATAGTCTAATTGACGTTAAAACAGTTTGTTTATTAAAAAAATTCTGTTTTTATGAAAGTGGATGAGTAGAAAGCGGAAATGAAGCATGTTTGATGAAGCCTTATTCAGTAGTGGCCGTGAGTAGAATTTTGAATTCGATATTTTTATAAAACTTTAAAATATTGAAATGGTGTATTGAAATGGTGTATGTAAGTTAAATAATGTTGTACTAGTTGTATATGTAAAGGATATTGTTGTGTTTGGAGAAACTCCAAATGTAATGCAAGAAACTATACACATCTTGAAAACTAAGCTATAAAATAACTAATTAAGTCCTGTTGAATTTCTAACGGGAGTCAATTTTGAAAGAACTGGTAACTCAAGTCAACAAACATATATTGAAAGGTTGATAAGATTTGCTGCATTGCCTAAAAGTTTTGTAAACTTACCTTTGAAACTTAATGCAAGACTTCCTGAAAAAAGTTAAAGAAGATGAAATTGAGGAGAATGAAATAATGAAAAATTGCTGCATACATCTACATAATTGTACTGAGTTTATACTCTGCACGTCTTTACACAAAAGTAATTTTTTCCTGAGAATGTAAATGTACGGCGATAGTATAATTATTCTAAATCTTTGACTAACTATCAAAATTCTGGCTATTATAATATAAATTTTTATAATTTCAAATCTGATGTGTGAGGAAAAGTATATAAGTACATATAATTTATAAATATATTGTGAAATTTTTTCATATTATATGCCTATGATTTTTTTCGTAACGAATATAATCTAAGATAAGAATCAAAAGAGAACATTAAAAATGAATAAAAAGTTCATTTTTCATTTTTAGGATGGACAAATTGCATATGCTATGTGAGTTCAATAGAGAAGAAAAGGTAGCAGAAATTGCCTCTTATGGTGATACCATTTCAAAACGCCTACGCATTTCCCGGGGCACTAGACTTTTTTCCTTCAAGTCCTTTCTACTTTTTTTTACTGGGAAAGTTTTATATTCTCTTGATTCCTTTTCCCGTTTTTCTGTGTACTTCTGAGTGTAAACACTGTCTCAAATATTTTCCTTCTTGTTTTCCATGGACAGTTTTTTTGAGTTCAAATCGATACAATCAGCCTCAGGGATAAATCGCATTGAGAACATTTCCTTTCTTCTTTTTCCCCATTTATGGACGATTAAACTCATATTGATTTTAACAATTCTGCAGGGATTTTAAGCTGCATGACAAAAATAATCTCGTGCCTAAATGTGTGTAAATATTTATTTTCTTAGTTTCTATTTGCGAATAAATGGAAAAAGAAGTATTTACGATTCTCTGATTAATAAAAAAATTATTTTTGATATTTAATGTAAAAAATCAGATATTATAGTAATTGTGTGATTTCCCATGACATGCACTCGAATTTTTTTACACTTGAAGTATACGCGCGTTATAAAAACACACATTAAAAAGAAAAAATCAATGGTAATAATAAGATTTAACAAACAGAACAGAATAAAGGACGGAATAAAATAGCTTCATCATAGGGTACATACTAAATTTGCTCCATATATAGTTTTTCTGCAATATCCAAAGACAATAGTCAAAACTAAGTTATTACACCCCAAAACAGTACCAAATCATAAAGACAGCAAAAGACGCTCTAAAACAAAAAAGTTGATTCACTAAGAAAAAATAGTGCAATGGATATTCCATCTTGGATAATTGGATTTTTAAATGATTTGTGGATTGATTACAGAAAAATTGTGTAATGGAATGATTTATTTCAGAGTTATATATAGTTATAATATAACGAGCTCAATACGATGTTGACCCTCTTCTATCCGAGTTGAGAGCTGCCGCGTGGCGTAGAATAGATTAATAAAGCTCTCGCGAATAGTTAGCGATATTTCCTACCAAATTGGCTCCAATTATCGGGCTAGATCATCAATATTATCCGATAAATACCATTGTTTAAAATGTCTTCCCATCATATTCCAGACATACTCGATAGGAAAGAAATTCGATCTGGATGGCAGAGAATTTGTTTCATAATCTGTGTGTAAAGCAGTTCATTGCAACAAGCGCCGTGTGTTATCTTGTCTAAAAGTTTAGACAGAGGACTGCAAAAGGTCAGTAGTAAAACAATTCTTAGAATGTCGTTGACGTACCGATGTGCTGTAAATGTTCTTCTAATGACGACCAAAGGGTTCCGATTATAAAGAGAAAAATTTTCCCTACTTCAGGGAGTTGACCTCATCGGCCATTTTCCCTCCAGCAGCCCAGTACAAAATGGCTTTTATATGATAGTTGTCAAGTCTAAGAGTTGATGTTGCACAGAGATGGGCAAATGGTCAAATGTCTAAAATTCATAGTCTACCCTGTGGAACATAGGGGCCACTCAAGTGGGTTAAGAATACCCTTACAAAGATAGTCTGTCCATTTTTAATTCTAAAATTTGCACAAAAATATTTGTCATGAAAAATTTTTTGTGCATGGAACTAAAGCACTTAGATCACAACTATGTAATGCCCCCGCTACGTTCGAACGGATGATGAACACAGTACTAAGAGGTCTAAAGTGGAATATTTGTCTCTGTTATCTGGACGATATCATTGTGTACGCACCAAACTTCGGAGAACATCAAGTACGCTTGAGTTAAGTTCTAAAATGCATTAAAGAAGCGGGGTTAACGCTAAATTCTAACAAATGTTCATTCGGCAAAAAGCAGCTAACTATACTGGGACACCTAGTTGATCAACATGGAATATATCCAGATCCACAGAAAACAGTGGCTGTAGCAAAGTTCCCTACCCCGAAAAATATCGCCGATGTCCGAAGTTTTCTGGGCCTATACTCATACTATCGACGATTCATCAAACATTTTGCTGAGATCGCAAAACCCTTTCATGACTTATTGAAGAAAGACGCAACCTTTTCTTGGAACCCTTCACAGAAAAAATCTTTTTCAACACTCCAAAAATTACTGACCAGCGGCCCTGTACTAGGATATTTCCTTCCAGACGCGGAAACAAGGGTACATTCAGATGCTATGGCCTCGGCGCAGTTCTGGTACAGATTCAGGATAATAAGGAAAGACCAATAGCCTATGCTTCCAGGTCCCTTACTAATGCTGAGAGAAACTATTCTACAACCGAAAAGGAATACCTTGCCGTCATCTGGGCTATCAGTAAATTCAGACCGTATCTCTATGGAAACCAGATAATTTAATTATGAAGTATTTCTACTCCTCAACACACAGCTTCCTCTTGGACTACCTCAATAAATGTCTAGATATGCGATACTTCCCTAAACACTTTAAAATCGCTAACGTTATCTTCTTCCTTAAAAAAAAACCCTCCGACCCCACTTCCTATAGAGCAATTTGTCTCCTACCAGCATTGGGCAAGATCCTCGAGAGAATGCTCATAGACAGACTAAAGTACCATATCCAAACCAATCACATAATTCATCCAAACCAATTTGGATTTTCTACAAACATATCCACAGAGCATGCAATCCAGAAGGCAATTACCACCATTAACCATAATAGAGAAAGCAACTTTTATACAGAACTTCTTAGTCTGGATATCAAACAAGCTTTTGACTCCCTCTGGTACCCACAACTTAAAATAATATTAACCAAAAATAGAAGCCCCAAGCAACATCACTGAATCCATCCTCAGTTTTCTAGAAGACCGGGAAGTTCTCACCACCTTCGACGGGGGCTCAGTATCACGAAAACAAACTCAAGGCTGCCCACAGGGCTCCATCACCGGACCAATACTATGGAATCTGTACTTTAACATCATACTAACACACAACTGGCCTCAGCACACAACAGCTATAGCGTTTGCAGATGATTCACTACTCATCCTCAGTGGCAACACAAAAGAAAAACTGAAGCAAAACTGAAATGAATCTCTGAACACCTTCTCCAACCTATGTGATTCGTTAAAATTAAAAATTTCCACCCAAGAGCAAAGCCATGATTATTGGGAAACTGAACAAATCCCTCAAGTCCAATCCCAAGCTCACACTCCAGGGAAAAAGCCTTTCCCACGCAAAAGTACTAACCTTCCTGGGTCTACAAATAGACCACAAACTAAACTTTCTGGCGCATATCAGGTCACTAAAAACAAAAGTGTTACCAACAGCCCAACGACTCCGCTCAATGATTGGCTGCAACTGGGGACTAAAAAGCAAATTTATGAAAATCATCTACAACACAATTATTGAAAAAATAATAACCTACGGCGCATCTGCATGGGCCCTTCCCCTTACAGCAAAGAAAATCGCCCAAATTTCAAAAATTCAAAGGCACTTCACAATAATGATCACCAGAACCTTCAAAACTACCTCAACCGCAGCAGCAAATGTCCGGGTGGGCCTTCCACCACTACACCTAACCCTAGAAGCAATCGCATTGAAAACGCAAGTGCTACAACTCAATAAAAACATCTCCATCGAAAACAATTCCACCCTCATAGCCACCAACTATGAACTTCTCTTCAACAAAGACGACATGCATCAAACTATCAGATGCCACAAGCACAATATCCTCAATATTCCGACCGCACCATCCCAAAAACAACCAATCCCAACCAAATTTAATATCTACACCGATGGATTCCAGCTAAACAACAAAACAGGAGCAGCCTTCATAGTCTACGAAAATTCAGACCCAATTCACAAAAAACTCTTCAAACTGCATGAAGAAAACTCGGTTTTCCAAGCAGAAGCCCTGGCCATAAAAGAATCCATTCGGTACTGCATCCACCAAAATATAAAAACGGTCACTATCTGGTCAGACAGCTTATCATCACTGCTGGCCATAAACAAACCAAACCATAAATCCCTAGTTATTAAAGCAATCCAAGAAATTCTTTTCAACAATCGCCACTGCCTCTTCCAACTCAGCTGGATAAAAGCTCACAAAGGAGTCCTGGGAAACGAAACAGCAGACGCCGCGGCCAAAAAAGCAGCTTCACATCCAAACTTACAGTTGACCCCCCTCAAGTGGTCAAGAGCCAAAGCTAAGCGTAAAATTTTCCAAAATTTCACCAAAAAAGGCAACAACTTTGGGATAATTCGACTACCGGCAAATATACACGGGAAATCATACCCAAAGTAAACACCGACATCCTACACTCCAATCCATTCCTGAATGGTTTCCTCACCAACCATGCACCATGTCCCAACTACTTCCGCAGATTTGGCAAGGCAAGCTCCCCACTCTGCACATGCAATAAAACAGGAAATCTAACACACTACTTAACGGAATGCCCAATAACGGTAAACTATCATCTAAAAATCCCCACGAACCAAAGCGCAACACAATTCATTAAATTCTGCCTAACAGATGCCTTCAGGAAACAACGTCTCATCCAGCTGATGACCCTCCTACAAAACAAAGGCCTGAATTGCTGTAAAGATCCACTTATCCGAACCCCAGTCGATGTCATCGCCGACTCGGACAGTGAAGAAGACCTTTAACCCAGCACAGCAGCCCAACTATCACAACGAAGCACACCTGCAGGCCTTTGTGCCCCACCAATGAATATCACTTGATTCAATAAATGGCTGTGGTCACGGTTCTCCGCGGACGCCGGACTCTGTTGACGGTGTCTGTTTCTCCAGATTGAGGTGGGAGCATACCTGATAACCTAGTGGTATAGAGCAGGGCTTCCATCTCTCGTTGTCTGTCTGTCTGTCAAGGAAGCCCCACATTGAACCAACAACTGAAAACAATTTCGAAATCCCGTCCCTCGCAACAATCGAAGAATACGGAAAAGAACAACAAAAGGATAAACAGTTGAAAACTATCATAGGAATGCTTAAGAAAGGTGAGTCGTACTAAAATTATCAAATAAGAAGTGGTGTACTTTATAAAAGAAACTATGATCCGATGGGACAGCAGTGGCTCTTGGTGGTACCAAAATCACTTCGTAGTGATGTTCTAAGAGGTCTTCACGATGCTCCGACTGCCGGTCATCTTGGTTTCGCCAAAACGTACGATCGGATAAGGATAAAATACTGGTGGCCAGGGCTGTATGGGAGCATACGTCGATATGTTTCACATTGTCGAGAATGCCAGAGACGGAAGTCACTTCCACAACTTCCACCGGGGCAACTTCAACTGATAAAACCCCCTGACACACCTTTTGCCAAAATTGGAGTAGATTTACTTGGACGCTCTCCAGTAACCCGAACTGGTGGATTATTGTTTGCACAGACTATTTGACTATATTCATAGTCACAAAAGCAATACCAACTGCTGAGGCAACCGAAATCGCTAGATTTATAGTTGAAGAAATTGTACTGAAGCATGGAGCTCCCAAAGAAATAATAAGGGATAGAGGACGTAGCTTTCTAGCCAATATTGTTAAAAGTGTCAACCAGTTATGCCAGACATCACATCATCTGACGACCGCTTACCATCCACAGACCAATGGATTGACAGAAAGATTCAACAGAACACAGGCGGACATGCTGTCTATGCACGTAGACGTTGAGCAAAGAAATTGGGATACCATACTACCCTTTGTGACTTTTGCATACAATTCTGCAAAGCAAGACACCATGGGACTTAGCCCATTCTTTCTCGTTCATGGCAGGTATATCCAGACTCCTCTGGACGTAATTTTCCCATCTAATACCGAAACTTCTGACGAAAGTTATGTGCATCATCTGTTTACCAAGGCTGAGGAAGCTAGACAACTAGCAAAACTCCATATCCGCGAAGCGCAAGCTACAAACAAACGCCGATATGACGAGAGGTATCGACCTGTCAGCTACAATATCGAGGATTTAGTATGGGTCTATACCCCGGTATGGAAAGTGGGAGTATCCGAAAAGCTGCTGAGACGTTACTTCGGACCTTATCGAGTAACACGACGACTGTCTGACGTGACATATGCAGTAGAAAGTGTGGAACGAAACATAGGATGTCGAAACTCACAAGACGTCGTGCATGTATTAAGATTAAAGCCCTATCTTGATCCAAAAAGACAATTCGATGATGAAGGCATGCCTACTTCCAGGAGACCTGTTACAAGGAGCCAAACCAGATTGCAGCGGGTCGCTGCTTCCTCCTAAAGAGGAGGGAAATGTAGCGAAAATTATTCCTCCCGATCAAGGACTTCGTGGCTCAGTCGGTAAGGCATCGGACTCGCGAGCCAGAGGTTGCGGGCTCAAAAGCAAGCGAGGCAAGTTGCGTTAAAATTTATTTCTGTGTTAATTTCTTAATTTAAGTTAATTATGCAAATCCATGTAAATTTCAGTTTCCAATATTCTGCGGGCCTTCCAAGTCTGGAAGGTTCCGGAACTTGTATATAAGTAGCGACTGATTAGATTTAATAATAATAAAATCTTGATTTAATCTTGAGCTCTTTCGTTTCCATTGGCTTTATTACATTCACTTCATCTACGCAACAATATAACTAATGGATCTAAACACTGTAATAAAATAACCTTCAGTAGAATTCTTCTACAACCATTAATTACTTACAGAATTCGTAGAACTTTTAAAATCAGAATTATAAAAAATTTATTTTATATTATATAAAATATTACTTTACTATATCATTATGTCACAGTATGTTATAAAATGTTTTAAAGAAAAGTTAGAGAGTTTATTCACATAAATTCAATATGAAGATAAAGAAATCCTTTTAATGTTTTGATAAATTAAAAATTCAATTCCAACCAATAATTTCGAATGACCATCAGCAAAATAATGCATTTCAGTTGTTTTTATGATATATGAAATTTTTAAACATTAATAATTTTATATTGATAGAAAATGGCATGAATGAAATTCTTGCATTTATAACTCTACCTTGTTAATCTTGCTCCATATTGCTAAGCATGTTTGTTACACAAGAAAGTTATTTTAATACATTAATGTACCATTTAAAGTTAATTTATTATTAATGCATCATCCTCTTTCTTATGTACCTCACATTTTTTTCACTCTATTTTTACGTTCTATATTTAGTTGATCCAAATGACAAATTTTCGGGCATACTTATTTTTCTGAAAATTAGCGTTGATTTGTTTGGAGTAAAAACAGTGTTTTATAAAATAAATTACAACGTAATAAGGTTCTTTTACATCAGCTCATATTTGATAAATTCTTTTCCATGAATATTTCAGGAAACAAAACTGTCGCCAAACTTGTGTTCATATTAACCTCAAATTCTACTAAAGGCTTGCATTCAGTTGCATATTTCTCCAGTTTTCTTGTTTTTATGGCATTAATAGTTACGATTCGGAAATTTTTCAGAAAAAAAACATTTTGCAGAAAATTATTTCGGAGTATATATGCATTACTGTTCGTTTTATTTTTGTCCCCATTAGCATATTCATTCGATTTCATTTTTAGAATGTTTCTTTTATTTCAAATTCACATTTATTCCACACATTAGAAAACTAGATAAAAACAAAACAATGGTAGACAAAATTTTGAATTGCTTTTGATTTTTCACTGAGAAATAATACGCAATAAAGTTAGTAAGTAAAATAACTAAATTAGTTTGAGAAATTTTGTCACCAAAAATGAGACATCTGTTCAATTTAGCTCTATTAATGTAAACATCCATTGAACAATTTCAACGAAAATTTAACGCAACTAGTAAAATTTTATAGAAATAATTAGAATTTATTTTTTATTCAAAATTAAAATGAAATATTAAATAATTTTAAAAATCTTTTTTTGAATTTAATATCTTACAATGATGTTTTTCTTAAATTTTAAGCAAGTGATTATTTTTATATAATGAAAGTAAAAAAATTATCAGATCATTTACATAAAAGTTTTATACAAATGAACATAGATTTCATTAGTACTATTCAAGAACTATTCAAATTTTTTATACAAATCTCTCATATTATACGTATTTGATATCAATTCTTAGAACTTTATAAAACTGAGGTTTCATTTTTTTATTTTTGTTTGCCAAACCAGAAATTAGTAATTTTAAATTTGTAGTTTTCATAATGGAAAAGTAAATTAATATTAGATTGATAAGAAATACGAAATTCATTGACTTCTTTATTTACTGAATGCATTTTTAATTAGTGAAACATCTTCACGTGCGCACATAAATAAAAATCATAGTAGCTTAATTATAGTATGCTTATTAAATTCGATATGCCTTAAAGTTTCTACAATTTAAATTAATTTTTTTATTTCCAACTATAACATTATTTTTTTTTGTTAACATACCATCCGAAGGAATTGCCCTTTAAAAATAGTAAAATTCAGAGTCAAAAGAAAAAAAATTTATCCGTCATCTGAGGAATTATTTTGCAGTTGCACATGGAAAGAAATTAAAGTTTATGAGAATATACAGAATGTCATAAAAATGTTTCCTATTTTCTAAGAATATGCTAATGATGTGATACTAGAAAATAAGTGTGCTTTTTAGACTTCAAATTTGCACAGTAATAAGAATTAAGATTTTCTCTGAATTTTAGCATATATTCTGTCTTTTGTGAAAATTCTTCCAAGAAAAAGAGCTTCAGTGTAGAGGATCCATATTACAGGTATATGATCTTTGATTTCAAACTTTTAAAATGTCTAGAGCCAAATAAAAAAGCAGCAATAAGAAATAATGCTTTCTTATTGCATATTGAATGTTATCAAAATAACAGACTATGTAGAGGGGATGAATTTAAAATATATATGTGTGTGAAATGTCACATTTTTTTACAAAATTTCAGACATGATATTGTTACACAAAATATTTTGATAAAACATTTTAATCAGAAGAATGAAAAATAATTAATAATTTTTTAAAAACTGAAATTCAGCCTTTAACTTCCCCCCATTAATCCATTTTTGCGAATCATATATTATATTTTTTATTTGCAATCGTATTCAAAATTATGAACATAAATAAAAATTCTTTAAAGATCAGTGTATAAAAGTAAAGGAAAAATCCCACAACTTAAATAATTGAACTTTATGGGAGATTCAAACTTATTTCAACGTCATAGCAATTCAGCGAGGTATTTGCCTCATCAAAAAGTGTTTATCTAGGTTGACCGAACTGCACGAAATTATTTTATCTCGGGAAATCTCTTGCTATCAGAATTTGTACATCAATTGCCTCCATGGATGCCTACTGTTTGTCTTTGATTACCAGGTGCCACACACTTTTTGTTTTCAGTGTTCTCTGAAACTTCTGAAAAACGAGCACATCAAATATTTGACTGTGTGCCATTGTAGCCCACACCTATATCAGAAAAATTCTCTTCTATTTTTAAATGTCTACCTCTTGCCTCATAACAGTTAATTTGTACTGTGTGTACTGGAATATTATTCCGTATTTAGTCTAGAGTAGAGACTGTACTAACTCAAGGTTAGAATCAGTTAGAGGTTAACTTCTGGTTGGGAGTTTTCATAATTTATAAACAGAAAAACTATAAAACCAATCAATATTTGACCTTCTACTTTCACAGATATCATCTCTACGGATTCCGTTTCCGTAATGATAAATACTATAAATTCACTGGAGATAAAAAAAATCAGCAGACGAAAACAAAATTTCTTGCAAAAAATGTCAAAGGAAAAAGTATGATAAAATTTATAAGTCTCAATATACTGATAGTCATTGGTTTTCAAGTTCTTGTACTCTTCTAGAAAGGATGTTGACTTCTAAAGACTTCAAAGATGAAATCTTGTAACTATAATAAGTCAGGTAATTTGACAAAATTATCGATGCACAATTTTTGTTAATGGATAATGAAGATAATCGTCATTAGCTTATTTCTTAGCAAAGAAGTTCGTTGGTAAGAAAAAATAAGTGAATCGCGTTGCTGATAAACATCACGTGTAAAACTTGATTAATTAGGAAAACATGTCTTTAATGGAATAATCTGAAATAAAAAATATTTAAATTGGGTTCGATAACGTGCGTCTCTGAACTACCATCCTTGTTACAGTCATCTCAATCTAACAATTCTACTTTACACTGAATGTATTTAATGATTTCGATAGACATTTTATTCTTCCTGATAATTTTTTTTCAATTTTCTAAAGTATGTAGAACAATATATCTTCTCTTCATTTAGTTTTCTTCTTTTATATTTCTCTTTATTTTATACATCCGCAATATGTTCATTACACACTGCTTCAATCATTGTATTTCTTGACAGAATGCATTTCAACTTCCTATTTTAATTTTTTTATTTTAATCTTAGACATTTATATGCATTATCTTTCCAAGTTTTTATTCAAGCATTTGAAGCATATTTTACAATTTTATGTATTTTTTCTTATAATTATTTTGGCAATCAATTCTCATTTCAATGAAATTAATTGAAATTAATCTCATTTATGCATTCACACATACACGTATGCGTGCACATGACACGTACACTCTCTCTCACACACACACACATCTGTATATTTCAAATTACCATTAAATTTTTATCCAAATATGTATTCAAGTATTTTTTCCTTATTATAAAGCATATAAAACAGCTAAGAATGTATAGAAAGCTGCACCATATTTATTTAGTTCCTCAAAAAATAAACTTGAGATAACGTGAAGGTCTCCCATTTTTATTACTTTATTTCTAAGCTGCATTGCCATTTTTCTGGTCCTTTTATACATACACATACATATAGTATTGTGTTAGAAGATTAAAATCGATATATCCATCTCTTCAATTCGAATCTTTAAATTCCTTATGTACTCAATCTAAAATATTTGATAGTAGATGAAATTTTATCCCCGTTTCAATTTGAAGAACAGTTTTAGTTCTGGTTATGAAAGAAACTCATATTTGGAAGTTCCACATATAAACGAAAGTTTTTAAGAGAAAAGTCATTGTGGTTAAAAAATATCACGTCCTCTCAATCATACATGTTCAAAAAAGGAAATTTCCTTTTCATCATTTCACTTTTGTGCCGTTTATAGCATTAAATTGAAAGTTTATACTTTCTTTTATATTACTTTTCTCCATTTCTTTACAGTATAAGAATATACTCTATACCATGAAATCTAGATTAGATAAAGCTATATTCTTTCCACTCGTTTTAGTGAGTACATTTTAAATATTCTTTTTTGAGAATTACCAAATAAGTTGAAATGTTTGATCAATAACATTAACCCTTTAACCGGCTATCCCGAGTACACTCGGGCAAACTTTTCTGTGCGTTTTCCGGCTATCCCGAGCCCCTTGGTAGGGGCAACGGGCTTCACTGCAGTACTTTAAATTCAACCCCCTGAATTGATGGATTGCCGTGAAATCGTGGCTGGGGAACTTACTGAACGGTCATGGTTGATTTAACTAATGTGAGCGGGAATCGAAAGTATTTCAAGAAAGCAACAGTTTCCTATATTTATTCACATTTAAATTTTCATAGTTGAAGACTCTAATTTATTCGATTTATAAAAAATATATATAATACTAATTTTCATTACATTTTTTATCAAGTTTTTAAATAACATTATTTAGTTTCTCTGTATAATACGCACACATATTATGCATATATATATATATATATATATATATATATATATATATATATATATATATATATATATATATATATATATATATATATATATATATATATATATATATATATATATATATATATATATATATATATATATGCTTAAGTTTATATATATAGTATGCTTAAAGTTCCTGTAGAACGGCAATTAAAATAATAATAAATATAATGTGTCATATACATACAAGATTTCAATATGTGTAATATAATATATATATATATATATATATATATATATATATATATATATATATATATATATATATATATATATATATATATATATATATATATATATATATATATATATATATATATATATATATATATTGTTTATAATTTAATTAGAAACTGGTCATAATGAGATTATATTAATATGTGACTTAGTGACAAGGTTAAAATAATGAGGAATCTATATAATTTAGATATTCAAAAATATGAAATTTTAAAAAGTTAATTTTTTTAAAATTATAATGGATAAAATAAGTAATAAATTAAATATTATTTTTTTAATCATTTGAATGAATTTAGTATTTTAAACAATTTTGCAATGATTTTTGTACGTATTTAATCCTTGTAATCTCTCAGATTTTAACTAATTTCCCAGTGAACGTAATTTTAATTTATAAATTAAATAATTTGTTTCCGGAGTTATCATTTTAAATGCTTATATATTTTTATTAATGATTAGCAAAAAATCGGAAATCTTAGTTATACAAAATATGTGTTTAAATAAATAAAATATTAAAGCTTAAATAATTTTTTGTTGAATGTAAGAAAAAAATAATATTATAAAATGAACTAAATTCTCTCACACTTGATTTTAAAATGTAAAACTTTAAATTTTAAAATATTAAATTAAATTTTAACATTTAACTGTATTTAAATTTTTAATAATGAAATTATTTCCATAGAAAACTAATATTTATGGCATTATTTCATCAGATACATTTATAATAAAATGTGTGTGTGTAAATTATGCTTAAATTTTAGTATGATGCATACCCTTACTGAAGACACTTCCAAATATTTTATTTTATACATGTGACATGAAAATATTTGCAAATAAATGTTATAATTATGCTTTGAAGGTTTATTACTTATTATATTTATTTATAAAAACAATTAAAAATATAAAAATAAATCGTAGGGATATAAAACTCAGTCAAAGCATAAATCTTAACATCATGAAATTTTTAATTCTATTTCGTAATATCGCGTTTTTGGAATCAAGTATTCAGATTTAAAAAATACGGTCTTAAAATAATATTAATTTTCTAAAATTTACAGAATTTTCACCACTTAGGCTACAGTTTTCTTCTGTGAATTGAAGAATAATTTGCAAACTATCAATCAAAATATAAAATTATTTAGACTCCATATTTTAGAATATAAAAATGATTTTTCAAATTTAGATAATATGTAATTTAGACAATTAAAATTATTCAAAGCAAAATTCAAAAATGTACCACAAAAAATAATATTTATTAATTCTTAATCTAAAAAATCATTACAAATTATATGCTATTGAAATTTTTTTAAAAATAAATAAGCTTAGAAAATGTATAAGGCATTATAGAAATTTATGGTACTGGAAGGAATATGAAAAAGGTAGATAGCCATATACAAAAATTGATTTGGTGCTTTGAAAATTGTAAGCAACAATTGTATAAAATTATATATAAAAGCAATCAAAAAAATAATTATTTAAAAATAATTATCCTTTTTTACAATTTATATCCACATTATATCAATAAACACATAATATATACATTTTTCTCATAAATGTGTTCTAGTCAAATTGGTTTCATGTTTTGAGAAAATTGAAGCTTACTATAGCAACGTTAAATAAAATAAAATTTTGAAAATCAAATATCTACTCTGATTTTACTTTCGAAATAGTAGAAATAATTATTTCTCCTTATATCATGCAATTCAAAAAATAATAGAAATAAATGGAACTCATATATATTGTTAAATGTAAATATATTTTGCATTTATTGTAATGTTTAGCGTCGCATTTTAAAATATTTTTTCACTAATTTTATTAATATTTTTTCATACTATTGAAATAATAGCATAAAGATTTCCTTGCTTTTACTCTCCTTCTAAAATTTTTCAGCATGAGATACAACATTTTATTATTTGTGCAAAACAATTTAAGAAATGAAACAGATAACTAATCACAACATGAATCTTGTATCGAGAGATATTTCTTGCATAGTTAGAAGCACAGAAGTCTTTCTCTACAAAAAATTTAATATCTATTTTAATACATGTTATTTTAATACGTAAAAAAATTAAAAGCTTAATTAATTCCCTAACAATACACTTTAAATTATATTTAAAAAATTTTTAATGTAAAATTTATATTCAAATAAAAAATTTACAAATTTCAACTGAAATGAATAGTTTACAATATACTCTGAAGTCTATTGTAAAGCAATTAATGTGTGTGTAGCTTTTTATTTTTTAAGCTATTAAAATTTTAAAATTTTGTTGAAATTCTTCAATTTGTGTATAAAGCAACAGAACTGTTTCTTTCAATAATTTTGAAAATTATTTGATGATTTTGATGATTTTAAAAAATAGTGTTGACTTTGAAAAGTATCGAAAATAATTAAAATCAATTAATAAATAATTGCAAATTAACGCATTTTAACAGCTATTTAAATCATTACAATTTTAACTATTTGGAAAAATAAAAAAATTCTGATTTTTAATAAAAAGAAATGATTATATATATATATATATTTGTGTGTGTGTGTGTACATGTATATATATATATATATATATATATATATATATATATATATATATATATATATATATATATATATATATATATATATATATATATATATATATATATATATATATATATATATATATATAGCAAAATGTCATTTTAAAATTATGATAATAAGATATTCATTGAGTTAGCTATCATATATATATTTTTATTTAAGAATTTTAAGTATAAAAACTGCGTAGAAGTAAATTAAATTTATTGATAATAATTTTCAAAATAATAAAATAAAATTTATATTTATTGTAATTAAAAAAATTATAATAGAGACTTGAAGAAATTTTCAAGCAGAACATTCACAAAGAAAATTACTAGCACACGTGGGTTTCTTCAGCTGACAACGATTGATGGTCTTTCCCCACTGTAAGTGATTAGAATGTGATTATTGTGAGGTGGTCCAGGGTAAAACGGAAATACGCCTCATCAAGAGTTAGAAGCTTTTGTATTCTTGACAAGTTCTAAAGGGGAAAAACTTGCATTGCAGTGAAAGCCAAAACTATGTTGCCACCGCGAAGCAAAAATGAAGCACTTTCTTCACTGAACCCCAGACGGTTAAGGGGTTAAATGTACTTTAAAACAACTCTATTAATGTTTCTATAGGTCAGGAAAAAAATTATAAATGTTTCTTTCTTTCTGCAATTAATGTTCAGTTATTTTCAGAAGCTTTCAAGACATCAGAAATGTCATGGTAAATCAGTTGTAAAGGAGAAACTCTCACGGGGTGAAGAATACAGATTCAATCATATTATAATTTAGTTAAAAAGACTTATGTTGATAAGTATTTTACGTCGATAACAAATCCTAGAGTAGTTTTTCTTTTCTTTTTGAATTTATTTTGAAAATTTGACTATTCTACGAATTTAAATGTCCCTCATATGGTTAGGATTTATAAGAGGCGAATGGTAATGTCCAGGTGTTTTGATATGATCATGTCCTTTTATGGTTATATTGTGAGCTATTAACAATATGAGCTGGATAACTAAGGCCCGAAACAGTCAATTGCAAGTAAATAGAAAAACTCCATTACATATTTATTACAGTCATAGACATTTCCAACATTAATAAATTTGCTTGTATAACATTAATAAGGAGAAAATGACTTTTAATTTTCAACAGTAAGATCACTTATAATTTAATTTTTTTTATAAATTAGTTATGAATGAATGCTTTTTCACTTTTATACTTTCCCGCTTTTGGTTAAAATTCTACTTGGTTTTTTTAAAAGGGTAATTTTTGAGAAGGCAAGAAACATCAAATAGTTAGTAATAGTTTATACAAATGTTAAAAACGGTAAGTTTTTTAACATATAAGAGGTTGGAAGCTTATGTCTGCTGAGCATAGTAATTGTAATCAGTAATAAAAATACGAGTTAGACTCAGCAAACACAATTTGCCGGTAAAATGACAGGCCACTACTGGCTAAACCGGTTTTCTGTTAACAACGGGAAGTGACTCTGCGTAGTTTGATGGCCCAGCTCCAGCAATTACGGCCGTGGATGAGCTCTGGCCGAAATAAACAGGGTCGGAGATGAATGATAAATAAAGGGCCAATAGTTTCTGGCCATTTGCGGGAGTTATTGCCCTGCAAAGTTAAAGCAATTTTTATTGCTATTTTCAATTTTACTGGCAAAAACTATATTCTCAAAGAAACACTTTTATGGAGATTTTAATAAATTTTACACATATATTCGTACTTTTTAACAGTAAAAACTATTTTTCAACAAAAATAGATTTTCACTGTTTGTTCTTTAAACCGTGTGATAATATGACGTCAAAAAATGCAAATAGTAGCGGGCCACTGCTGCTGGATGTCAGCAAGTGCTTGATGGATATTCTGTGTGACGCATCTTTGCGATTGCTGAGAGCTTACTTTTGAATGCCTGAAAACCAATCTATGGCTAAGATACAAAGAGGTGCTTTAGATTTTGGTGAATGAATGCGACTTCATATCTTGGTACTTAAATCCAAGAGTCAGTGCTAATATTTACTTCCTGGTGTAGTAAGCAGATCTTGTACTCTAAATAATTAAGCTGAAAATATCAAAAGTTAGTACTCTGAAAGTAATCCTGCATGTGATATGTTGGGAAGTGAGAAATAAAGAAACATTTTGAAATATTAACGGATAGTCAAAAAAATAACGCAAAATTGGCCTACATAACTTGTGAATTATTATGGAAATTTGAACTGACCGAAGAAAAATCACGCATAATTTCACTAATTATATACTTGCCTGTGACGTCATCGGATACACGTAAATGAAATTGTCTGCTTACTTTCTAGTAGTTCCCGGTCTAATTAGCTCTCGTGTGCAAAAAAAGACCGTTGAGCGACAGATAAACCGAAACTGCTTACTTTGTAGAGAGAAATTGAAAATAAACGTGAATTACGAATCATCTTGTGAAATATACGCAATAATCCCTGATGAATTAGTGTTCATCGTTTGCATACTGAAGAGAAAGAGAAATTTGAATTGCACATGAGAATAGAATTGTGATAAAAAAAACATTTTTACTATGCATTCAATTTTCGTGGGTGTCAAAAGGTCTGAGGGAACGTATGGAAAATATAAAAACAAGCACCAAGTTTTTCTCCTCTGTTGTTCTCTTCTTTTTCTCGAAGTGAAGTTATTTAATTACTATCTCAATTTAATTTTTCAGCACTGGTGTGTCTTCAATATTTTAAAATAGAGTATTAAATTAAATTTTGATGCTTTTATTGCTTTTTCAAAATTTCAAGGAGGTATATCTATTTACATATTCATGAGAAATCATAAGTATTTTCCTTCACTACATCTAAGCATTCAGAATCTTTAGTTGAATAAGTCCTTAATTACATATTTCAGTGTAATTAAATATACATTTCATTGTATTTAATTAACAAAATTGTTTAATGCTCTATGGTCAAACTTACCCCATCGAAAACTAATTGGATTGTAACTTGCTATTCTGCTAGTCGAATGGTTAACACTCTTGCCTTCGGTTCAAAAGTTCGTGGGTTTGAAAGCTATCACAGGATTAGATATTTATGGTGATTTGGAATCCATGTTAAACTATAAATTCCGATCTGACTAGTCCTTTGCGCATAAAATAGTCGTTGAGTGATAAACAGCTCTTATAAGTTTGAAAACAATTTTAAACTGTATATTTTGGTCTTATTAGTAAATATATGGCCAATGAGCCACAAAAAAAATCGATAACATTAGAATTGATAGTTAAAATATTCTGAATATTATCCAACCAATGAGTTGAACAGTTGAATAATTTGAAATCCCAATTCAATGTAGCTACCTGAAAAAAAAGTATTCAAAGAGACTAACCAAATTGATCACTTTAATGAAAGCAAAACCCATTATTTAATCTAATTTCTGTATTGTTCTCGTAGTCATAGTCTTATTCAAGTTTCGAAGAGCTTTTAACTGGGTCAACTAAATTAATTTTAAGAATTTCCTATTTTTAATGTTGTTTTACTTTTTAAAATATCACATGACAATCGAAGAATATTTTAAGCGATAAAAAAGGACCGGGTATCAAGTTATATGAATCCTTGGTCAAGTTGGTACGTCATTTACTCTTTGTCCTAATTTCCAAAACACATACAACAACTGGATGAATTCATAGAGTTGGATAAATTCTGATGGTAAATGATGTCAGGCATCATTATCTACTAGGTCACGGCATTAACTAAATATTTTTCGCTACTATTCAAGTCCAAAAAAGAATTCCAATCTAACAACTGGAAAAAATTAAGTATTGTACGAACTTTGAAAATACAAGATAACATTACATGGGTTATTAAATATTCAATGCTCTTTAGACTCAATTTGTGCAGAAGGTATAATTTGTGGAATATAATTAAAATTCAACCATAGACAGAGGTATTATGAGACTTAAATAGACAACAGAAACACTCAAAATCACAAAAAAAATCCATTGAACTACAAGAGTATCCTTGTGATAATTACAGCTTTTTCTTAGCATATTTATAGCTATGTTAATTGTTTCGATAGCATTATGCAGAATCCTATGTAGTAAAATCTTGTACAGATAAAAAGCTTTCAGGAATAATCTTGGGTAAAAATTTTATTGCGATTACCATCAGGAAATCTTACAATTTAAATTATAATCGATTCGATGTTAAGCATTTTGTCATCCCAGGGTCAGCTTTTTTGTATTTTTCTGCTTCCCAGGTGAACTATAAACTTTTCCTAAAGTGACACCAGGGTTGTGTTTCTGCTGATTTAACAGAAAATTCAGAAACAGTGAAATCCAAGTTAATGTACACTATTTTCCATTTTTGCGCGTCTTGTTTCCCACAACCATCTATGAAAAATCTAATTTACACAACAGATTAAAGTTTTTACTACAATTGAATTTAATAATGTGTTAAGACTTATCATTCAGTGTAGTGATTCTCTCTCTCTCTCTCTCCAAAACTGCCATTCAAATCAGTTTGAATGTTTCATTTCTTACACCCATTTATAAAAAGGGAAATTTAACTCAAGCAGTTTTCAAATCAATATACCTATTCCTAAATCCGATTTCCAATAAAGTTGAATTTGGAACAAAATTAAAACTTTAGCTGATTTTTTGGTTTTACCTCGGATTAAAATCAAAAAGTTTTTAAACCGAATCCCACAGGAATTAATCAACTCTTTTGGAATTTTCCTTTACCCTTCTTGTGGGATTCTTCTTTGTTCCTTCTTGTGAGTTTCTCTTTTGCCGTTCTTGTGGTTTTCCTTCGCTTTTTTTTTTTTTTGATGTATTAAATAAAAAATGAAGATACCAATGAACCTTAGGTTAAAATATAGTTAACTGGATCAAATGATCTCCCAGGTCTAATGTTCAACATAATCTTTTATATTTCTTTTTTATACGAGAAATCTTTGAGCTAAAGCTAAAGGATGCTCAGCTGCGTTGTTTCCACATCGGATCAAGAGCAGTATAATGGTTTTTCAAGCCTTGTAAATTACAGCTCGTTTGGAAAAGTATATTATGACAATGAATTTTTAATTGTATTTTTTAATCCTTCACTAGAATTTGTAAATCAATATTAACACAAATGTATTGAAATTAGTATTCCTTCTACAAAGGAATCTAAGTTTTTGGAGTTTGTTTTTGATTGCTTAAATCAACAACTTAAATTAATAATCAAATCTGATAAATAAAGCTTATTGTAATTTTAAGTCACAATAAAGTATTGAAGATGACATTTGATCTGGCCTGCTCTTCCTCTCACATGCACTGACTCCAGGAGAGAAACAGGAAGTGATCTTTCTCTGGACTTGTGGTTACCGTTACTTCCGTTACCTTCCATGAATAAGAAAGACTTCACTCACTTTTAGCATTTCGATACGTCATTCATTTTATTTCTGACAATCTTAAAGAACCGAATCAAGTGATTGCTCTTGACTTGTTCGATTTAGCATTTATTGAATGTTAGGATTTTTTAAATATAGTCTTTGATGAGGAATTTCAATTTATCTTTTCCCTTCTAGCTGAAGAATGTTGATAGGTATTTCAATGCTTCCAGTCACGCAGAAGAAGCATCTTCAGTTGTTTTCTAAATATCTCACTTCAAGTCTTCAAATCTCTGCCAGTAATTTGTTTAGTAATATATAACTCCCGATACATCATACATTTTATTTCTCACAATCTTAACGAATCGGATCAAGTGATTGCTCTTGACTTGTTTGATTATGCACTCGCTGAAAGTTAGCATTTTCTTAAAAACAGTCTTCATTGAGAGAAAACAGGTTGCTTTTTGCCTTCGATGCTGATGATTTTTACAGGTATTTCAATGCTTTCAATCATGCCGAAGAAATGTTTTCAGCTGTTTTCTAGGCATTTCACTTCAACTTTGTGAGTCTCGATCAAAAGTTCATTTTGTTATAATAAAGGGTGTTTTTTTTCGAGGTATAGAACTTTAAATTGCAATAAAACAACGATGTATTATTCGATTGGCATGAATTTTTTTATTCGAAAGATAATCTTGTGGCATTACATTTTAAATATTATTTCTGGCATATGACTCCCACGGCTGGCTCGGACGTAGTCCAATCTGGACGTCCAAT
Organism: Latrodectus hesperus; assembly: GCA_037975125.1. Taxonomy (NCBI): domain Eukaryota; kingdom Metazoa; phylum Arthropoda; class Arachnida; order Araneae; family Theridiidae; genus Latrodectus; species Latrodectus hesperus. The sequence continues at coordinate 13,883,622 of CM075852.1, read as the reverse complement.
TTTCGATGACTTTTTCCAACATTTGTGGCCGTATATCGGAAATAACACGGTGAATGTTGTCTTCCAAATGGTCAAGCGTTAGTGGCTTATCCGCATAGACCAATGACTTTACATAACCCCACAGAAAATAGTCTAGCGGTGTTAAATCACAAGATCTTGGAGGCCAATTCACAGGTCCAAAACGTGAAATTAGGCAGTCACCAAACGTGTCTTTCAATAAATCGAATGTGGCACGAGCTGTGTGACATGTTGCGCCGTCTTGTTGGAGCCACAGCTCCTGGACATCATGATTGTTCAATTCAGGAATGAAAATGTTAATAATCATGGCTCTATACCGATCACCATTGACTGTAACGCTGTGGCCATCATCGTTTTTGAAGAAATACGGACCAATGATTCCACCAGCCCATAAAGCGCACCATACAGTCAGTTTTTCTGGATGTAACGGTGTTTCGACATACACTTGTGGATTAGCTTTACTCCAAATACGGCAGTTTTGTTTGTTGACGTAGCCATTCAACCAGAAGTGCGCTTCATCGCTAAACAAAATTCGCTTATGAAAATCGGGAACAATGGCAATCTCGTTTTGGGCCCATTCGACGAATCTACGCCTTGCTTGATGATCGTTTGGCTTCAATTCTTGCACGAGTTGAATTTTGTAAGCAGGCAAACCAAGATCCTTCCACAAAATCTTCCATAAAGTGGATGGACACAGATCCAATTCCTGGGCTCGATGGCGGATGGACTCATTAGAGTCTTCCTCAATGCTACGCTCCACAATAGCAATAGCTTCTTCTGTAAGCACCGTACGGCGTCTCTGGGGATGCAAGTTCTCAGTTAGAGTAAACGTGGTGCGAAAACGTTCCATGGTTAATCGAATTAACTGCTCTGATGGACGATTTTGTCGACGATAAAATGGACGTAGTGCGCGATACGTATTCCGCAGAGAACCATTATTTTCAAAATAAAATTGCACAATTTGAAAGCGTTGTTCAGGTGTGAGTCTATTCATGATGAATTGCCAAACCAAACTCAGAATAAATCACTTGACAGCTGTTAAATCGGTCGCCATCTTGGAAAGTAATGCCAACTTAAACTTCTATACCTCGAAAAAAAACACCCTTTACAACTGGCTGCTACAGTCGAGTTGGGGAGTACGAAATTCTCCTTATAGTATGGCAGTGACTTCTCTTCCGAACTTAAGTGAAAATCTTCCATGTTTTTTAAAGAAGGCTGGGACATGTAAAACTATATTTTCTGAATGAGATGGTACATTTGGGGGTGCTAAATCAAGCCTTCGGTTCTTCTACGTGTTCCCTATTTCTAAATTACGAAAAATCAATAACCTTATAATATTTCTTTAGACTGAAATTAGTACATTTTCGTCTTTATTTAATGTGAGGTATAAGATGTGAGCTTAATAAGAATACCAGGTGTATATAAATGAAATGAGACGATTTTTTTTAAAAAAAACACAATAAATTTGCGAAAACTGTTAGTATTTCTTTATTCGAAATAATATCCATCGCTAGCTACATATTTTCCCCATATTTCGGGCAATTTGTGAATACCATGCCAAATAAATGATTTGTCTTTTGAGGCCAGCCAGTCGTCAAGCCAAGATTTGACGTTTTCGTAAGAAGTGAAGCGCTGTACAGCCAGTGCGTGTCCCAATGATGCAAATAGGTGGTAATCGAAAGGAGTCAAGTCTGGAGAATAAGCCGCATGCGCTAAGGGCTCCCAACCGAGCACTTTATCGATATCCTTGGTTGGTTTTGCATGGTGGCTAGGTGCGTTGTCATCAAGGAAAATTACTTTGTGCTGCCGTTTCTTGTATTTCTCGCGTTTTTCGAGTATCGTTTAAATCAAGTAATTATTGCTTGTAGCAATCAGTATTAACGGTTTTGCTGGGTTTAAGAAGCTCATAATAGAATGACCACACACTCTTGATCCCAGAAAATACACAGCATTGTCTTGCGACCAAACCGATTCGGCTTTGCGGTCGATTTGGACGGCTGTCTGGTGTCAACATATGACCATTTACACTTGGGATTCTCACAATAAATTCATTTTTCATCACCAGTCACAATACGATGGAGATATGACTTGCGTTTGTAACGGGCAAGCAACATTTCGAACATGATGTTTCGGTTTTCCTGCTGACGGTCCGTTAGCTCGTGTAGTACCCTTCTACCGACCCTTATTATGTTGCCCATTGCTTTGAGACAATGGGAAACAGCGCTCTGGTCAACATTCAATTGTTCTGCAATATGTTCTTGCGATTGGCAATCATCTTCATCGAGTAATGCTTGCAATTCAGCATCTTAAAATTTTTTGCTGGTCTGCCACGCTCCTCGTTTCTCACATAAAAATCACTATTTTGAAACTTTTTAAACCACCTGTAGCACTGCGTACGGCTCAGAGCATTGCCATCGTATGCTTCTACGAGCATTTGATGCAATTTGGCAGCAACTGTCTTTAGATGGTTACAAAAACTAATGCTGTCCGCAAATTGTGGTCGGAAGGCATTTTCAAAACACAGTAAAAAAACAATGCACGCTGGAATTCATCCAAATGTAAACTAAACGTGATTATCAAAGATTAAACTATAAAAAAATAACGTGTTTCATGATGTTTGCGTATAAGCGTGGCGACATCTGTTAGCAATCGTCTCATTTGATATGCCTGGTATATCTTCAAAATTCAGCTCTACTACCACTAGCTCTAATTTAGATTTAAGTAAAAATGATTAACTGTAAATTTAATTTTTAAATTATAAAAGCGGAAAAAGTTTGCTCTGAAAAGTCTGGATTGAGATTAGTTTTACTTAATAAAGGTGATTAGGGAATTTTTGGTCCATTTAATTAACACTATTTAACATTCTTATTTTACTGAATATAATTATTTACAGCTTTTATATATTTACTCTGTGGGTAACTATCTCACTTCAATTAAGAGGTTAGTTTGCGATGAATGGCTAGAAAAATGGCCATCGTATTCCAGGTAAAATAGTTGCGCAAAGTTTGAATACATTAATCATAAGTATAGAGTTCTGATAGGAAAATTAGCAACTGAATACCAATTAAAGTGACAAAGAACAAGTAAATTAACAAAAAATAACATTAACAGAGTGATATTAAGTTATAAATAGAAAAAGCATATTTTTCTTAATTATATATATCTCAGAATTTTCGCATTAAATTTTTGTGATCTGGTCTTCAATACACAAAAAATGTTAAGATTTATTTTTTTTACCATCCACATTTCAATATGTTAATATTCGATTTAAAATTAATTAAAATATAATCAGATTTTATTTGCAATGAGTGTAAATCTAAGCATAACATTATTTAACAAAAAATATTAAATTTAGATATATAAATATGTATGTGAAACAAAATAAATTGAAAAATTACTTTTCCAAGAAATGGCTAATGAATAAAAAAAGTATCTTCAAAGAGTGTATTACTTTGTTATTGTTTAAATACAAATATAAATCTCGTGAAATACATTAATGTCATCAAATATATCTTCTTATTTCTAAAAAATGTAGATATGCTGAAATTAAGGAAAAACTATTCCAAACATTTTTGTGTATTTCATTAATATTCCCTATCGCATTTTACTGGAAAAAATGACAAAAGTTTCCCACTTCATTTTTACGAAAAAAAATTTTAATAACTCATTTAAATGAAATTAAATATCACAAAACTGCAGAAAAATCCTTATTTTCCATTCATTTTATGTTTGTTTATGCCAAATCCTGAATGTTATGAAACTTTGCCACTTAATTTCCTGATAAGAGTAACAAACTGGCGTCGTTATATAAAATCATTGTTTTCACGTAGTTTCCGCTTTCTGTTTTGCAATGGGAAGAAACTGCCTTGTAATGTTTCTCCCAAGAAATTTTATACGTTTCAGCTAAAATTTTACTAATTGTTTATGATGATATGTTCTGTATCTCATTTGCATTGTTTTAAATATAAAATAAATCCTCTCAGTAACTTAAAATTTTATGCATAAATTTTTCCAGTTACCTTAATATTTAAGTCATTTATTATCTCTAATTTGTAAGCAAATATTTACAAGCAAAATAGTTTCTTTATAATATATAATTTAATGAGGTCAGATCAAGTGTGTTTCTATTCATTTTCTCTATGATAATGTTATTTTAAAAAATCTATTATTTTTGAATGTTTTACTATTTAATATATAAGATATATAATATGAGAATTTATAAAACAATTATGTGAATAAAATATTGCCAGTAAATACTAAAATTATAAGGCATTTTATATTAAATCCGTCAAAAGTTTAACTTTCTGCAAACTTACAAAAAGAGATGAATCCACAATTTAAAGTAAATGAAAAGTACTAAATTAATGTGCTTAATTTAAATAAAATTTACTTAACCAAACCTTTTAAGTTATTAGTTACAAATTTAAAAAAAATTATTCGGAATCATATTTTTTTTACTGTAAAGCATAATTAAATGTTAGTAAAATTTAAAAAATTTTTACACTGCAATAGGGGATTAAATTTTTAATATTTCTTATTTTTTGTCATTATTATGAAAAAAAATATTTATTTTTAAAAAGCAGATAAGAGTAAACAAACCGTAAATTAAATAGCAATTTTCTTAGTTAAAATAATTGGACAAAAATATAATTATAAAAAAACTAAATTATTCAACAAAATTAGAAATCAAATTTCTTTAAATGAGTTTTCCATTTACATGAATATTATAAAATTATGTTCTTACAAAGACTGAAAATATTGGATATAATAGGGAACCCATTTATGTAAAATAGTTTCAGTTGCATACATTTAATGTTAGTATTAAAAAGGCACAAATCTAAGTTTATAACTAAAAAGATAGAAATATGAAAGAGTTTATCAAAATCTCCATATAAACATTTTCTAGTTCACGCTATAATATTATGAAACATTAATTAAAAACTTATTCAAAACTCAAAAAAATCAGTTTCTTAAACACTTTTTCAGAAAATATTCGTTATGTTTTTTAACATATTCAAACCATTAAATCCGAAATGGGATTCAATTGAAATAGAAACACGTTTTCAAATATTTGTAAAGGAATCGTTAACATGAAATACTCACCAAATGATTAAATATAAAAAAATAAATAAACTAAATTAAAGTTTAATTTATCAAATGTAAAGCCTGTATAAAAATGTTAAGAAATTGTTATTAAAACAGGGGATCTCATAAGTTAAATTGATTAGAAAACATTTACATTTTCTTTCACCTTTTTCCATGATATAGCTAAAAATTGTTGATTTTGAACAGACATAAATTTCAGTTAAACATAATCAATATTAAGATAATAAAATACGATTTATTAAATTTGATTTCATTTGAGAAAAATTTAAGGATAAGAAAAATGTTCTATACCACAGTTATATTGCTAAATTATTTGTATATGTCATATTTTTATTACAGAAATCTACTTAAATGATTTCGTTTTAAAATGTTTTTTTTTTTTGCTATCACATTATCTACAATTACAAATCTGTTATAGCCTTTAAAATGATTTATTTATATAGCTTTTACAATTATTAACTTACAAAAAATGGGTGATTAAAAAATATTGTGTGATTAAGTTAAAACTAAAAATATGGGTCTATGTATCAGGAAAGTATCAAGATATTCCAACAAACAAAAATTGTTGTAAGGTATTTTTTAATAGTCACTGTATATTTAATTTCCAGTTTGCCACTGAACTGCCATTTCTTTCCCACAAAGGCTAATTAGATGAGAATAACTGCTTAAAAGGCATTTAGAACTTGTACAGGCATCCCTATCCAAAGTGGGATATTATATTATGGACTGTTGAACAGATAAGCAGAGAGATAACTATTCAGCTTGCTTTTCAGAAGTACCTCTTGAAGTTAGTGGTTTTCTTATCCAGTTGATAAAGTAGAAGACCACACACAGATAACTTCTAAATATCCATACAATTCGTCAAGATCTAGTGGTAGGACAACTTGTGGTTTTCTTATTCAATTGGTAAAGCAGAAAACCAACCAACTTCCAAGTACCTACAGAATTTAGAAAGATCTAGTGGTAGGACAACGCTTACCCAGAGCAAAATACTCCGAGTTTAAGCCTAGCCACTGTTCAACAACGAGAGGGAATGTTACACTTTTGGTTTTGCATGCAAGTTATCTGGTCTGGTATCTTAGGAGTTTTCATGGTTTCCTCCATTGTGACACGCGAATACGGCCGATTGTCTATAAAATGTTCGTCTGTAAAGTAACTTACCAGGTTGATACTGAAATGCTTTAAAACAGCTTTGGGGACTATGCCGTATGCATCACAGCCTCATAGTATCTATTTGGATGAATGTAAAGGAAGAAAATTTAAAAAAGAGAATAGTTTGATCTCGGTCGATGTTCAACAGCACTTGAATATTAACTAAGATTAAACCTGAGACCTACCATTCCGAAGAATGTGGTTCTATCGCTAGGGGATGCTATTTTAAAGCTTTCTAATACATGAAATATCCTTTTTATTTATACCAATGTAAAGGAAGAAAATGCCGCATTCACATAAAACATTAAAAAATGGAAAACACGGGATCATTTATCCCATAAAGAAAAGCATACTTAATATGTCATCTTAAAAAATCCATCTCCCATTGTTTAACAGTATTTAAAATCGAATACGAATTTTACACTTTTCGAGCGTATTCCTGTTACTGAGCGAAGATTTAATGTAACATTTTTTTAAGAAACTGGAAATAGATGCCTCTTTGAAGCTTTCATCATGCAAAGCCAACTCTATTTATTGATTTTCTGATATATTTTCTTTTAATCCTAAAACGTTAACCAATATCATTTTGCATAATGTACAGAAAATTAGCTTTTGAATTTTTTTAACTTTATCCATTCGTATTAGATGGATGGACATTCCAATCTCTACGAACATCCATCCATCTGACGCATGAACGAGAATACATAGAATTAAAAAACAACCATTTATTAGAAAGCGATACCATGAAACACCACAAGTAAAAAATTGAAAACTTAATGTCTATACTTATGGAAAGTCTTTACTTTTCAATATTTTAGTCCATTACTTCACTCTTCGGCATTCATTCTTCCCAGCTTTTGCACCCTCTCTGCTCTGCAATGCTCACTCAACGTTTCGTTTTACCACCTGTTGTTGAGAGGCCTTCATTCATTCAAGGCACCGACAATCTCTTTTTCATAGCTACTATTTATTGCAATTTTTCCATGTTTGAAACTAATTTACTAAATATTTAAGTCGGCTTTGCCAATCTAAACTAGCTTTAAAGTGGACATTTTGTCTCGACTTTTTCATTTTGATTTTTTCTTCTCTTCTATTGTCCATGTGTTTGAATCCATGGAAAACGGCTTCTCAAACCGATGTTTTGGTCTTTGTATAAGAAATCGTTTTACTATCAAAATGAACTTGGACAGTATCTCAGATATTTGTTGGTAAACTTCACCTTGTTGGCTGCCACTCGAAGAATGTGATTGGAAGGCAAAGTCATCGACAAGTCGTCGTGGTCTCAGTACAACGGGATGTAAATGAGACGTTATCTGACATCATGGATGCTTTAAACCAATGAGAAATGTAATAAAGTGGCTTCATCATGATCTCAACTGCAAAGAAAGAAACAACCATTTAATGTTTAAAATTTTTCTTGGAACTGCTTCAAATCGACGCATATCCGTAGAATTAAGTATACATGTAAAGAGAATTGAATAACTTCAAAACTTCATTGTATATTTATCTCATTCAATAGATAAAAATCTAAGAAAACAATAAATACGATCGTTTTTATAATTTTCAAATCCCTCAAAATGATGCATTATGTAAAAATAGTGTTCTTTATGAATGCGAATGATTACTAAGTTATCACTGTGTTAATTAGAAGATGGCTTTGTCACGCGATAACTATATCTCTGTACAAATTATGATGATCCAAAATTTTTGATCTGAAGATATCAATTGAATTATACAAAAGGATTCATTAGATTAAAATTCTATGAGGCTCATTCAAAATAATTATGATTTTATACTTTGTTTCTAGAATCTTTCATGAACAATCAATAAAATGCGCGTAAAACTAGTGAGTGTCATGAATTATGCATTTTCATAAAACAAAATTCGTATACAAACTTTTGAAACAGCCTGTTTCACACCAGAGGACATATACACAGAATAAATCATAAATAATATCAATTTTAAGATTAATTTTCTAAAAAATATGCAAAAAACTTAACAAAAATATTTTCACCCAATTTTAAACTGAAATTGAATGAGAGGTGAATAAGAAACCTCTTATTTACATTTTTTTATAATAACAAAATAGCAAATAAGAGGTAAGTTACTTTATCACTTCATTCTACTTCAATACTTTCTCATGAAGTAATTTTTGGTGCATCAAAAATTTCTTCAATATTTCTTCTTTTAAAGAAAAGTTTTGATTTAAAATAAGAGAATAATTCGCTATAATATAAACATTTTCCAATTTTTTTTCTTTAAAATATAAAATATTGTTGATTCCAGTTTTCATCCATTACAATACGTTTTAAGGAAGAACTGAATAAATTTTCACCCAATAATATATGCATATTAATTATGGTATTGTGGCAATCCCCCTACCTCTGCTCCTGCCGCCAGCCAATAGGAGACGTTTTTGTAACCCTCCGCGTGTGAGAGGGAAAAAGGCAGCCAGTCTGTGACGGTGTGTGTTTAATAAATATATTTTCCTTATTCGAATCCACTTCAATAACTCAATACTTACAAATAACAACTAAAGTATTAAATGTTATAATTTAATTAAATTTGAATTAGTGTGGCATATTTTGATAATTTTTATTAAAATTAGTTATTAAAAATTAAGATTAGTTATTAAAAATATGATTAAACTAATAATTTTAGATAATTGACTTCAATTTTTATACGTTATAACAATACAATATGGAAAATTATACTTATGCATTGGTTTTTGATACGAATAATGCATTTCTTATAAAAAGAATTTGATTTTCTTTAAAAATGTCCCGAATACAATAATTATTCATAAATTTTTTATTAAATGCCTGGAACGAATATCAACTTTTTAAATAAGTACCAAAAAAAGAAAGATAAATCAAGAGATAAAATACTTACCTCTTGTTCTATATTGGAAATGATAAATTTCATCATGAAGTATCTAATAAAGAGAAAAAATTTCTCTTTATCAGCAAATATCTTCTGTGAGATGAAAGTGAATCCATATCAAAAGAGCCGATCAATTTAATTTGCCGCCTTTTCTTTGTAGATTATATTTTGGGGCAATGAACATCTGTAAACAGAAAAATAATTTAAGACACTCTTCAAGTAAATTGAACGCGTTAACTTCTTTTCAGCATTTATTAAAAATGAAAACATGATTAAGAGAATATAATATTTTGCAATCTTTATTTTGATAAATATATTGTAAATATTAAGAAATATGCTTTGCATTGATTCATTTTTTATATTTTACCATTTATATTAAAATCAGATGTTTATATAAGAAATATGTAAATTTTATTTTGTTTTTTACTTTTTAATTTTATTAAATAGTAATAATAAAATATATTATATTTATATAAATCTCAATGAAATATATTAATATTAAATAATAATATATATATATATATATATATATATATATATATATATATATATATATATATATATATATATATATATATATATATATATATATATAATTTACTGGGTCTTAAAAGTCTGAACAAATTCTGAGTTGATACTTAGCATTAAATAAATAAAAACAAATATAAACAACAATATTTACTAAAGCAATGAGTATCCGATTTATTATATAAAATAAAAATTTTTACTTTCCATTTTTTTCCTTTGCAACAGGTGCCAAAAGTTTTCAATTTTCATAATTTGCACGCAATTTTTATTAATATTCTGCAGGTCCTAACAAGAATTACAGAAGAAGTAATTAATTCAATCTTCTTTAAGCACATTTGTTAAAATTATCGTCGATTTGTTGATAAAGATGATTGAATCAAAGCTTAAAATTAGAGTAAGATTTAGAGTTATTTAGATTTATTCTATCCTAATAATTATGAATATAAAAGGCCTATTTCAAAGCTTTCAAATGTTCTGTGTAGATAAAATTATCATGTATGCATTATTATAATGTAATTGCTAGATTCAAATGAATTCGCAATAGAACAAGAGAATATATGCTGTTATAAGATTATGATATTTTCCAGTCTAGAATATTGGTTAAAATGTATTGTCATAGTATGTTTCCCAGAACTCGGGAGCGTTTTGCACCACATTACTGGTTAAAATGAGTATTGACGCAATTGTTGCGCCAGCATACTTCCCTATACCTTGTCCAGACTTTGGCTCGACTAAAAATAGTCCAAATGGGAGTTTTCGAAATGATTGATCAAGGGGAGGAAGACCCCCAATATTTACATGCCATCCCCGAAGTATCATTCCATTTGGAGGATATTACGATCATGGCCTATTTATCGTATCACAGTCGACTAATAAGCACGGTGGATCTTCGGTCAAGCCGAATTTTGAAATAATTTCCTTGCAATCGACAGCCTAACCAACCAGGCATCTGCATTCTGCGAGGCAGTTGTAAAATTTTGAAGTTAAGCTTTGTTCAAAAGTGGTAACAGAAGATTTATGTGCACTTGTAATTGGTTATTGTTGATTGCCATGGTGATGATTTTACTGTTCTGAGAAATGTCTTTTCAATGGCTTATAAGTATCAAGAATGCAAAATTATTTAGTTTAAACTTCGGACATTAATTATTTCTCTGCAATGGCATGTATTGTTCTAAATTGTCTTCAAAAATTATTAAATTAATTGTATGTTGAATCATTGTACCATACATAACTTACTTCTTTGTTTATTAGCCTCATTTGTCGAAAATGAATGGTCGTTATCTTTTAACTGCTACCAATTACAAGGTAAACAAGAAAGTTCTTGCCTTTTATAGTGACCCAAAAGAACAAAACTATTGCTAACGTGTCTCCCGTTGGGCAAATGCCTTGAGGTAAAACTCGGGGGATTTTAGGTGCAAAGAAGCCCGTGAGGGGTTGGCGCAAATCTTCTGCATTGGTGAAGGTTTTTCCACGAAGATCATTGTTCAAAGAATAGAACTTTTTAGAAAGAGATAAAATGTACAAACCTGGTTCCATCAATGTAAAGAAAGTTTCAGAATGTAAAGAAAGTAAGGGGTTTATGATTGTCACAGGTTTCTCCTACAATGGGAAATTAAAAGTAAAAAGAGTAGAAAAAAATGTTGAAATCAACTCGTCATATTATTAGGAGAAGATTTTACGTAAAATATTTACAGAAGAAATTCCACTTCTTTATCCCAAAGACTTTCAAAGAGTAAAACTTCATCAAGACAAAGCTACAAGTCATACTTCAAAAACTACCACTGCATTCCTTAAGAAAATGAAGACTAATACAGGTATTGCATATATACCTTTTCAACATATTCCTGTGAAGTCCCCTGACGTTTCAACTATGAACTATTGTACCTTTGGTCTGTAAAAAAGAGCTCTTTCTAAACGCAAAGCCATCACGATAGATGGAGTCTGGAAAGTAGTGAAAAAGGAATGGAAAGCAATACCCCTGGAAATTTTACGAAAAGCTCTTCTATCATGGAAATCACGATGCAGACTTATAGTCCAGAAAAAAGGCTATCAGATCGAACATTTTAAAAATTTGTCTTTAAATTTTAAATATTAATTAAAAACGGCCCCGAAATCGTTCTACAAATAAGTTAATACCCTCTGTATATTGCTTAATCTCTTGACAATTTTTCTTTCAGTTCAAATAATTTTTAGTTGAAAGTAGTCTTACATTTTGTTTTAGTATGTAGTTTGTTTTTCTCTTTAGTTTTAACAGATAAAAGTATCAGGAGTCTCTGTAACTACACTTATCTATTTTTATATTAAAAAACGCAAAGCTCAGGAATGTCAGAAGCATTTGGAATAAAAAACATGTCCAATGTTTCAAGGAATTTGTATCTTTTAACAACTGAATTATTCAAGATAACTTTTTTAAGGCCCCATCAAGCAATCATAATTCAAAGGAAGCAATATATTCAAAACATGGGTTGGATCAAGTGATAATATTTTCAAGCAAATACCCTTCAAAATACATATTTCTTATACCTGATGCCTTAAATAACGAAGTAATGTGTTTTACAATAATAAGTCATAACCTCGTCCATCTTTTAAATATCTATTTGCCAAGAGGCGAAATTTATAAATGTCTCTTCTTTAAATTTTCTTCAATAGTTTATTAAGGTTTCATGTACTGTAGTGAGTGACTTCAATATTAAACATAACTGTTGGTGAGGCTCTTCAATTCTAAAAAGAGATAAGCACTACAATCATGGTTTGACGATTATAAACTATGTATCCTAAAGGAATCTCAAACAGCCCATCTTTCACCCAGAGGATCATTCTTGATCAAAGATCTTACTTTATGTTCCACAGACACCCTAGCCCAAATGTTTCATGTTTCAAACTCAAAAAATTTTTGAGAGTGGAATTTGTAATAAAATCAACATTGAATTATACTCGATAGACATCTGCTATTACTAACAATTCCAAAGTTTTTTTCTTCAGCAATAAGGGAAAATAATAATATAAAAAAATGCGTTCTCAGTATAATCCCCCGTGGAGAAATAATTATTGCACAATAGACTTTAATTTTTTTTAAAACACTACTTCACAAAAGACCAAAAGGCAACTAGAAAACTTATCTTGGATCCTTTTTAAAAGATGTACTGCTTGCCATACCTTAGCTGAAAGAGTTGCTAAGCGAGAAGATTGAAACAATATTTGTAAGCTTCAAGAATTTATTATAAAGAGCATCAAAAACTTCAAACTTTCCATTTGGGATTTCTCCATTTTCGTGTGATTGCCTAGATTTTCCTATCTAGCTTCTCCTTAAGGATATCGTAAAAGCAAAAAGAGAAGAGGCATCGATATCTCATTAGATATTCGGTCGGCTTTCGATTCAGTTTATATTGATGAATTAATTCTAAACTGTTTACAAGTGGGTATCAATGGCTATATTGCAAGATAAATTCAGAATTTCCTTCAAGATTGATTCTTTAAAATTAAATGGTGAAATTGTTAATCCTTAGAAGATTTCCTTAAAAGAGGAGATCCTCAAGGCTTAGTCTTGTCTTCTATTTTTATGTCTAATTTCTTTGATGAAGTTTAGTATATTTTTATGATTTTTTTATATGTGGAATAAATGAAAAGCTTGAGCCCATAAAAATCAATTTTTTATGCTATTTATAACAAAGAAATGCAGTGTTCCTATTAGGAATTGCATATTTGCCACAGTTAGATTTCTGCCGTTAAAATTTACAAATGTAAAGTTGATATAAACTGGAACTTTGGTATCAATGGAGGAACGTTTCAATGCAATACTTTCTTGGAATTATTGTAAGCTAAAACGGGGACTGTAAAGTCTTTACATTTAAGATTTTAAAAATAAAGCCCTTAAAAAAACCAACATTTTAAAAATGCTTGTAAGAAGAAAATATGGCCCTCATCGTCAGCTACTCTTGCTTTTTAATCCTTCAATATTTAGCTTTATCTGGTATACTAGTTCTATTTTGCCCACTCTCTCTCAATAAAGTTATACTCCATCAGCTGCAAGTCTATCATACTATTGCCTTTAGAATTACTTTGGGATTTACTATACGGACTTCTAACTTTGTCCTAAGAAAAATAGATGCACATCCCACAAATCAAATAAACTCAACTTACTTAATTTCAAATTTTAGCGTAAATATCTTTCCTTAAAATAGTTTCCTTCTCTGTATTCAAGTATAGTGGAAGAAATCGATGTTGTCGAACGTTTCACTATCCTTCTGCTTTAAAAGCCATCATAGAATTTGATATCAACCCTGATTATTTGATACAGTTACTACTTTCCCCAATATTTGCCCCTTCTGAAGTATCTACCACATTACAGAATTTGAATTCCAAAATATGTCTTTACCTTCTTATCAAATTAAAACCTTGTTTCCCGAATTTCTTCATAATCAATCCTAGACTTGTTGGCTTATTCAACAAATGATTCAAAATTCTCCAAGACGAGTTCTATCGCTGCCTAATCTCCGCTATATTCCATTAAATTTAGAACCTATAATATAAATTCTATCTTCACACTGGAAACTTTATGCCAAGCTATTGGAGATTTCATGGTCTTTGATGTCTAAAATTATACCTTTTCTGATAGTAAATCTATTCTTACAGTTCTCTCTAATTCTATTATCGGATCACATAAAGTTGTTTTTCATCTGAAAAGTAAACTGATCCATACCTCTATGTTTTATCCTGTTATAAAAATTGTATGGATTCCACCTCCATATTGTGTTAATGAAGCTGCAGACACTGACTTGAATGTTTTTCTTCCATGGATCTCGTCAGAGGTTTCATCAGCTTACTATTAAAAGAAACTACAACCTTAATATAAATTGGAATATAACTCAAGTGAATATTATTGAAATACACATGCATTACCAGAGTGGGAGAATTTTTTGATGTAGCATTAAAATCAAAGAGAAAGATATTTTTACTGGGTATATATTTAATTTAATTAACTCTTCTTCATGCAGCTCATGTAGAGTCCAAAATTATGCGAATCCTATCTTATTTCATCATCTTAAATAAATTAGGGTTACCAGATAAAAATGTATCCCATTAAGTCTCTATTGCTTATTGTAATAAAACCTAAACATATTAGGTTGTATCAAAATTTTTATCATTCTTCGATAGATTCTAGGTAGATAATATTTCTGGGAGGCCATGATTCAACGTGCAAAAAATATGAGATGGAAGATTCTGGGGAGGAGAGAATTGCTCCCAGTTTTCCATGAAAGACTGCGGTGGCTCTGTTTAGAGGACTAACTGGACATGACTGCTTTCAGGATCATCTGTATAGAATTAGAGTGGTGGATTGCCCACTGTGTTTTGTGTGACTCTAACCAACTAGTGGTTTTTTGAAAACTTAAATTACTGTACTGTACTTTCTCAATATGAGAACATTGTTAAGAAGTATTGGCGAACCAATGAACTAGTAGCTTAAGAGCTAATGTTTGGCTTTTGTAAAATAAATAAAAATATCTCTGGGTTATGGATTTATAGACGATAGCCATTACAGCAGCTAAAAGTTTCAAAGTCAATAACCAACCAATACATACCATTATATTTCAAATATAGCTGTGTTATAATGAGAATATTTTATTAATACGCACGATGTACTATTACCTTCATATTTTATTGAAATATAAAATATTGAAATGAATGTATATAAAATGTATTATATACACACTTTTGTCGCATTTTTAATGCTAAAAGCTTTACGCATTTCAAAATTTTCATTCTGAAACTATAAGAATTGAAAATTTTGCGAAAATGTCTATAAGTCTATGAGGTGCAATTTTTTATAAATCTTAAGTATTTGTGAGGATTAAGAAATTTCGAACTCAATCGTTTTAGCTGAGATGGTTTTAATGAACGTAACATTCAACAAATGATTTTTCTCTTTAATTTATAATAAGTCAAATAGTATTTCGTTAATTTATTCTAAAAAGAGTTTTCTTAAAGACTCTAACTTACAAACGGCATCAAACTTGCAGCTTTGACAACTTTTTAGAATCATGGCTAAGGTAAAACCATAGGGATGAATGATTTCGACACATCACCTATAATATCCCAAAGATTAGCGCGCCATAGGTGAGAATCATTCGTATAAATACATTCAAATTCATTATGTAATGGATGTACATTCAAAGCTATTTTTGTGCGATTAATAGGGATCGCATAAAAGGAAAGGCTTAAAATTATAACAATAAACTTCGAGTACAATATTAAAAATAGTTTCTGCAACTCAAAAAGTATTTTTAACGCGTTGAATACATACATAGCAGTTCAGGTGAGACCCGGACTGTACTTTAAGTTTTACAAATTTGAAATACTCCTCCACCACAAAGTGCCTCTTATTTATAAACCCCGATCAGGTGACAAAGATGGCCCCTTCCTCTCCAAATCCAACAACAACGAACAACGACGAAAGCCACAACAACGAAAGTACACTTTGGATGCCACAAAAGAACGTAGACACGTTCTCAGCCTACAGTAAAGTGGAGACTAAGAATGTTGTCAGCCTTCATTTCGCTACCCGAGGTGATGCTTTGTTGATCTTGAAGGAAAGCAGCTACCGAGCCACTGGAGCGAATGCACTGAGTAGGCACCCCATAAAAAAAGAAGTCTCGCCACAAAACTTTACAAAATAAATAGGAATTTCTTTTTTAAACGAACCCAAGGCGTGAAGTTAGTACATTCAGGACAACAATACTCAGTGAAGGCAAGGCAAAGCAAAGAAGGCGAAATTAGGTATTAGTACACTTTCACTCTTTTAACAGCCCCAGCGTCCACGAGGTATCTGGTACGTTGCAATAAGCTGATCAATTGGCGACCAGTGACGGCAGAGAGCCGTCACAACTTTCCAGCTAAAAGCGTTCATTTCAACTAAAAGCGGCCAGCGACGTATCCCGTACGTCGCAGCTATACCCCACAAAAGCGACCACGACGTATATTTCTGCACAGTAGAAACCGCTTCCTTTTTCTTTACCCCAAATGGGTGGATTGATGAATGGGTCTTAATCGAACCCCACTCCTTGAAGCCTTTTCATTTGAAAACTAAAACTGAGGCTGATTTTCATGCCAAATATCTAAATCATTTATTACTATATCCAAGACTCAAATCTAAAATTTAATATTTACAGTTTTACAAATGAAATGTAATTTTGTATAATATGTATATAAGCTCTTTTCTTAATTTTAGTCTTTAATATAATTTAGTTAGCTGATTTTATCAGCACAAATACTTTAAATTTTTCCTTAAAGTTGTTTCTGCTAACGCTTGCCTCCTTTCTCAAGTTTATTTTTGTCCATTTTCATTCTCTTACATTTATTTTAGTTCCTTTAATTCAGTTTTTATTGTTTTAATGACACTTTACAAACTAGTTACGATTGAAATAAAATAATAAATTTCGTAAATGGTAGTTATTTAATTTTCCAATGTAAGAGCTTTTGCCTGAATTAGTAAAACTGATGGGTTTTCCATAATTAATAATATTTTCTTAAATTATAATCACTCAAATTCATTTAATTTATAGTTTTATTTTTGTACATTGGGAAAAACATACGAATAATTTTACTGCATGTTACACATTTTAGTATATGATCACTTTAATTTCTTTTAAAATGCATTTGAAATATTGCTCATAAAATAGAAGTATCATTTTAAAGTACAATATAGCATGATGGTCATTTGATTTTGAGCCAATAATGACATAATATTTTACTTATATTTTGATTATCATTTCTTTCGAAAAAAAAACATAATCCTTAAAATAAAGTATACCAAAAATATTGATTGTTACACTAAAGTCATTATTTTAATATATTAATATTAACTAACAATATGTTTTTAACATATCAGATGATTACAAATTTTCACAAGAAGAAATATACAAATGAAATAACGATACTTCTGACACTATCTTTATTCGGAATTGAAAATCATTTAACTTTTTATTTAATTTTTTTTACATATTTCATAGAATTTTTTTATATGACGTTAGAATAATATTTTGGAAAATAAACATTCCATAATAGAAATTTATAATATCTTCAAAACAAATAAAGTTTGTTTCAATCATTTTTTAAACAGTAAATTATTTTTAGCCAACACACAGTAAATTTTATTTAATATTTAAATATTGAATATCAAACATTTTTATAATTTTTATAAATTTAATATTAAACATTTTTATGTCAAAAATAGTTTTATACCCTTCAGTAGATATTCTTTTCAAATAGTGTAATAGTGATTAGTTGAAATCACAATCATACTCTAGATAAAGAATTAAACTTTAAACTTGCAGAAAGTATTTTATTATTAAATATATTTGAGTAATTATTTTATTATAAAATTATATTTAAAACTAATTAAACTGAAAAATTATTAATATGTTTTTTCGACACATAATTATCTTTAAAACACTCAATATTTAATACAAAGAGGTTTTTAAATTTAATATTCTTAACTACAGAAATTCATGTTGCAAAATGGTTGCCAAAACTTCCTAACTATTCTTGTTTGAATAAAAAATTAATCCTTCACATTTATCTTTTGAACATAAAACTGTATATTAGATATAGGATTGATTGTGTCATTAAAATATAAAAAAAATCAGCGAATTATATATTTCAAACAAATTATTTTTTTAAGAATTAAAGTTATAAGAACAAAGAGCTTTCGCTCATGCAGAAACATCTGAATGAAGTAATAAGTAAAAAAATACGGCCAGAAAACATGGAATATTTAAACTTAGTTATCTTTTCTCAATCAGCACTAATTCTAACAAGATTCAGATAGCACAAAAACACTTAATTTGATAAAAATATCGAAAATAATTATAGAAATTACAAAAATAAAGTTCAATTCTTAATTAAATATAGGCTACCAAATAATTAATTAGTTTTTCAAATTATGCAATAATTATTTCATATTTTTTATATATACACATGAATATAAATTCGACAAATATTTTATATTTAATATAAAATAACTACTTACATTTATTTTAGTTCATTTAATTCACTTTTTATTGTTTTCATGACATTTTACACACTAGTTATGATTGATATAAGCGAATAAATTTCTAAAATGGTAATTATTTAATTTCCAATGCAAGAGCTCTTGCCTGAATTAGTAAAATTGATGGGTTTTCCATAATTAATAATATTTTCTTAAATTAATATCACTCAAATTCATTTAATTTATAGTTTTATTTTTGTAGATAGGGAAAAAGTATCGAAATGAATTATAATAATAATATAGTACGTATTTTATTATAAAAAACACTTTTTAGGAAGAAAATGTGTTTTTTCATATGTCATCTTGAGAGGAGACACGTGACACGGGAGAAGGAAATTCAAAATTCCTGGATATCTTTAGAAATTTCTGGTCTAAAGGGAAGCCGTTGGTTGGATTTAGTAGTGAATAACATTTTACCGATAGTGACATCATTTATTTTATTACGAAAAAAATATATTTTAAGAGAAACCCCAAGACAGAAAATTTCATTGACTACTTTCTGTGATCAGTTGGTTACATTTCAAAAATCTCTGAATATCTTTGTTAATGTCAAGTGTATATTAAAATGGATTGCTGTGTATTGAATAAAGAATGCAAATGGAAAGGTAACGCAGTTATTTATTTCATTAAAAAATATATAGCATATGAGAAAAATGTGTTTTTGTGAATTGCAGGGCCATGAGTGACTTCTGATTTCCGTTGATATTAATTCCTCAATATCTTGAGAAATTCCCAATCTATCCAAAAACGAATGGACTCATTTAGTATTGAATGACATTCTTAAGCTAATGAGAGTGCTTATAAAAAGTAAGTTTTGTGTGGAAAATCTATTTTTTCTGACAGGGCATGTTACGCGCGAGTTTGAACTTCAAAATTGATCCATATCTTAAGAAACTCTTAGTCTATAAGGAAACGATTACTCGTTTTTAGTAATTAATAAAATTTTACGTACAGTGGCACGCATTATTTTATAACGAATCATGTATATTTTGAAAAAACTTCAAGACGGCAAATATCATTTACTACTTAATGTGATCAGTTGATTACATTTCAAAAATCTCTGTATATCTTCATTATTGTCAAAAGTATATTACAATTATTTATGAAATATACTACAGAATGACAAGTTAAAGCTAACGCTTTTTGCGTTAGGACATTTTAAGAGGAAAATATGTTTTTCATTTTGCACCTTGTGACAGGAGACGTGAGGCATGAGCACGAAATTCAAAATTCCTCCATATCTTATGAAATTCCTTGTCTATCGGGAAACGGTTTTTCGATTTAGTAATTAGTAACAATTTACAGCTATCATCATTTATTTTATTACGAGAAATAAATATTTTGAGAAAAACCCCAAGACGGCAAATTTCCATTATTGCTTTATGTGGCCAGATAATTATTTTTAAAAAAATCTGTATATCTTCATGATTGTTAAGAGTATCAAAACATGTTTTTGAAACGGACAATTATAATGCTGTTGATAATGACCTGTCTACTATTTAAAATCAGTGCTTTCAGTAATGCAACATATTCAGCATTTTAATCAGCTTTTGCTACCTGTGTTTGTATTATGGAGATGTGGGATAGAGCATTTGTTTAATCTGACTATAGTTTATGTATCTTGAGTTTTGTCCTATATGTTTTATTTTAAAAATTTTCATCGTATTGGTAACCCTCTGTGTTTGATTATTTTGGCAAACTATCCAAATAACTAACCTAATTTTCCAAATAGGGGTATGTACTAATCCAACTAGTATTTTATTGAATTCAGTAATAAAAATGTCCTGTGTTCAATAATATTGCTCTTTTTTATTTATTTCAAATTTCAAGTATAGAAGAGAGGCAAAATTTTCCCTCATTGAATAAAAACTGTTTTCATAAATATTTTTCTTCTCGGCTACTCTTTTAGAAAAATGATACTTTTAATTTTTTTTTGTTTTATGGAATTACTTATTTAGATTTGGGCCTTTTTATCTTGTTTTGCAGTTTATGGCCCAGTCCTTAATTAAAGACAAAATTTATTCCGGGATTACTGTGAACACTTTATTTAATTAACCTTTGACAATATTTCTGAAGATAATTGTATTTATTTATTTATTTCTCATTCATTTTTTGGAACAAGTTTCCAATTTTAGTAATAATTATTTCTGTCACTATCCGTCAATATACAGTAAATTTGGAATAATTAAATGTCCAATCAAACCTTTTTTTATTATTATTATTATATAATCTGAAAAACTTCAATTCAAAAGAAGTTTTCGAATACAGCTCAAAAAAAATTGGTTAAAGTTTACAATCGAGTACCCATTGGTTCTTTGGCGATTTTCTTATGCCAAGATGTGACTAACAAGATGGCTGCTACACAAAATCTGTACAAAGATAGAATTTTCAGGGTTTCCAGAAATTAAAGTTTATCGCCAAGATATATCGTTAAAATTTTCACCCAACCAAGGGGTACTCCATTCTACTGCGAACCCAACAATTTCATAAAAAAGACCCCATAGAAACAGTTTTCAGTATAAATAAAAATTTTTTAAGTGAAATAGTATACCCTAGATACCTCGGCTTTTAAAAGAATAATGAGAAGTATTTAAATTTTTGAACTGCCTTCGGTTTCATTATTCTGATATAAGTAACTCAAAAAACATTTTTAATATTTAGATTGACATTCGGAAAAAACTGATTTTTCCGTCTACTTTTAAAATTCATGTATAACGACTGAAATAGGTAGAAAAAATTTCACTTGAAAAATGTAATATTATTTATTTGTAATTCCATTTCAAATTAATACTGTAACTTCAATACTTTCGCTTAAAATCACTTTAAATCATATGATTAAATAAGTAATTTTGAAAACATTATTGTTAAAATAAAATTTCTTGAGATAAAATGATACTCGAAGTGAGAAAATATTTCTTCTTGAATTAAGTTATCTTAGTTGAAATTAACAACAAAGAAGATATAAAAATTTAAGCATACCCCCACAGTAAATCATAAATATAAAGTAGGAGTAACCTCTGGGAATAAATCTAATGGAAAAGAAAATATATGGCATAGCTAATATATAATATTTTTAATGTATATTTGGGACACGATACTTTTATAAAAGGATAATAAAAGCTCCAAATCCCAGAGGAAAGCATAAGATAAAGGCTCACAAACATTACTTGACATTCTTCTACTCGGTTCTCATAGGGGGAAAAACAAGTGATATTCTCCAAGGAGCCGAGTACTTTCCAGCAATGCAAGTAAAATATTTTTCGTAGCAAGACTTTGTATCTTTTAATGAATGCACAGGTTTTCGCTCGTTTTATGCGATACGCAAGAGAAATAAATGTGTTTGAATCATTGCATTTTTGTCGTGAAAGAGATATTTTAGAATCACAAATAGATGAATGTAATGTTATGGAAAAATATAATACAAAGAAAATTGCCAAGAAGTTTTCCTACTTTTTCAAGTTTTCTAAAAGCATAGTAAAATATTATTATATTTGATGGATAGTCTAAGTATTTGGAACTATTGTAAGGTGACTTTTTATTTCTAAAACACGTTAGTGTGTCGCATTTACAGGTGACAAGAAAAAGAAGCTTAGACATTTCTGAAGCATCCTCCAGCAGATGGAATGCAGGAAAGTAAGGATGCATAATCTGCCCCCATTGAGCTCGCCATGGTCTAAGAACAATTAAAATTCCTTGGAGTAAAGGACTTTTTGGAGCACAAGATTATGACTTCAATTCCAGCTGCTGTTGAATACCGAAAGGTGGTTGTTCCTTATTTGACTTCTTTGTGCACATTTGTGTCAGCATGCTCTAAATTTGACCCTACATATTGTCAACAGCTAGTTTGGCTTACTGCTGAAACCTATAGTGTTTTATCAGTAGTTTCACGTCGCTTCTCGTTAAAATCAGCAAAATGTTGGCTTCTGGCTGTAATTTGGAGAGTGACCACATTCTCCATCACTGAATTGCTGGAGTTGGAGACGTGTTTATGTCAATCTGTGGAGTATATGGGAAAAGAGGGTGCCGTCTCAGGTGTGACCTCGTCACTTCACAGTGTTTCTTAATTACGAGGCGCCAGTTGATAAGTGAGTATTCCAAATTCATTAACCTTAAGCTACTACTCTGTGCTTACATGCACAGTTATCTATGTATGCTGAAAGTTGCTTAAAAGCTTGTCAAATGATCCACAAGGTGTCCCCCTTCTGAAAAGAGTTTTCATAGATCATGAAATATATTAGCGTGTTGCATGCAAGAGAAACATGAAAAACTCCATAACACTTCACCTGACAAATGAGCACACAGAAAACATAAATGCAACGAATATTTCCTCTAAGAAAAGATATTGTATTAGAAATCCAAAATTAGAAGCAATTCTTGAATAATCAAAAAGAACAAAATTTATTGCGTTTTTAATTAAACGCATATTTATATACAATGCCCGACATTGAAAATACAACACCAAAGAACGGCCAGAAAATTTGGCAATTTCACAGTAGATGCACCTTACCGAGTTATACAAATGATGTGAAATGTGCAACTCTCCAGAGCACGTAGGATAAGGTAAAAGATCCCAAACCAGCACAATTGGCATTATTCGCGCAGTAATTGAGACTTGGAAAATTATCATTGAAATTTTTTTCTTGTCACAAAGAAGAAGTATAATTGCAGAGAATACCAGGCCATCATCGATAGAATCAGTTCCTACAGACAGACGAGTTTACAAAAGAAATGATGATCGGACTAGGAAGGGCAAATTACAGCCGACAGACACCTGAATGCGTTCACAGTGCACCGGCTGTGACGAAGATAGAGAGATTTTGGAACGTTTGCGGAATGCCAGTGCACCCAGTGTGACGTCAGCACCGTCTATCGATACGTCCGACAAGAGACAGTGGTGAATCCGCAAAATACGTTTACTGAAATTTTGCAGCATGTGCAAGACACCCAGTGCTCCCATATCGAACAGATCCATTTGCCATCGATTGGTTGCTAAAGGCCTTCACTCATGGTGTTCGTCAAGAAGAGTTCCATTGTCTCCACAGAATGGACGCCAATGTCTGGAATAATGGCATATTAGTGTAGCGCCAACATAAGTGCAGGTCCAATTCTGCAGCAATTGTGGAAAGGCTCACCACGCGACAACATGGTATCAATATTTGGGGCACCATTGCGTACGTTTTCACTTCATCTCTAGTTCGTATTCACGATACTATGACGGCCCAATGTAATGTGGATGGCATGCTATTGTCATTGATACTTCCTTTTCTGCAGGGGGCCCAATGCCCTTTATCATCAGGATAACAGCACATTGCACTCATCAACCAACATTCCTTGCAAGGTGTACAGCTGCTTCCTTGGACACAGTGCTCACAAGAACTCTCCCCAATCAAACACGTTTGGAATTAGATTGGACGCTATTTGCATACCCTGCCACTAACTCATCCAGAAGGCTCACTTTGGCAAATGGTTAAAAAGGTAAAAAGAGCCATTCCTCGGGACTCCTTCTGTACTCTCATTGACTCTGTATATATACATGTTGCTTCGTGTATCGCCGCCCATGGTGATCTACTAACCTGACTCTTTTCTCGCTCTGTATTATACATATGATTTTGAAATACAGATCACTTATCGTTCATTACTGTCTCTCTGTGTTTCCGAGTTTCGTCACTTTCTGGCAACTCCTTCTTGCTGCTCATTTTCATTGTTGGGCTGTGTAGTTTGCATAATAGTGCTGAGAGAGCTTATGGATCAATCATAAAAATAAAAATATTTTGCAATTTGTAAAAAATACATAGCAAAAATTGCACATATGATTATTAAAAACGAATAGAGAAATCATTTTAATGTGAATTATATTCTTTTTCTAAAAAGCATTTTCTCATACTTAGGCCATAAATAAGGGAGATATCTCTTAGTATAAGATAAGCAAGAAAGTTCTTGCCGTTTTCGCATTGCCATTGAATAAAGTGAGAATAAATATGTAAATTAGTGTATGACGTGATAGAAACACCGATCAGTCGAAAGTAGGAACATCAGTCATTATAAAATCAGGTCCAGCATGCACGTTCTACAATCATAACTCGAACAGAAGAGAGGAGAAATGGACGTATCGAAAGAGCACGTTTGGTGTTATTTGCTTTACGAATTTTTATCAGCTGCTGGATTAAATCACCAAATATACCAAGCGTTTGGAAATAGTACCGCAAATGAACGTTTGGAAATGCATTGGTTTCACAAATGCAAGTCGAGAGATTTGTCCCTTTGTAATGAAGGTGGTGTGTGGTGGACTAGTCGTCACGTGATTCACTATGAGCTGCTATCAACAGTTCAAATAGTCACTGCGGACCTGTACTTACTACAATTGAAACGTGTGCAACAGAAGGAGCCAGCACTAGTTAATTGCCAGGGTGTATTGTTCTTGGTCGATAATGCGAGGCCGCTTGTCGCGTGGGTGGCCAGGAATACCCTATAGAGTTACATTAAAACAGCTTATAATTATATGGTTATTCAATATGCAAATTTTAATGTTTCTTAGTGTCACTAACAAGTTTCCAAAGAAGACGGCTCCCAAATTCGATTACAGATAGTTTGTAACAATGGGAGAAATACATTGAGTTTGTAATTTTTGCATTCCTGATGCATGGAAGTTTTCTAGGACTCTCTCTTTCGTCATGTAAATCCGAGCCACTACTCTGAAAACTCGTTTCCGAAAGCAAAATCGTGTGAATATCATAAAAGTTTTACAATAGTTTTCAATAGCTAGATCATCTATCAGGCGGTTTCAAA
Organism: Latrodectus hesperus; assembly: GCA_037975125.1. Classification (NCBI taxonomy): domain Eukaryota; kingdom Metazoa; phylum Arthropoda; class Arachnida; order Araneae; family Theridiidae; genus Latrodectus; species Latrodectus hesperus. The sequence continues at coordinate 13,858,103 of CM075852.1, read as the reverse complement.
GGAATGTATCCAAGTTCACTATGGCTATTCGTCACACAGCATAGTCTTTGGATTGAAATGTTGTAGGTTATACCTCAAACACTGTTGAGCACAAGCAGAAATATAAATGTACTAACCTTCTGTAAGCCCAACTATCAAAGTTTTGCTGATTGGTTTTTGTATAGTTTCCTTGTCGCTCAATGTTCAATTTTTACATATAAGAACTTATTAGACAGACACTTACTCTTAAAATTGGTTCCAAACTCTTCGTATATCCAAGCCCCATCTGGGAATCAAACTCACGAAAAGTTGAACCAAAGGCCGGCGCGTTATCAGTTTCGAATGCTGAGGGTCGTCTGGATTTTCTTCCTTGCAATATATAAATATGTGTGCCCATAACTTACAATAACTTATCTCTGAAGATAAGTTGTGATAAGTTTTCAGCTCTTAGTCTTTGCCCTATTCAGCCCTATAATGTGCGGGGGGATGGCATCTCATACAGTGGGGCACCCAGTGGGTCCGCCCTCTTTGCTCCGAAAGTGAAGGGATAAAGACAAACACAAAAAGGAAAAGAAACATCCTTGTCCGAAAAAGGATTTGAATAAGGGACTTTCTGCTTCAAAGTTAGGGACGCTAACCTCTCCAGCATTGGTTTTCAATTGAGAAAACTTTAAACTTGTGTTAAAAAAAAAGAATATAAATACTTTTGAGGTTACAAGTTTTTTTTAAGAAATTCTTCATCACAAGAAGGCTTTGACCTACAATGAGCTGTCATGTTAACAGAGAAAGAAGCGAAATACAAATTAACCCGTTTTGTGTTCTATCTCATATTCAAAACTACCCAATCTTTCCTTTATACTTCATAACATATCCTTATGTCACAATATTAAACAATTACTGATATTACTTACACAACGTAACAATTTTTTAGTATATATTATGATATGTATATTTATTAATGTTTTTCTCACACGAATATAATCGATACACATTGTTATAATAGAATGGTATTAAGTATTGCTTAGTAGAATGAATCAGGTCCGAACGTGATCTAGTGGTAAAACTAAGTTCATCAGAATTGAAGGTTCCATGTGCGATTCCACTCACTATTGAATGACGGGAGATAGATACTGCGTTTCGTGAATTCCACAGTTAAAGTGTATCTAGTTTTGGGTAAAAAATTTCTGTTATTCTTAATGGTATTTACTAAGTACTTACCTTTGCTCAAAATACTTTTTTTCACTATGAAATGAGATCTAACGCATAACATCTACAAAGTAATTCAAACGGGCATTCAAAAATTCATTTTAATTACGAAGCTATTAAATATCAAAGTAAGGATTCCTTTTAATCACATTCAAATCCTACACTTTTCTAAAAACGATTGTTAGCGCAATGGAAAAAGCGTAAACACATCCGCAACAGTGGTGGAGAAATAATAGTCTTCCAAACTCGAAAAAGTATCATATTTTAGATAAAAAAAATAATCTATAGAAATGCAGAAAAAAAGAATCGAATATTACATACTACATGTTTTTTTTTCTCTACGTTAAGATTTTATTAATTTACACATGACACTTTTAAAAGGTGGAATAGATCCAACACCCCCGTTCTTGTTGTGACCACATCTTTAGAATGGTATCCATCCTATTTACAGTACTTTCAAATAAGCGTTATAATTATGTTTAAAATTAATTACAAACGCTGTAATCCAAATTTAGAAATGATATGTAGCATATAATATAAGTCATCCACATAAGGCTGACCAACGACCCCCTAAAGTTGAAATTTCTCCCTCCATTTCCTGTCGCCTGCTCGACGACTCATTTCAGTCTCTGTACGGAGTTGATTTTGCACGTGTGTGAGATAAACCTTGTCTCAAAATATTCATTAAAAGTATTCTATTATTTCAAGAAATTTTATAAAAATGCAGTTTAAGTGTTCACTTGTCAATTGAGAGTGTCAAACGAGGGAGAACCAAAAGTATGAAGAATGCTAAAGCAGTGGCTGGCCGTTGTTCCTCAAGAAAATCTAAAAGTGACGAAAAATTCTAGGGTGAGTCTTATTTTATTTATTTCAAATAACAATCGTTAGTGAAATACATTTTTTTAAATTTAAAACGCATGCTTCTCGCATGGATAAGAAATATTAAAGTTATTTCCATCAACCACAATTGTATGTTTTCATCTTAAAAATAATTCTGCATTTAATTTGGTTCTAATTTTTAATAGCTTTGACAATTTCTAAAAATATTCTCTGTTTAATTAATCAAATTAATTGTTTTTTAATCATATATGATTAATGGTATATTAAGTTTTTCTGTATTTATTAAGACATTTTTGTTACATCTGAATAATTATATTAAATTAATAATCACACAATTTAGAAATGAAATATTTGAGAATTTATTTATTTCACATTTTTCATATTGGGAAATAAAATAATAGTGCTAGCAGTAATTATTCAATATACTTGAGGAAATAATTATTATTTACGTTTCCATTATGTTAATCTATAATATGAAGTGGAAAAATGAATTAGATATAATTTTTATTACATGATATACACAATTTAAATTGTAAAATAAATCACAAATTCTACCTCTTAGATAATTTTAATTAAAGTTTAACATTTTATTACCAGTTAAAATAGTGATACTGTTGCAATATTCTTTAAATCATAAGAAATATTCTGGTATCTTTTTAATTTTATGCTCTATGCTTTTTTCTATATCACCCATTTGTTATAAATTTTTACGTAAAAGCTCGTATTTAATTCTTCTACATCCAGCAACATTGAAACGTTTATTTGTCAATTATATAGCAAATCCTTTAAAAGAGCAGAACAGGAATAATTTTCTTTTATATATTAGAGACAAATATTCTCACCTTAATGAAAATGACAAAAAAGTCGTTTTATTAATGGATGAAACTCATATGAAAGCTTCATTAGACTATACGGGGGTTAATTTGTTCAGGAGAAGGAGCTTTATTCCTTTAACCTTAAATTCTGCTGTTCATGGAAATGTTGAAATTAATTTAAATGATGATGTTGATGAAAATCTAAATCTTGATATTCCTAAAGAATCAATGTTTTATTTGAAAATAAACTCAAATGATTTTAAAAAATATTCTCATTTGTTAACATACATATTTCGTCCATTCTCTCTTGAAAAAAATTAAATGGCTGTGTTATTTAATAAGCGAAGTTGATGATGAATGTGAAAACTATCTTTTAATTAAAAATATAGATAGGGGTGGTTTAAGATATCCTTGTGATGAAATCGTCAAAATAATTCATTTTAATTATACTGTTATTTCTAAACTACTATCTTCTTCTAGGGCTGTGGTAGCATAGTGGTTAGGGTATCGGTCTTCCATCCGGAAGGACGGGGTTCGATTCCCAATGCCGCCAAAAGACCCACCGAGTACATGCGATATACGTGCTCGTTAAATCTGTGAAATCGAAAGTCCTGTGGTCGGTCGTTGAGCAGTTACCATGGGTGCAATGGTCTGGAGAAATTTACTCCCCCTTCAGATCAATGCCAAAATTGAGGGAGTAGATCCTCTGGTGCTGCCATCTATCGGAGGATTTGAAGAGCAAAAGTCGTACTTTCACCTTCATGGTGCTCTGATTAAACGAAAGACGCTCCCAATTGACTTAAATTCGTATTGCCAAGGCATAGCGAGCTTGGCTTGTCCAAGTGTCATAAGTAACAACAACACTATCTTCTGAATATAAAAACGATTTTTGAAGTGTAACAATCATAGATTGATCGCAAGCAATATAACATTAAAAAATCTTCCATTTGCCAAAATTAGTTTAACTTCAGAATGTTGCAAACATGACAGTGTTGATTTAGTAAAAAATATTGTGACTTAACTTCTACTAATATTTTACTCAAATATTATTGTAAACTCAAATATTATTGTAAATGATTTAATAGATAAAAAAGCTCCTCAATTCAAAATCAAAAAGAAAATTACAAACATTAGGAAAATAATGTAAATTTCAGAGAAGAGTTTTCTGTAGGTAAATATAATTACTCAATTGATGTTCCTAAATTTAAATCGTTATTTACATTTTGCTTATATATTTCAAGAAATAATTTTATATATCAAAACAAATTAATTACATTTTGAAAGTTATTTTAAGCATACTGATGTTGTCTTTACTCTAGTTTTATTATCTGAGCAAATTATAAATTTTGCTATTTTAATGTGATATTTAACAAAAAAAAAATTAATAATGCAATAAAAGCAAATGTTTCATTTAATCCAGATATTTGTATAATAAAAAATATAAATGTTTTTATTTGGCCACAAATTTAATTAAAAAATTTTTTTTATTTTTGATATCAATGATTTAATATATGCCTATATGTTGATATTATCAGATTAAATCATACAAATTATAATTCATTAAAAGACCATTGTGAAAAACTTTAAAATGTACAATCATTGTGTTATGTGATATTAAAATAAATTTATTTTGAATGAGGAGAAAAATGTAGCAGGAATATATTTCACAAACATGATGTTAATCATTTCATAAAAGTTTTCTACAAGTTACTTAAAAATTATATCAAACTACAAATAATGGTTGATAAATTAAAAAATTATAAAACTGGAAATTTTTAGAAAAAACAAATGAAACAAAATGCATAACATTTTAATGTCATTATTAAAAACCTTTTTAACCTAAGAATTACAAATTCAACTGTAAAAGTAATATTTTATTTATATTTCTTATTTTCTAATCACTTAGTTTGGCAAATTAAGTATTTCGTTTTCTTCAATTCTAAAATTTTTATAAGTGTACTATTATAATAAACTGAAACATTTTTTTTAAATTAAATCATTTAAATAAAGGAATGATCCTGGAAAAAATTCTGTTCAATTTTTATTTATTACAATAATTTAGCTTAGATCATTGAACACAAATGTTAAAATTTTCCAAACAATTATCAAACACAGATTTATCAGGTATATAATTCCCTCTCCGTGATTCAATTGATTGAACATTTGTTGTAATGCATAGTAAAAAGTGAGATCGCCATAAAGGAGAGCCGGCCTCAAGTGGATGACTCATCAGAGCGGTGCGCAGGCCTAGGGGGTGTTGGTTGGGGATATGTCCCTGACATAAAAGTCCTGCCGCTGGTGTGAAGAAGAGGGCGCCAGCTTAGGTGTCGCCTGACCGTGGCTCAGAATGACGAGCGATTATTCCAAACCCATTGACCTAAAGGTACAGTCCGGGGCTGTAGGACAAGTGAGATGCCAGTTGAGAAAGTGTTTCAATTCAGGATGCTTTATTTGAAATGATATTATACTTATCTAATTATAGATTAGCGTCTAAATAGAATTTTTTGCAAGAAATCCTTTAGATATTCATTCTTAAGGTAAATGGAGAGGTAATGACTCGTCAATAATACAACAGAGTTTCAGTATAGAAAATTAAGAAAGTATGAACTGGTATTTAATGTACACTTTAAAAACAATGTATTGAATATTTATTAAGTAATTCAATGAATATTTTACTAATAAACTTGATCTAATGAACAATATCATTGACGGTAATTACATAAGTGTTTAACCTGTTGGATCATCTTTGGTAACCTTAGGAACCATTGAGATATAAAGTATTAGACAATAGAAATATGTAAATATGTAATACATATTTATCTCAAATTTTCTTTGAACTCACTTCCCTAACAAAATAGTTAAAAAAAAGTACAAAGAATTATTCACAGCTAATTTTAAATATATTCGGATGTAGCAAAGTTTCATATAAAAATTGCAGCAATATTAATTAAAGGAATAATGAAACCAACGTTTTTCCTCTAATCCGAGTTGTTGGTTTCATTATATTTCTTTTCTCAATTACATTTTTCAAATATTTCGTTTCCAAATAGGCTTGATTTTTTTAGTATAATAATTGCATTCCAGAAAATTAATATTTCACTCCTAAAAATATTATAAGCTAATGAACATAATTCCTTGAGAAGATCAAGCAAAAAGTTTGATTTTTAATTTTCTAAAATAGAACAATATTCCCCTTATTTTTCGGAATTCAATTTTTAAGCATGTTAATCCCACTAATGATTTTGTATTTTTCTTAAAATACTGATCCCAGTGAAAATTGCTTTAATTAATGACACAGTAAAAGTAAAAATGTATCCTTATTTTCTCGCAAAATAGTGATATTGCTGTTTTTTTATTATTCAAATTATTTAAATACTGAGAAGAGATTATAATTAATAAATGGTTTGTAAATACATATATAGTAAAATTTTTTCAATCTGTTCTAATATTGATGTTTGAATGTTTAAGAATTTTGTAAAATAAATCATAAATTTGTTTTTCTCGAGGAAAATTGATATTATAGTATCAGCAATTTTAATGAAAGATCTTCACTAAATTAATATAAAATCACCTTAAAATGTTTATATTTGACTCAGTTACTTCACGTTAAGATTAGCAAAGTAAAGCATCATATGTTACAGGCAGTGATTGGGAGGGTGTTCACATTCTCCCTCGTGAGTTTGCTGGTGCTCCGAGGGTCCACTAGTATGACTTGGATGTGACAAAGAGAATGCCAGCTCAGATGTGACTTCGTCACCTGACCTTGGTTCAAAACGACGAGGCGCTTGGTGACGGCGAGTGTTGACGGGCACAGTCCGTGTCTCCCCTGTATGTGGAGAAGCATTTCAGTTTTGTGATTGTTTGATTTTATGAATAGAAATTTTTACTGAACTCTCTCTTATAAACCAATTAATATAAAATTAAAGTATGGTATCAGATAGTAATATTTATCTAGGCCTTTGTATTCACATCTATATGTACCATTTTTTATTATAGGAAAAATATATTTTGTGGCAAACAATTATTTTAAATTAGTTTAACACTTATAAGATTAAAAACTTCAAAAATGGAAGCATTTTGAAAGGAATTAAAAATTAAATTTGATAAGAAACGGGGGGAAATGAGATATTTACTAAACAAAAGCGAAAAGTGTCTTAGCAATTCTCACCTGATGATCGTGGCAAGTCGTAAACCTTGCTTTTGAAAACGTAATTTAAGATACCTTGAAGATAAGAGATAAAGGTCCTTCAAGGGAAGGATTTCAGTGAATCTTAAATCCTGGTAAGGAGAAAACATTCCTTACCACATCGTAAAAACTCCAAAGTTCCATTTATGGAAATTATCATGGGTGATAAGAACATTTCCTGGAACGTAATTATCACCACGAAAGATTTAGACCCATTGCTCCATGTTTTCTGCCTTTTCTTCAAGGTTTGGAAACGGATTATCTTGTAAAGATAAACACAGCGATCAAGGATGTGAGTTTGTATTTAAGCCGCCGAAGGCAGAAGTTGCTACATTCTAAACATTTCCCAAATTTGTAATTGTGAAATTGGAGGCAGCAGCTCTTTCCTTTTAAATATGAAGACTTGTTTAGCAGTTGCCCTCTTTTCTGTCTGGGTTGCGGTAAGTACTTGTTATTGTAACGCAATCCTAGCTAATTTTTTTACAAAATTGTTCAATTGAAGTTAGTTGCAAAATGCTTAAATGAACTTCTAAAAGTCTGCTTAAACATTTTTATTCCTAATTAAATCATAAGATTTCAAAATATTCGTTAGCATTTGTCATATTTCTAAGACTAAGGGAAATGTAATAAGTAAAAATAAATTTACAAATAACTTTGTCTAAAAACAAGATAATTTCACATAAGATCAATTATTTGATTGGTTTAGAAACATTCAAGTAAAATATATATACATAATTTAGAACTTCTTCATCATCTTACTATTCAAAGAATAGGGAAGTTACTTTTAAAGCTAATTATACACAAAATTAAATTTCTTTTAATAAAAAGTTTAATTTTAATCGTTTAGAAACTGCTCAACTCTGCTTGTATTTAAAATTAATCTTTAATATATATTATAACTTAAAATAAGTTTAAAAAAAGGAAAAAATTTCTAAATTTATGAATAAATTTGAACTGGTAAAAAAATATAATAACAAACTTATGATATAAAGACTTAAAAATATTATTTTTCTTTTTCCTAATTAAAACTAATTCAAAAATCTTAATCCAAATTTAACTAGATTAATTAAGTACTTATCTAATTTCACTTAATCAGCTTTATCTTACCCTGCCAAATTTAATTAATATTATTTTAATGAATATATTATTTCACAGCATCCTTACAAACAAATTACACATTAGAATATTTTTTAATTATCTATAAACATAGCATCGCTGGAAACGTGTCTGTGCTAAAACTTTTATTTTTAAACACAAATTTCAGTGTTTTATCAGAAAATTATAATATATATACATATACATATATATATATATATATATATATATATATATATATATATATGCCTTGTTTATATATGCTTTAACTTGTATATATAACTGAAAAATATTGAAATTTTTAAATCCATTAGTTAATTATTTTATTATTTTATTATTTAATTATTTTGAGTTCTTTTTTACATTCTTTATAAAAAATGATATTCATAAATTTATCAATCTATAGTTTTCGGTATTTTTTACATTTCTATAGACATTTAAAAATGTATAAATCATAACTTGAATACTACGTTTTGAAATTTTACAAAATAACAATTTTCCTTTCAAAGGTGCTCTTTAAAATTTATAATAAGAGACATTACCACCCACATTTTCAATTAAAATTAATTACTTAGTTTCTCTAAGACTTTCAAATGTCTCTCCATTTACTTCTCTAAATTAGTGTCGCGTTTCACAAAATATTGCATTCATTTAATTAGATTTTCAGTCTAAAATACGCATTGCGGTCATGTTTTAAATGCTAACATTTATTGACATCTGTGTTTGTAAATTTAATTGACGGATACTTTAAAATGCTTGTATTGTAGCCATAAAGAATTGTATGGGTAATTTACTAAACTTTTTGTATTTTCATTGTAGGCGCTCCTAGTAAAACATGTGCATCTCATGAAATATTTTATAATTAGTATTATTTAAGGTTCTTTATTTTGTAACATAAAGTATATAATGAACTGTTTAGTTTCCTGATATATTGTCTATCAGGTACATAATTTGTTTAATCAATTTCACTGTAGGTGGCGTTCGGCGGTCAGTGCATCGAGCAGGCTGAGTGTGATGCGGGCACCTGTTGCGCAGGCATTCCACCCTTCGGGGGCGTGTGTCTGCCCATGACACCTGAAGGTATGATACACTGAATTGAGAGTTATTTCATCTCCATGAAATAAAACTCATTAGGATTTTTTTTTACTTACATAATTTTAAAGTAACTTAGAAATTAGTTTGATTTAGATTATGTTCTGATGGCAGTCTAAATCAGAGAAGAAAATAATTTAGTATTTAAACATTCCTAAATTAATTCATTTTTGACAAGAAGAGTATATTTTGACTTTTTAATAAAAAGTAAAGAATAAAGTTATTTATTTTTAAATAAATTATAATTTATATTGTGTCAGAACAATATAATAATTATATGAATCAATCAGAATAATATAGTATATAAGGGATAGAAGCTTTAAATATCCCCTTTTATAAGACAATAAAATCTTTAAAGTCAATGTAAGGTGTTTTATTTTTCTTGTGTAAAATAAAAGAAATCTAAACTTATATGTAAATACATGTAATATAAAAATTAAATAATGCGCGTTCATACAAATAGTGTAGATGTATTCTTTATCAATAAACTAAATAAAAAAGAAGCATAGAGCTCCAGTGGCTCAGTAGCTTCACGCGCTTCCCGTAAGCTCAGCAAAGTGAAGCATCATTTGCCGCGGGCAGTGGTTGGGAGGGTGAACACGGTGTACTCTCCTTCACTGGGTTGCTGGAACTCCGTAGGTTGGGGACGTGTCCACTTTAATATGTGACGTCCAAAGTCCTTCCGCTGGTGTGGCGTGGATGTGGAGAGGAGGGTGCCAGCTCAGATGTGGCCTCATCTCCTGACCGTTGTTCAAAGCGACGAGGCACCTTAAAAGAGCAAAGTCGTACTTTCACCTTCGTGGTGCTCTGATCCAAACAAAAGACGCTCCCTATTGACCTAATTCGCACTGCCAAAGGCAAAAGCGAGCTTGGCTTGTCCAAGTATCATAGGAAAACAACAACAACAAAAAGAAGCATCAAGGAGATATAGGGACACTATTTTACTGGAATTAAATGTAAATAGTGTTAAGAATATAATAGAAAGATAAAAAAAATTCATTCTATTATTATTCTTTACTGTATATATTAGCATTAGCTGTAGGAGTTACATTAATACAGTTGCATTTTCAAATCAGATAGTCAAATTATTAATAAAACTTTCTCTTTCAAGAGACAATGGGCACATGCTTACATATATTTACATATATCAAGAATATATTTTGTTTATAACCTTGATATTATTTTCGATATATATTATGCAACATCAATAATCTGTCATGTTGTAAGTATTATACAGTTATTTTCAGATGATTGAATTTTCGTGGAGCAGTTTGGCTTCCAGTAACAGAATCTGGCGGAAAACTCCCCATACATATGAACATATATAAAAACAGGAAATTTTTCGTACTCAAGAGAGAGTAAGTGTTACATAAAAGTAGTTCACAGTGATGCGAGTCAAGGGGGTTTGGGAATTATCTTGTTTGAAAATAAAGTATATATTATATCTATTGTTTGAAAATGAAGTATATTATTGTAAAACAAAGTATATTACTTTGTTTCAAAACAAAGTATCAATTATTTAATAAGACGGTCCAATAGACAATAACGCCATAGACCAGGGATGGGCAAATTTTTTCGGTCGCGGGCCATAAATCGAAAATAAAAGATTGGCGGGCCAAGATAAATTTTTCTAAAATTTTAAAAACAATATACAGGTTTTAAAATATGTTAATGAGATGGGTGAAATTGCGATTTCTCATGTAAAAGTTCCTTATAGTTTGGGTTCGATGTGAGATGTACTGTTTATAAGGTTCTGTCATCATGTTTTTATCTGTCAGTCTATTTCCGAGATGATTCTTTCTAAGACTCATAGTTGAGAACACTTGTTGACATGTGCAAAATGAAGCAAACATAGGCTGGAGCTCCAAATGTGGTGTCTTATTCACCTCCATTGGACTCCCCCAGAAAGAGATGACACTTGTTGCCTTCAGTTGACAGTTATAACTAACAAAGAACTTCCGATGTCTGTGCTTGCAATTTCCATCGATTGATGCTTCCTAGAACAAAACTGTAGGAAGTAAAAAGATCATCAGTCCTTTAAAAAAAAGGAAATAATATTTAAAGAATGTAGGAAAGGAGGTGGGTATATAAATCACATTTCATTCATTGCCGTCGGACCTGGCAAATTAAAATTCTGTCCGTGAGCTGCATAAAACCTTCCAGCGGGCCGTAGTTTGCTGTCATAGACGAAAGAAATATTTATTCGGCCTTAAGAATTTAATTATTTGTACAATTAATGTGAAACTTATTCCATAATAAATCTCGAAATAATTGGACTTCTTTATATTGAAGCCGAGTTTTTTTAAATAAATAAATAATAAAATCTTTAAATATCCATTCACTTTTCTATTATAATCCAGGGGGCAAATGCCATGTTGTCGACAAAGTTGTTCCCATTTTCGGTGACTTCTATGTTGGTACCTGCCCATGTGCTGAAGGACTCGTTTGCGTTCAACAAGGAAAGAAAAAGGTAAAAATATTGATGAGCTTTACCTTGTTTCAATATTTTATTAAAATTGTATGCACATATTTTGATGAAATGATTTCACGTTGCTATACACGAAATTGTTCCATGATAATGTATGCATACAATTTTAACTCACAAGATTAAGAATTCAAAAAATTCTCTCTCTCTTGAAAGCAAGTCCATATTAACTCTATTATATCTTACTTGTATATCGCTTTGACATTTGATTTATGTTTAAAAATGTCTTTTGAACTTTGAATGATCAATGATTTTTTTTTCAGATTTGCTTCTTTCCATACTAATTTATATTCTATACTTTCCTCATAATATCTAAAATTTATTTCAAAAATATTAATTGAAGAGAAAATAATCTATTCTCGAATACCTAACCCAAATTTGCTTTTGAAACTGTTTTTCCAATTTTTTTTTCATTCAGTATAGCATAGAATAAACATAAAATTAAACAAAACGTTTATTCATTCAAATACTTGCCCATAAGGAAATTTCTAAGGTAAAGCCAGACAAATTAGGACTATTATGTAAATAATAAAGCAACAATGCAAAACTATTTTTGAGTTCTGTAAAAAAAAGGAATATAAACTGAACTACCATTAAAAACTTTTCGAATATAAATTCTTGATTACATATTTCTCTAATTCCTAAGTTTACTATATTATCTATCAGTTAATTGTTAGGATGTTGCTGTATGGTAACAATGAGCTAAGTTGTGTACTAACCTTGTCTAATAACTTTGAAGAGTTATATCTGTCACATTAACGTAGGAAAAGTTAAACACTCGACAATTACGCGTGAAAATACTCAGTATGACGTAAAGACGTTTTATTGTCATGAGCGTTTTTAGGAATTAATTAGGATAAATACATTTGAAAGGATTGTTTGCGTGGACAAAGTTATTGTTTTTAAAGTATTTTATAGTTAGTATTGATATATATCGCAAAGGAGAAAACCCGGAACTCTAAAGCATCATTTCGCTTGATGGGTATGGAAAAAATGAGGTACCCATATCATGTTTCCACCGAGAAATGGATGATGAGTTTTGGATTTCTATTAATATTTCAAAATGCATCATATAAATAATTTCTCAAATAAGATTCTATATTCGAAAAATAATCGTGCTACAATTTAAGAACTATAATCGACAGTGTTTTTATAATTTTGTTAGATTAATTTCATTATTAAAATTCCAATGCGTTGAAACAGGAGTTTCGTTATTTTGAAATTAAATCTACTTATTTTCGTGACACTAACGAGTCTTCCTCAATAATTTCAGAATGACGGTGTTTGCCAGCTGCCACCCACAACTGCCGCCCCCGTGTCAGATGACGGAGCTGCAGGAGACGAAACAGCTGCTGACGCAGTCGCAGCTTAAGATGATGCGAAGGCCACTTGCATCTGAAGCGTTAAAACGAAACGAAAACCGGAGCTGATTCTGAATATTTCCCCTTTACCAGCACTTGTTCTAAAATTCAGCATCAATAATTTTGTTTTAGATACATTTGTAATCAGAAGTTACAGCGATATATATTGTCACCTTTCTGGCATGTTTGCACATAAATCTGCAATCTGAAACAAAATTATTAATGAATCTAATAAAATATATTTTCTTAAAATAAAATGAATCGTTGAGAATCAAGTAGTTGTATAACAAACAATATGCATATCATATATCAATATGTAATATATGTAACTTTTTTAAACTAAAAAGAGAAACTGTTACTATATATATTTAAAAATGTAAACAAAATTACTTCATGTACTAATAATATAGTTATATCAGAAAATTTGCTATAAAATAATTGCTTCTTAAGTTCATTACTTCTGATAGTTAAGTGGTATTTTCAAAATTTCCATCTTTTGAAAAATTAAAATTAAATTTTTTAAAACAATTTTCATTATTAATTATTATTATTTTAGTATTAATTAATAATTAAAATACTTTTATAATAATTATTTATTTGTTTATTATTAATAATTTAATAAAAAATAATTCAATAATTAAATAAAATTTAAAACAATAACAATTTTATTGTTATTTTTAATTTTTTTTAATTAATGAATTATTATTTATTAAACTATTAATAATAAATAAATAAATTATAAATTATTAAAAAAATTAAAAACAAACTATTTATACTGGAACATAAGTGTAATATTTTTAAAGGATAGAATTGCATTAAAAACATCAAATACTTGCAACAGACGGTGAGAAGTTCGTTATTTCTTCTAAAGCTGAAAATAAATAAATAAAATCCTTATAAACATAAGCATACGGTTAATGCAAAAAAATATAATAATCTGCATTTTTATAAAAATCAAAATATTTTTGCAATAAAATTATAACATTTTAGGTAGTTTTACAAAAAAGTTTACAAATTGCCAATTCTTTCAATATTATGCTAATATATATGTTTGTGAAATATATTTTTTCTAATAATTAAATTAACTTATTTGTATAAAACAGTATGAAACTTTTTAATTAATTGTCACAGAGAATAAATAAAAGATTATATATAGAGGTAACTTTTAAAATAATTAAATAACCACAGTGTGTGTGTGTGTGTGTGTGTGTGTGTGTGTGTGTGTGTGTGTGTGTGTGTGTGTGTGTGTGTGTGTGTGTGTGTGTGTGTGTGTGTGTGTGTGTGTGTGTGTGTGTGTGTGTGTGTGTGTGTGTGTGTGTGTGTGTGTGTGTGTGTGTGTGTGTGTGTGTGTGTGTGTTCGCAAGAGGTGGAAAGGGGGGACAATAGTGTGTATACACACCTTCTAACCGAGGGCGTCTGCAGATCCGAGGACGTCCTCGCATTGATTTTCCTTTTTTTGTGTAGAAATTGCATAATTTCATCTTGAATTTTAATTTTTGTTGAAATTTAAGAAAGATCTCTGTTTGATTTTGTTTGTTTTAAGTCTAAATTATATATTTTTATTTTTTAATTATCATTTTTGTTGACATTTAAAAGGGTCCTCGGTTTACACCTTGTGCATTAAACTTGTGTATGTGTGTATCAAAAGTGTGTATCTTGTAAAATGTGACGTCCTCGGTGGTCCGGTAAAATCCGGGTTGTGAGTGTGTCCTCAGACAACCGAAAAAATGTACATTGTGTATGTCAAATATTTTCTAATAATATCGTTCATTGTGATAATTTCATAAAAACTCATATATTTAGTTCTTTAGTACATTAGTAGATGAGTATAATTATTATTATGTTTTTAAAAAAAATAAGTAAATTAAAAATTTAAATAAACTTAATTACCTAAAATTTTATGGCTTGTTTTTTAAGGAATAGCAGACCTTTTGAGAAGTAAAGGAATTTTTTTTTAAATTAATTAAATATATTTTTTCTTTTAATAAAAAGTTAATTTTATTAAATGTACCAGATATTATAAATGTTAATTATATATATTTTTTCACTTATAAGTATTGAAAAATTTTCTTCATTTGAAAAAATTCCAAATGCTATAATAAGAAGTATAATTTTAATTTTGCTTAATTAGATATACAGTTTTTAATTTACACTTTAATATTAATGACTGTGTTATGTTTTGTTCAAATTACATTTTTAAAAATAAAATGTAAATATATTTATATTTTTCTGCTTTTTCATTAACATTTATTTATTTATTTATAAATAAATAATTAAAGAATTAAAATTTATGTTAAATGAAAATTTACAAAACGTTTTTAGTTAAATTTGTTCAGAAATTTTCAACACATAATATCATTACGTTACATTCTTATTATAAACTCTTATGAAAGGATTTTACTGTATACTTTACCAGTCCACTGAATTATAAATATAAAAATTAATTTTTGTTTCATACATTAAAATTTCTTATTTCAAATCATATACATATCAGAAATCAAGGACATCACATACACACAGGCTATCGATGGCATCACATACACACAGGCAATGGAGGCCATGGAGCGTGTGTGTATACACACGCTATCGAGGGCATCACGTACACACAGGCAAACGAGCTCATCACATACACACAGGCAAACGAGCTCATCACATACACACAGGCAAACGAGCTCATCATATACACACAGGCAATCGAGGGCATCACATACATACAGGCTAACGAGAACCTCATTAAAATGTAAAAACTGAACAAGAAATATAATTTAACTGAGACTCTATTCAATTAATTTTAATTGAATAAACAATTAATTCAACATATTTTGTGTTGAAAACCTCATACATTCAACTGATTGCAATTTTTATGTACACAATCAGTAAATGCAATAAATTTATTCATATTGAAATCTTCAAGGAAGAAATATATATCTTGATATACATGTGCGGTACAATTGTTTGGATTCCATTTGGAATTATTAGTTCAAACTATTTTAGTTTCATTTCTATTAAATCAGTTAATCCATTTTTCTTATATATTTTCCTAACAAGTCATTATTCAATTTAAATTTTAATATTTAAATATGGATACCCATATGTCCATTTTTAAAATTAACACTTTTCTTGAATTTTTTTAATAATATTCAAATTTCAAAATTAATTTTTTGCACCATTATTCTGTTTTAGTTTTTCTAAATAACAAGATAATTTTTGTTAATCATATTAATTTGCTCATTTGATTCAAATTTTCATTATTCCAATCGTCTTTCCCTGATTTAATTTCCAAACCATATTTATCAGTTATAGTAAAGAAAATATATTTTATTTCTGGGAGTATATATATATAAGTATACTATCCCATACCTATTTTATTATTTAAGATAATTTTCGGGGCAAATACACAAAATTAAAGTTAATTAATTGTTCCCAAATACGATGAAAATTTACATATTTAAGTAATCCGTAAATTTTATCGAAAATGACATTTTCAGCTTTTTTATATTTTAAATCCCTGCGGGGATAAAGAAAGGAATTAAAATATGCCTTGATTACTTCCTGTAAGTGAGTAATCATAAATCACTGAGGAAGCAGTGTGAAAATTCAAAGACACTTTCAAAACCACCTGACGTATAGAAAATCTTGTAAAATGGGCAGTTTCAGGAGTGTTTGTTTTTAAGCAGAATCAAGAGAATGCGTTTTCTTATATTTAGTTAGAATTAAATATATAAAAAGAAATTAAAAAAATATTCAAATGTAAATGCCTAGAAATGTTTGTACAGATCGCAATGTCCATAAGTACTAACCATTTTTAATCTTTTCATCAACAACATCCTACAACAATTATCTTCTGTTCATTCTAGTTTACATGTTGACAACTTAAAAATTTCTTTCATATAATATGAATTTCTTAGATCAAATATGTATTTAAATGGCATACAAATGAATAAATTGTAAATAATCTTGCTACTTGATGTGCACAGAATGGTTTTAGTCTACTTCCTAGCAAGTGTTGCTGTGATCATTTCTGCAAGAAAACTAATATTTACCATGATCTTTTGCTTCTCTTAAACAGAAGACTTATTCCTGTGATTGATAATATAAAATTCCTTGGAATAATTTTCGATAGAAAATTAACTTTCCTTTCTCAAATTTTACATTTGTGGAAGAATTGTTGGCTATTTCTTATAATATCTGTTAGGCAATTCCGATTACATTTTGGAGTACAGATCACAAATCACTCTTTTAAATGTACCAGCCATTAATTTTATCACCCATTGACTACGGCTGTGTTGTTAATGGATAGCCGTCTGTATTTTCCGTCTTAGAATAGAATTTAGGCAGATTGGACACATTTCATCACTCTGCTGTAAAGATATGTTCTGATTCCTTTCACATATTACTCATCAATAATCTATATTTAATCTGCCTTCAGTTACTCTTAGACCTGTCTCTTAATTATTATTCAAAAATTGTATCCTCACCTCATCATCTCTTACGTTCTATTGTTCATAATTCTGCTCTTAAGAGATTATATAAAGCAAGACCATGCAACATTCAATCTTTTCTCACTCGTGTTAATCTTAGCTTTTGCTGTCTCATCTATGTGATGATTCTACAAACTTATTCGCACACCCACCTTGGTATGATGTACACATCACCTTACTCAATTCTTTTGAAGACCATAAAAAGTCGGACGTAACTTCTGCTATTTTTCAACAGTTTTATGCATTTCAACGCTATCCGTGTGCTATGTAGAGTCCTGTATTCATAAGTGGATCCAAAACTGCTAGACACTTTGGCTGTGCTGTTTTTCTTAATATTTCTTTTAGCTAATATCTCCACAAGCCCTACTTCATCTTCATTGCTGAGGCTAAGGCTATATCACGTGCACTTAAGCAACTGCATACTAAAAATGGGCATACATTTACGTATTTTCTGAAAGTAGAATTATTTTAGAAGTTATGAGAAATTGTATCTTTTATTTCGGTAGTGTTCAAGTATTTTAATATATTGCTTTCCTGGATACCAAGTCACACACATATTATATATATATATATAGATGGAAATGAGAAGACTAATGTGACAGCTAAGTCTGCAATTATTTCCACTTTATCTTTAGTTCCATCTATGTGATGTAAGAAATAGATTTAAACATTTCATACAGTCACTTTGACAGGAGTTCTGTAATAGGCAATTCTGCAAAAAAATCTTAACGATCTTCCCATTAGTCATTCTTTTACCTTTACCTTTACCCTTGGTCTATACCGAATCACACATGTCCAACTGACTCGTCTTCGTATCGGTCATAAGCGTTTCACACACAAAGAACTATTTTTAAGTCATTTAAGGAATAAGTGTTTCTGGGTAGGATTTTTTGTAGAATTTAGTTGTGTGTGTAAGACATATACAGTGCATCATATTTCAATCATCTATCCAGATTTTAATTAATGCCACTGTGCATATTTTTTAACCATTATATTTTAAGCTTAGAACATTTGCTACGGGAACCCAGCCATTTCAATCTCTGAGCGTAAAAGCAATCGATTTTAAGCATTTTATCTAATTTTAACTATCGTACACAAACCCCATTTAATATTTTATAATTTTGCAGTATATATTAACGGTTCTTTATTCTATATATTATATTGATTTTATATTTTTGCAGTATATATTAACGGTAAAAACTTTAAATGGTATGGTAAGATCTTTTTAAAAATATTTAATGTTATTTGGTTTGGAAAATAAAGTCCGCATCTAAAACTTCACTTTGGGTCAGCTTGTTTTATTTGGACTTAGTGCCACAAAACCCAACCAACCAACGAAAATTTACCTTCATATGTAATATTTTTTCCAGAGAATTATGTCCATAGAAGAAAAAATATTATTTTCACAAAACTAGCTTAGAGGGAATTATTTTGAAAAATATTAACGAAAATAAATATACAAATGAAAATTATGAATGAGAAAATGAAATAAATTATATAATAATCTATAAGTGAAATATACATTTAGAATCAGCTCTAATATATTTTCACATAGAACTAGATAGATTTAAAATATATCATTGAAAAGAATATGATAGTTTCAATGCTATTATTGTCTTAATGTTATTATCTGCGATATTGTAGTAACAATCATTATACAGCTGAGACATGTGGCATTAGGTTATTAGTAAAATAAATAATATAAATTTTGCTGTGACGATAAGTACGTTTCTTGGAAAGCAAAATGTGATAAGATTTTAATGATTTTTTCCAGATTCTTAAAAACCTCTCCAATCAGACAAATACATTTCTTGATTTTTTCAGATATGCACCCTTACCAACCACAAACTATTTTTTCTCTGATTGGCTTTAAAAATACTATTTCTCAGGATGAGCTTCCAGCAATCTTTTCATTATTTGACTCCAAATTCGCAATATAAAAATTTAAATAAACAATTAAAAAGTTTAATATTTGTTTAAATATTTACTTTTTTACATGCATATTACAAAAATATACACGGATTAGCAATAATAAGAGCCAAAAGAATTATTTATTATAGTATTTCAATTTTCGTTAAATTTGCTATAAAATTTTGTAGCAATTAACTATCGACAACACTTAAAATACTTTATAATTTTTTAAAACTTAAATTGTATTTTTGCTTAGTCCAGACAGTATACGCAATTTATTTACAAGAAACATTTAAAATAAAACAATATGAAGTCTTATTTAATCTTTTGAGCCCGTTTCAAAAAACAGCTCCTACGCCGGCGTGAGATGACATTTCCTACCCCCTTGACTGAAAGGAGAGAGTCATTTTCACCGTGAGGAATCTTAATTCTAATCGTAATTTTTTTAATCTTAAACATAATTTTCATGAAAATGTAAATGTGTTTACCATAAATTCTATACTTATCAATAAGCAATCGATTTTTTTCCATTCGTTCATACCAAATTAAGAAATGTTATAAGAATTTTAAGATTGCATGCATGCGTTTGTAAAACAAATTTAGACTGTTTCAAAAACTATGATATAGAGTATATTAATTTATTACAGATAATTTTCTGAAATAATTGTTTAAAATAATTACAGACTTCTTTAAAGTAATGAATTTGCAATTACTTATAATAAAAATGGTAAGCAATGAACTAGCTGAATATTTAAAAAATATTCTTAAAAACAGCATGCCCGGTATTAAAAATGTAAATTAAGATATTTTGAACAAATATTTCTTTTAATAAGTAAGTACATGCAAATTGCCGAAGTTGCATTTGAAAAAGATTCAAAGTAATCTGTGTGTTAAATACAGAAATGATTTCTGTTTTCTTTTGAATTAAGTATTTTTATTTATGACAAAATTCTATATTGAATGGATTAAATATATGCTTTTTTATCTTTCACTTTTAAGGAAAAAGCTTAAAAATGGACTTTTCCTTTCTGCGTGTTTCTGTAACTAATTATGAAACGTTTTGAACAATGATTGTAGCCAGACAAATCTTGAATTTCTACTTTATATATAGCATTCAGTTTGATTGTTTAATAAAATTACATTTGTCATACATTAAATAGTAATATTCTGTTCATTTCTCAATGATATACATTTGTTCATTTCTCATGTTCATTTCTCAATTCAAATAGTACATTCCAAAATATACTCGCATTAGTCTCAGAAAATATTATTATACAATTCTAATAAGAGCATTAGCAAAAAAACATTATCTTTATATTATGAGTAAATTTTATCTGCAGTGTTTTAAGCTTTAATAAAACTATGCTTATTGAATAATTTTAAAAAACCAAAACCGTGATTATTTTCATTGTAAACAGAAATTAAAACTACGTACTACGTAAGAAACACTGACACAACTATAAGGTAACTTTCAGAAATATCTACCGCATCTCAATTTATGAATGGAAGTGTTTTCATTTTATTTTTAGCGACAAAAAGTAATTGATAATAATGAAAAAAATTTGCTATAACTTTCACCTATATGGTGCTTTAATTAAAATGAACGACGCTCCCCTCTGACTTATATTCACAGAGCCAAAGGCATAGCGAGCTTGGTTTGTCCAAGTGTCATTAGAAACAACAACATAAAATTAATAATCAAATATTAGATGGAGAATAATACATTTAAAATACCAATTGGGAAATAATGCATTGAAAATACGAAATATATTAAACAGAGGGAAAAACGTTCAATATATATTTTAAAATTTTTGCGCTGAATGTATTGCTAAACATAAATGTTTTTATCTATTCTTGTACTTTTCAAAATTTTCGCTTATATGATTCTTCTAATCTTGCATTATATATATATATATATATATATATATATATATATATATATATATATATATATATATATATATATATATATATATATATACACAGTGTTCATTAACCAGGAAAAAATGATGGTAGTGTTTCCATTCAAGTAGAATAAAATTATATATAGTGTTAACAAATTTAAATTTTGAATCAAAATTTATTAGCGTTAATTCTAAAAAGAGTTTAACATGGAATAAATTTTCTGTGACGAATTATTCTGAAGGACCACAATGTGAAGGGAACCATTGAAGCCTGACAAAATGAAAGTGCAGGAGTCGTCGAGTCAAGAAACTGGTTTTAAACGTGTCGGAAGTAGAAAAGATTTCTTTCAACCCCTCCACTTGACAGATACCCTCTGTTAGCATAATGAAATAGTGCGGTGTCTACCTAAGGGTCTTTTATCTCTTTTTGTAGTTATTGGTAGGCATCTAAGTTTTATATACACACATAATGACAGAATGAATAGTAAGAGTAATGAATCTCAAGTAGATTACATTTTAAATACTCCCAAGAAGCTTTGCATGGTGACTTTACATTACACATATTTAATTATTATTAATAAGATATATAAATATTTACACAATTCAAAAACTTGCTTGAAGTTATTTACAGACTTATAGAAGAGATTATATCCATATTTCTAAGCTCAGTGTTAAAACGAAATTTCAGTCAATAATACACTACATAAGTATATAGCAAGGCAAAAAGAATTAACTGGAATATTCCATCAGATACAATGATTCTAATATAAACATACATTTTTCATTCATTATTAATACTTAATATACACAAGAAAAATAATGTGACCAAATTATTGATATATAATAATATATAGAAAATGGATATCAAATAAGGGTTTTCAAGTTAAGATCAAATTAATTGAATATTTAAGATATTAGCAATTCAGTAAGGCAATTAGAACCATATTATCTATTAATTCAATAATGTTATCACTGTTATGTAACTATAAGCTGCAAAATTTTAGTTGTATCCATATAAACTTTTAATTGTGTATTATTAATTTAAATTGTTCAGATATTGGTATTTGGTTTGAGTTGAAAGACTGCAATTAGTCTATGAAAAATTTTTAGTTCGTAAAGGTTCTATGGTTCAAGTGCCATCACTTCAGAGTTTTTTTATTTTCCACAGGTTATTGTAAAAATTGAAGTCTGAAAATTTTATATAGTGGTTAATGATAGTCATTCCAAAATTGGCTCTAAAAACGCTCATTTCTGAAATAATATTGCGAGTTAGAAATAACTCTTAGAAGCTTGTTTAGCTGGGCTTCAATACTTTTAAGTTAGTATTACATACTTTTCCACAAATTGTAGAAACATAGTAATTATTGGCCTAAAATAGGCTTTGTAAATTAGGAGTTTGTTTCCTAAAAAAGCTTAGAGTTGGAGGCTAATAGGAGGTAGATGATAATTTTAGTTGCGTGAATTTAGCTCTTATTTTTGATGAAATGATACTTCATTCTGAGACATTCATCCATTATAACCCCTAGGTAAACAACACTAGGGTGCCAGGGAATCTCTAGACCATCACAATTTTAATTTTTTTACAGCTGTTCCTGGTAAATAGGACTGCTTGAGATTTTTAGGAGTTGATTTTAATCTTCCAGACTCTGAGTCTTTTCTAAATTTGAGTCATATGCTCAGTTAACTTGTTGCATACAATATTATGGTCAGAGTCAATAGATAGAATGGAAGTGTCATCTGCAAAACTAATCATGATGTTTGAGTGTTGGGGTATATCGCTTATATATATATATATATATATATATATATATATATATATATATATATATATATATATATATATATATATATATATATATATATATATATATATATATATATATATATGTTAAATAAAAGGGACCAAAAATACCAGTTGTCTGTTTTGTAAATAATGAAAGTGCATATTTATACTTATAGTGTAATTATTATTTTGGTTAAAAAAAACTTAAAAACCATTTATTTTTCAACGAAATGATATTTAAAATATTTTCTCAGCTTTCTATCCAAATCTGCAAAATGTTTATGCTTGCATACAAAATATCATATTTACTTTATGTTTATAAGCAAAAGTCGATATTAAATGAAATCAAACAAATAACATGCGTTACAAATTTGAAATATAAATATAATTCTTATTTGCTGCTCGAATGAGACATGATTCTGAAATTATTGCAATATTTTTTCGCATAAGATAAGCAAGCAGAATTTAACTTCAGAGAATAAGAATAAATGGTAAACACATTTATCTAAACAAACAAACAAAAACGTATTTTTTCTTTTCGATGGTCTAAAAACATAGATTAGTTCATTGAATCCGGTTTTTCGGATTATTTCAATGGATTTGCTTTCTTTCCATCTCTATTATATATGCTATCACTTTAAAATTTATAAGTTTTCAAGAAAATTTGAACTGATGTTCATACTTAATAATTTTTATTCCTCTTTACAGTCAATTATATAATGATTAAGACAAATAAATTTTCTTGATTTTTTTTCTGACCATACATGTTTCTAATTTCAAATTAACAGCATCTGCATCAAATTTTCTATTTACACTTAAGTTTTGTTCATCCTCCATTTTGACATTCCTGTATTTTTTGAAGACTTCATATTACACAGAAATGGGGGACTCATATTTCATGTATTATAAAAATATTCCATGTATGAAAGCAATCACAAAGCTCTAGAATATGATCATTTCATATATGTATCTTGGTTTTTTTTTTTTTTTTTTTTTTTTTTTTTTTTTAAAGAACGGAAATGGTGCTACTCCTCATTTCGCATGAGAATATCATTTTGTTGCGTTTGATGTACATAACGTCACCATGAAGTTACTGTTTTAAGGAAAAGTGCTATCATTTTCAGTCGAACTCGCACTAAATCACTAAACTACATTTAGGAATGAACTGGCATTTGATATTAATAAATATCAAATACTGCTAGCTTTAAAAGATATTTTATTAAGTGTTTTAGAAAATTGTCTTTTGTTTTAAAAACCTTTTGTTAGGGTTTCCACATAAATTAATGTTTCTATAAAATATGCAGAATTTTGAGAATTCATTCAATCCAAATATATTTTGTATAAGAAAATTGGCTGAATACTAATAAATTTATTTAGTTTCTCAATCATAAAGTCAAATTTTTATAAATTCCTACTTTGAATAGACAAAATTGAATATTCTTAACTAAGATTTTGTAATATAATTTAAAATGATGGAGAGAGAATAAAAATTTGCAATTGTTATTTGAAAAACAATAAACATTTGCACAAATCCCGTGAAAGGTGAAATTTTCTAAATCATGCAAAGTAAATGTCACTTAACAATATATTAATTTACACACTTTTAATATTTACTTCTTTTATTTTTCAATATTTAATGATTGCTATAATTTATGGTTTATCATATATGAAATACACTTTATAAATAAACACTATGCCGTGTTTTTTATGAGTTATTAAATAAATTTTTAAAAATGAATTCTAATATTAATATAAGCATTATGATTTCAATAAAATAGTTCTAATTCAAAAAATAATCTTTTTTGTGTTGTAAAAAATAACTTTAACAATTGATAACATTAATTTAAAGTTATCATTGTAGAAATTTGGTAAAAATTTCTTTCTTGTTAATTAATTTATGCTTACCAAAATGCAATTTTTGAAAATATCTATTAATTTAGTCAATAATATTTAAAAATATTTACTTGCTGTAAGCAAAATTGGATGCATATTTTTATTTTCTAATGATAGACTAAAAAACAAATTTAACTCTATTATGTTTATAAAGTTACTTTCTTTTCAATATTCTTTAATTCAATTTTGCATTTCTACACATGTATATTTCGAAGCCTTTATGTTTCACTGAAGGGGAAAAGTTACAAAAAAATTTATGTGCGTAAAAAATGTTAATGTAATAAAATATTTCACTTCAAATATCTAATTATTAGAATATTATTATTAAACCAATAAAGTGAGTTTTAAAACTCCCGATTAAAATATGTTTTTAATATTTTTTAAAAAAATCATTAGCTGTCAAAATCTTTATCAAGTTTTGAGTTGTTTGTTCTTCTTTGTTAAATATATAAAAACTTAAATATGCAAATACGCTTTCCATTAAAAGACCGAGATTTATATTTTTCCCCAAAATCTTTTATGGTGATAGTTTTTTAGAATTGACGATTTTTGTGTATAAAAAGCAGCAATTATATTTGAATCAAGAGCCCACAGAACTTTGAGTACTCGAATGTATGACCCCAGTTATTTTAGTTTGAAACTTTCTTTCTCTTGCTGTTTGGCAGGAAGTAAACTGACCACATTTTGGACAATTCATTTCTGAGGAAACCCGTGGGAACTAAATCACGAGTGGTCCCTTTTTCCGGCGTACTGTTTCTGAGTCATTCACAAACAGGAAGTGTCCATTCGTTTTGCTGATTACTAGTGGAAATCTTTTGCATAGGAATATTAGCAAAATACGGACTCTACTAATTCACGCATAAAATAAGCTGAATAAATAATTTTGATATTCTAATTCTTAATTTTATCTAAATAGTAAAATTATTTTATAGTATTAAGCCTATCAAGCATATATTTATGCAATATATGAAACTTATGATAATATATATCTATCCTAAATAAGTGCAATAAAATTTCTTATTAAATAATATTTGGTCCAAGGATACACATATACATATCTGTAAAAAATTGCTACTTGTGATTTCTTTGAAAAGGAACATCAAATAAATTGAAATCTTTTTTTAACATGTTATTCAAGAAATTTTAATTACTGCAGATTTGGAAAAGATAATATAATATACCTTATATTTAAATTTATTACAAAATGATAAATATCTCCTAAATGCTTTGAGAGTTTTCTTATATTTTCACAAAAAATATGTCAATTATTAAATGTGAGTGAAAAAAATAGACAAGCCACTTAAAGAGTTTTTAATTTCATTTTCTTTATTTATAAGTCAGCCACCTTCATTAACAACTTAATATTAGAGATAAATATCATTATTGTGCCACTGTAACGTAGAAGAATTTTTGCCATTCATCGTTGAGCTGCATATAACAGCAGCATTAAAATTATCATTTTCGGAGAGAAACCAGAATATATAATCTAAAAACAATTACTGAACAAAAGTTTTTACAAATATCAGCACTATATGTGTCATAGAAAAAAACGTATTTTAAATTTTCTCAAATAAAAGAATATTAAAAAAAATTGCTCATTCCAAGAATAACAGATTTGTAAGCAAAATATCACAACAAATTTTTCAGCAAAAGAACCTATTTTTCAGAAAATACAGATTTTTACTGTTCCTACTTTAGTGTGACGTTATAAACTGCTATATATAATATAATATAGCAGTGCTTAAAGATTTTTATTGAATATAATTAGCAAAATTTGCTTTTTTTTTTTTTTTTTTTTTTTTTTTTTTTTTTTGCACTAAGAAAAATTCTTTGAGTTGGAACGATTATATGTAATTCAGCTAACCTTAGCAATTGTCAAACAATTTCAAAAGACAGTCTATTCGTAATTTCTTAAGAATTTTCACAGTATTCAAAAAATTATTATTTTTAAGCCAGCTTTATGATTGTTGATCTTTAGCATGTGAATAACGCGTACATATTAGAATTTTAATTTTAATTCAAATTATCTTTAATTTCTGCAAATCAAGCTCTGACCACAACTCTAACTATACCATATATATTACTGTACAACGCCAATATTTTTAAGGCCAAACTTAACTGATTTTCATCTTACATGACGGTAACTTAAGACAGGGGAAATTCTTGGAAAATCTTCTCCCCATAAGAATCCCGCTGTTTCGTGACAGAGCGGGAAACAGCTTCCTTGTCGAGAAAGGAACCTTTTCTCACTAAAAGGGCATATGTATATGAATAGCAGAAATGGTTTCTGTAAATAGTGCATGTTAGATTCCTGCCGTTTGGATTGAGAAAATGGCTATATGTATTTTAACTTTAAATTCGTTATTATCATTTAAAAGTAGATTTTAGGATTGAATTACTATAAATTGTTCTGTATATATACATATATATACATATATATATATATATATATATATATATATATATATATATATATATATATATATATATATATATATAGTTCCCTAGATCAAATATATTACTGACTCTGATACTGAAACCAGAATACCAAAAATTATACCCAAAATTAGAGGAAATTAATTCAATATAGATTTTTACAAAAGTAATATTTTTTATTATAAAAATCAAAAATATAAGAAAGAAAACATGTTCATGAGAATAACACTAGATATTTTAAAACAAAGTCAGTCCTTTTTCAAATTATTTTTGTAAGTTATATGAAATTATATATATATATATATATATATATATATATATATATATATATATATATATATATATATATATATATATATATATATATATATATATATATATATATATATATTTATATATATATATATATATACTTCTACAAACATCTAGACATTTATTTACTTTATTGAAGAAAATGTAAAAAATATAATGAACTGAGATACAACCCATATGTGTAATATTGGTAGTTTTATAGATATTTTTATTTTCGTTATTTAAAAAATTTTTTAACTTATTTTGTTTTTTAAGAATATATTTAACTTTTGTGAGGTTATTTTAAAGACTTCTATTTTGGAAGAATTCAGTCGGAAAACAAAATACTTTTATAAAAAACACGGAGGATATAACAATGTAAATATAAAAGTTGTAAGATTCACTTTTATATAAATGAAAGTTATTTTTGAGTATTCATTTTATGTACGCGAAATTTGTCTAAAAAAGTTGTGCTGTTAAGTGTAAAGCAAAATGCCATACTTTTTTGATAAGCAAAGATATGAAAATATTAGGTTCGTGCGTATGAAATGTCGGATTCTCTTTACATGCGGACGTTTTCCTCCCTGTTTTCGTTATACTTTTGTATTTGGCATAACCTCATTCATACTCGTATTGTCCATTGCAAGAGACTCATTTCAGCAAAATAGGTTTTCTCGAAGGTCTTCCCTTTTATTTCTTTTGAGTTTATTGCCGATATGAATTCTGCCGACATTCGCGTCATTTTCTTATATGAGTACAAACTTGGTAATAGTGCTGCAAAAGCTGCACGCAACATAAACCAAGCGTTTGGGGAGAATACGGTTAACGATCGGAAAGTGCAGCGTTGGTTCGGAAAAATTTCGGACTGGCGATTTTTCACTGCAAAATGAGCCGCGCGGAAGGCCCAAAATGTCTGTGAAGAATGATGACCTGAAGGCTCTAGTGGAAGTGGATCCAGCCGTATCCACGAGGGAACTTGCTATCAGGATGAAAGTTGACCATACAACGCTATTGAGACAACTTTCTGAGATTGGCAAGGTTAAGAAGATGGACAAGTGGGTACCGCACGCACTGACAGAGCGAAATAAGCTGGATCGGTTAAACGTATGCTCATCATTGCAGCATCCACCATATTCACCGGATCTCTCGCCGACCTATTTTCATTTTTTCAAGCATTTAGAGCTGTTTTTTAAGGGGCAAACACTATGAAAATGAAGACAGTCTAGAAACTCGATATCAGAGTTTATTAATTCTAAAGACCAAAATTTTTTTAAGACAGGCATCTACGCTTTAAAATCTCGTTGGGAGAAGTGTATTGAAGCGAATGGAGCATACTTTGATTGAATAAACAGCTTTTGAAGAAAGATATGCAGTTTTTATACAATCACTTAAGAATCCGACATTTCATACGTACCAACCTAATAGTAAAATATTAAGAATGAGAAAACATTAGATGAGATTTTGGCATTAAAGAAAGTAATAATAGTAAAGGACTTCTAAGACTTCCAAGACTTCCAAGACAAGGAAAAGGACTTCTAATGCTACTCAATTAGAAAGCCTCATACTGTCCACAATAAATAAGCCCCTTATCTTTATTATGTAAAAAGTTGAAGTTGAAAATCTTTTTGAATCAAGACTTCAAACTGTATTTTTTCTTTCCTCTTAAATTAAAATAAAATATATGAATTCCGGTTTTCGTTCATGCAAAAATAACCGTTTGCGGTTCAGTTATAATCGAGAAATTTTTTTTTATGTGGATTCCTAGTTGCTTTAAAAGTAATATGGAGTATCCATTAAACATCTTCCTTATCACTGTTGCGACTTACATAGAAATAGTATGATACTATAAGTAGAATTTTTTTATTTCCCTTTTTGTATAAATTTTCTTTATGGATTAAGTAAAAAATGTAGTACATCCATTTAAAATCCGAACGTTTCGATTTGGACATCTTGCATCCCGATTACTGCATATTTTGCATACTTCAAATAGACTTCTTTCTTTTCTATAAATAACTTTAGAGGCATACTTTAGATCCGTCAAATAGACGTTCAGTGTACCTCTATACTTATAAACCAGTAGGAAGAACTTTATTAAGCATTTTATTACTGTATAATACAGAGGTATTTTCGAATCAACTATATTAAGCTCTTTTACATTAAAACCTTTTTGCAACACTCTCCTTAATCTTTGATTATCAATTTTAAATATTTGATTTCCTTAGAGAACACGAACAAATGAAAAGGAAAATATTATAAGTAGTTTTTGAAGGAATCAGATGCAAGCAGATGTAACGCTGATATTCCATATCTAAAATTCAATAAGTAATTTAAAGAATAGATTATTACTTGTAGAAAATAACTTGAAGTTTATTTAAAGTAAAAAAGAAATCTCAGTTTAATTACGAAATACATTAAGTAATTGGAATTAAAAAGAGCTATTTAACAAAATATAGAAGTTAAAAATCAGGATATATATACTTAAAATAACGTCAAAAAATATTGAAATCATGAAAATAGAAAGGAATATTTTATCTATGTAAAGATGAGGAAAATAAAAAAATTACAACTTGACACCTGTAAACTATATCATGATAGGTTATTAGCTTTAAAAACTTTTGATTTTTGCTGACAGAATAAGAACTAATTAAGTCAGGAGTTCACATAAAGGCTGTTTGCTATTGACTCACGTTTTGAAACGCTATTGAAAAACTAATAAATGTGTGAACTTCAATCTTAATAAACTAACTGAATATTATTAAAACGAAATTTACAAAGCTCACGCTCTTTTATACAGGCAATTGAAATGATAGATACATACATTTTTATTAATTCATGTTTTCAATTTTATATTTAAACATTCATGATATTTTTGACCATTTAATGAAACAAAAAAATCATTCAATGTGTGTGCGAGGCAATGCATAACTTTTTATTAGGATTAATAATAAAATTATTATTATGATTTTTAAAAACCGTACTCTGAAATGTATGTTTTCTTCTATATCAGCGGAAGAGGGGAAATATATTCTCCCTCAATGCCTGATAAGGTCGTCAAAGGGGGATTCCGGTGTCATTTTCGGTGACCATTTCTTTTCTTCCTCCGCCCGTACTCAGAAACTTCGAGGGGTAATTTTATGTAGCTACTGATTAACGAAACAGGTAGTGGGAAACAGAAAGCACCCTTTCTGGTGTTGAATACAAAAGTACTCATGGCGTTAGTACATTTATTTTCATAAGGAAGTAAAACATTTTTCTTAAAGAAAAAAAATATTTCTAAAGGTATTCTTTTAAGTGTTTGAAAAATGCTCTTTTTTTTTTAAAAAAAAAAGCTTTTATTAAAGTTACAACGTAAATTAATGCTTCAAAATAAAATATTCAAAATAAATTTTTACAAATAAATTCTAATATTTATCAAAGAAATACAATTTTAAGTGACATGTATATACGTGACATGACA
Organism: Latrodectus hesperus; assembly: GCA_037975125.1. Classification (NCBI taxonomy): domain Eukaryota; kingdom Metazoa; phylum Arthropoda; class Arachnida; order Araneae; family Theridiidae; genus Latrodectus; species Latrodectus hesperus. The sequence goes on along the minus strand of CM075852.1, from coordinate 13,826,888 downwards.
CGACAATACGAGAAATCAGCTTTTTCAGTATGGTAAATAAAAAATAGCTCTAACAACTGATAACATTAATTTAAAGTTATCATTGTAGAAATTTGGTAAAAATTTCTTTCTTGTTAATTAATTTATGCCTATGAAAATACATTTTTTGAATATATCTATTAATTTAGTCAACAATATTTAAAATTATTTAATTGATCTAATTATAATTAGTTATTTAGATACTAATTATTATAAAACCAATATATACTGAATGACATTTTACACTCTTTCTTTCATAATTTTAATGTTAAACATTAAAATTACTCATTCTTCAAGAGATTGAATTAATAATTATGCTTATTATGATTTCAAAAAATACTAATAAATTTCATCTTAAATATTTAAACTAAAAGTTGTATTAGAAATATTTATTTTTTAAAAAGCAAATATAAAAAAATATCTATAAAATATTTAAATGATTTTTTTTTTTGGAATTTAATAAAACTTATTTTTTATTGCTGAAAAATATTAGTTGGGAGCGAAAACATGTATCCACATAAAATATTTTCCAATGATAAATTACTTTACTGCTTAGTAAAAAAATCCTTCCAAGTGTTCATTAACTCTTTCAGGAACACAATCAGGATTTAAAAAAAATAAATAAAAATAAAATAAATAATAATAAATAATAAAAATAAAAAAACTTTTCTTAAAATATTATTCAATGGTAGAAATATTATAATTTTCAGTCATATCATCCTTGCACTTTTTATACATGATGAATAAATTCTCGTTAAAGCATTGTTTTTATTGACCTCTTGCATTTTGTGTGGAAAAATATATCGTTTTCTTTTGAGATTCTCTCTGTAGGATTTTAAAACAAAGTTTTATGCTAAATTGATGAAACAAGTAAATCTATCTTAAGATACAGATTACAACATAATATTATCTTTTAAAAGAATGCATATATTATCCTAATTTGCATATGTGTATGTGAGATCCACGTTTGCAGGTATGTATGAGAAGTCCGTGGTTGGAGGTGTGTATGAAAGGTCCTCATTTACAGGTGTGTATGAAAGGACCGCACTTATAGGTGTGTATGAAAGGTCCGCACTTACAGGTGTGTACGAGAGGCCCTCGGTAACAAGTGTGTATGAAAGGTTCTCAGTAACAGGTATGTATCATAGGTTCTCAGTAACAGGTGTGTATCATAGGTCCTCGCTTACCTTGAGAAAACACATATTTGAAAAAATAAAAATATTGAAATAATTTATGTCACACGATTGTTAAAATCACATTTTAAACCATAATAATAAATTTCGTAAAAATATTCCTGTAAGTTTAGTATATAATTTGGGTCCTCGGATTGGCGGTGAAAACACATAGAGCGCACTTGCCA
>CM075852.1:13817312-13825010 GCA_037975125.1 Latrodectus hesperus | reverse complement strand
TTTCGGTATTCGATGGGAATCTATGAATGAAAGTGTATTCCTTATGGATAGAAAAATTCCTGTCTAAAGTAGGGGTTGAACGGCAGAGCCCTAGAAGGGAAGATGATTATCACATTTTTAATTAAAAAGTTTGAAAATCTCTGGCTATTCAACTTCCAATTTAAATTTTAAAAAAGTGGAAATTTTGAAAGAACAGGATTGAGTTTATTAGCTCATTCGTTAGTTTAATATTATAATCTAAAAAGATAAGTTTTGTTAACGAGATTATAGTTAGTAAGTAAATAAAAAATTCATATGAATAAAATCATTTATTCCAATTACAAGGAAAGGACACGACCTTCATTTTAAACATATGTCGCAGAAAAACTATAATACGAAGAAACTCGATTGTACAACTAAATACCAACCACAAGCGTTACTTCTTTTTGAGAAAATTCATTTTTGGGGTGGAATATTATGGGTACACAAAAAAGGTATCTCACCTTCTGCAGTCAATGGTTCAGATGGTTTTGATTGTACTGTGACGGTAGAAGGCTTCGTGACATCGGGACCCGTACGCCAAACCAGGATTTCAGCATAGCCATCACTTTCATCCACGAGCAATTCCCTTTGATCAAAATAAATCGAAGGCACTGGAATGAAAGATAATTAGTTAACTATGAAAGGTCACCATTCAGGCTTATTGCAAAAATTTTCTACCATAAAAAAACAACAATTTCAGTGATTTCGATGAATTTCTTTAGTTTCAGAATCTAATTTTAACGAAATGGTTTAATGTATATAAAATGTGTTCATCATAAATTATAAATCAAAATTTTACGACAAATACTTACAGAACATTTGCAAATCTCAGATTTCTATTAAAATATCAATACAATTTTGTTTCAGAATACATTATGTTTTATCCTAATAAGAAAACTATGTTTAATCCATTTGTTAATTATTAATAAATCTTTTTAATTAATCTATATAAACACTATAATTAATCTGTGTATTAAAAAAGTCTATGTATACTTCAAAATTTTCTGATGAATCATCTTATAGTTAATGAAATCATATTAAACTTTATTTATTGGCTATTGAAAGAACCCTTTATGTCTCCCTTCTAATCGTATGCATGCCAAATATTGCCTTAAATCTCTAGAAATAGTACAACTTAACGCATCTCTCGCGTATAATTCATCAATTTCTATTTGTAACTGCAACCGTTTCCCTTCTAGGAAATCGTGACACTCGTATTCGTTTGTCCTTGATTATTGTTATTGTTATCCATGTTTTAATTTGTTGTTACTTTAATGGAGAGTGATTTGTAAAGGATATATTTTAAATCTTAAATTATTTTAATTGAAATTTTTGCGTATTTGATTACTTTTTAAAATATTTGCAATTGAAATTAATAAACTATTTACACTAAAATTACATTCCATTAACTTAGAACAACTACAATGTTCTTGTAGTTTTGTTAGCTTTGAACACACACATCTAATAATAATAATCAAATAATTTCACCCTAAATCTGAAAAGAATCAATTTATTTTATAAATATTAGTATTTTCTTAATATCTTCCAAATTTAAACATTTTTTGCCGTTTATGTAGTAGCAAATATGTTGTTTTCCATGAATGAACATTATTTCAATATTGAATCTTAACCTTGGTTTTTTTACACTGTAATTACTTTTTGCAGAATTAATTAAACCAAATTTCGCAGTTTAAAATACATTTTTAGTACTTTAAATGTCCATGTGAAAGAAGTGAAATAGAATCCGAGGTGTTCTAGTCCCGTACTCTGGTCATACAGTCCTCTAATTGGCCAGTATTAAGTTTTTGGAAGCTTATCCACCATTTTAGATAATAAAAATACTATACAATTAATGCAGCTCAAAATAAATCTTTGCATTTCAATGACAAAACAATATTTAAATTTTATAACGGAAGAAATAAAATCTTTCTTGCATTGCAAAATATTGAACTAAATCCCTCTCATTTGGCTAATTGGTCTACGATTCCTACATTTAATTTGAATGAAAATGTCGAACATTTACTGATCCAATCAACTAAAATTTTCTTCTGGGTTTAAATACTCCGTTCCACGGAGGAATGCCTGGCACATAATTTGCGTGCCATGCAGGAAAACGTGCTTAAGTGCCCTTTCAGCTTCTCGAAAGGGAATTGCGTTAGAATTCCTTTACACGTTTCCCTACTCATAATTTTTCTGAGAATAGTTGGAATTATTAGATTGGGTGAGAAGAATGTGATTCAAATGAATCATTACTTCAGTCTGTGCATTAATTTTATTTTTTACGAGCATAAATAATTATTTTTAAAAGTTGGAAATAACTACGTGGTATTAAAAAAAATTATAGTTTGAATTCTTAAATTTCAGATTTTGCAGTAGCGAATTTAGTTTTTGCTGTTGATACGCTTGGTTGAATAAATTTTTCATTACTGGGTTTTAAAAAAATAATCGGTTATTAATGATGATAAATTATATAAATTTTACTTATTCAATTATATTGAAATTTTAGTTACTGCTTTAATTCTGTTCATGAAATCTTTTCTGATAGAAATGTATCTGTTATAAACATGTTAAAAAATCCCTAAGGAAAATTCTTTTCTTCACAGACGCATATTTTTGGAAGTTAATAATTCATACTCTTATTTAATATGAAATGAATGATGATAAAAGATTTGTATTTTCATATAGGAAAAATTAACAAAGCATAAATATGTAATAACAAATCTAAACAAGAAAAGAGGTTTTCCATGACTTTAATATTAAGCGGCATTCTGCCAATCTCAGCTTCAAGTGTAAAAATAAGTTTACTAAGTGTTTGTCTGAAACATGCATCACATATGTATATATAGACAATGCAAAAGTCGTCTTGTTTATGCGGTATTGTCTTTCATACATAATAAAACAATGGCAATGCTTATTTTGTAGAACATTTATTGCAGAGATATCGAATTATTTGCATCATACAGTTAGAATGCTTACAACCCCTCACTTTATTTATATATTTTGGAATTTATTATTAAAATTTCATTTTATAAACATATTAAGTTTAAAAAATATATATTAAAAACAATCGACTCTAGTTCGTTCATTTTGCTGTGACCTTCAGCTTTTATTTAAGCCATCTCTTAGTGACGTCGTTTGGGGAACGAGATTAACGAATAGATTCCGTTGATTGCGTTTGTGAGTTTAAATCAATGTTTCTTTTTTTTTTAATGTAACTTTGATAATAAAATGTTATACTATAAATATTCATGAAAAAATGAATTAGATTTGATTTAATTTATGTTTTAAATCTTTTCTTATTTTATTACTTCTTTTATAGAATAAGATCAAATTATTTCAAGTTATTACAGTTAACGTAAGATCAAATGCAGTCATCGTCGAACGTACTTTTCCGGAAATTAGTGACTGAATGTAGTTTATTTCTCGGTTGTGAAATATTATGAATTTAAAATTTTTATGACGTTTGCAAAAATTAAGAAAATATTTTTTGTAAATGATACCAAGACTCACCATCTTTCGAATCCGGTAAAATTCTAACTGTGGTTCGATTATGCTCTCCTAATTTGCCACCCATTGGTGAACTCAATTTTACTGTGAAAGTTTCCTCTTCTTCGTAGAGGGAATCATCGATGATGGTAATTCTACAAAAGTGTAGATCTTCTTTTTGCTGGAAATGAATGATACTTTTGTGGTCCTCTGGTCTGCTAATGTAGTCAGTGAAAGAAAGAATGGCTCTGTTGGATGTTCCCTGAGCAGTACCTAAAAGTGGAAAAGGGCATTTTTATAAGTGGAAAGAATTCGTGGTTAAAAATTAACGCTTATCAAAGAGATCATATTTACATGTATATATTAGTTAGTTATTTACGTAGATCTCGATATTGTTTCCTATTATAACTCGTTATTGTTTCCTACCTGGTTCTGTGGAACAGATAACCATCAACTCCTTTGAAGTATCCCCTTGTCGTCGGATGGGAATAATCAACTTTCCCATATCTTCAGTAGCCTTGTAACTATCTTCTGGTATGAAAACAATGGACTCTGTAAAGTAAACATAATAACATCAGAACTATTTCCTTTGCTTTTCGATTACCTAGTTCACGAAAAGAAACTGTGACTAGGAATCTTAGATTATAAGAACAACGTTATATTTTATCAATTACACTCTTAAATAAAGGTATTTACGAGTATAATATCTAACATGATAAAAGTATTATTCGTAGTATTTTATATTAACTCTAATTGATAAAATATAATTTCAAAATACGTTATATTAATTAAGAAATGTATAAATTCACTACTTTTTTAATGTTATTATTAAAAATAATTATAAATTATTAATGCTACCAGTAAATTAGGTGTAATTAAGTGTTATATAAATGAATTTTGGATATTTGCATTTAGTAAAACTAACTGAAAGAAATTAACTTTAAAAAAAATAAAGTATTTGATAAAATAACAGTTTCGATGTTTGCAATATTTAATAATTTTAGTCAAGATAGCTATTATTATTTTAGTAAAATAATATAATCTTAAATTCAATTCTAGTACTAATTATTTACTCAAATAATGTATGAAAATTTTAAATAAATTATTTTTAAAGGTACATTAAATGCAAGTGAAAATAGATATCTAATAAATATTATCTGATTAAAAGTGAGGCATTTAAGCATTTACTTTTTAAATATTTAGCAAAGTAATTTTTTTTTAAATTTACTAAATTTTTAAAATTTTTTTTAATTAGAAAATAAAAAGCTTGTTTGAACTTATAGACAAAAAAGACTGTTTCTGCTATTTTAAATAAATAATTTTTAAATGTACATTAAATGCAAGTGAAAATAGGTATCTAATAAACATTATCTGGTTAAAAGTAAGGCATTTAAGCATTTACTTTTTAAATATTTAGCAAAGTAATTTTCAAAAAAAAAATTTACTGAATTTTTAAAAATGTATTTTTTTAAATCAGAAAATAAAAAGCGTCCTTGAACTTATAGACAAAATCTTAATTAACTCATTGGTTTAGGCATATAGATCATCACACAAATGTAATTAATGTAAAAATAAATAAATAAATTTAACTTCTCTCTCTATCTGTTTTTTAAAAGGCTCAAAATGTATTGCAGCATATGATTTTAAGAATCAAATACCGTATATCTTACCGTATAAGTGTGAATATTGCAGATATATGCATGGATAAAGTTTACTTTAATAACTCAGAAATCATTCCAAACGCTTTCTTTGTATAATGCAAATATTTTAATGAATACTTTGCAGCTCGGTAAAAAAATTACATTAAAAAGTATCAATATCATACAGCAGCTTAAATAAAAAATAAATACATCTAATATATGATCAATTAAGGAGATCTATATAAAAAGTGTAATTTTTACAACACTGAATATTTTTCCTTTATCCTTCAAAATTTAATGACCTTTTGCATAATGCAACTTACAGAAAAAATATTATCAAATATTGTAGATATTTCAAAAGATATATAAAATTGTAAATACTATTTCTGCTATTTTCTAAAATTATATCTGTCAATTTTTTCTATAAGCAATCTGAAGATTTTGTCTTACTTGATAAAAATATTTTGGATTTCCAGTATATGATTATATATTATATATGGACTTGGAATATTTGTATAAATAAAAGTGTCACTTGATCAATTATGAAATATAACAAAAAATTTTTTCATTTTTAATGTTCTAAAACTAAGTCTTATTTGTAGACAAAAGTAAAGAAAATTAATCCCTAAATTGTGTCGATTGAAAATACCGAAATTTTGAATTTATTAAAGAATACACAATTATATATTTAAATTTTTTCTTATTAGCTTCAATTTGAAATCTTCAGAAGTAAATTATTTGTATTTGTTCTAAATTTAATAACATATTTACATCTTCTATTTAAAATCATTTACCTGTATTGTAATACAAAAAATTTTTTAATTTAACTAACGAATTATAAATTAAATCAAACTGTTTTTATTTTGCTTATTGATTATTAATCATTCATTTCTTATTATTCATCCTTACTTTCATTTGATAAGCTCAGTTTACTTAAATTTATTTACACATGCTATTTCAACACAAGCTTAGTTCAACAATGTAGTACAACACAGTAAATATCAACATAAAAAAGACAAATTTAAAGAGACTTCCATTTAAAAAATCATTTATATTGATATTATTTTATAATAATTATTAACATTGATACATTTTATTCCTGATAAATATGAATATTCCTGAATAATACAATAAAAACATAAAAAAAATTTAAATTTGGTAAGAAAACTCAAAGTTGTAGGTATATGCGAGAATTTTGAGGATAAGGGATTTTCCATAAATAGCATTTATGTAAGGGAATCTTCCCTTGTAACCAATAGCATAGTATTATAAAAAGTATTTATTAAATTATAAGTTATATAGTATAGTTCAACATGATTGTATAAAATTAACTAATATCTACCACTTTATTATATCATTACCTTAGTAATAAACAATTTAACACACAAAAGCCCTTATAAAGCAATAAATAATAAACATAGTATTTTAAATTTTCAAATATGTCTTTTGCAAAAATAAAATACGCAACATAGCTTAAAAAATAATTAGATTAGCACTGAAAATAATATATTATCTGCCTATAAAATTATTATTTTTTTTTTTTTTTTACCTTAAATACATGGAATGTCATTTATAGATTTGCCTTTTTTCATTTAAATAATCACGCTAGTTTCTAGCATCTACACTAGATGGCAGCAGAGCACTTTGAGTGCGAAGTCTTTTTTGACACCGGCAATTTCTTGACGCATTCATTCTCATGGAAATCCAACGTATTCGATTTAAATAATTAATGCTATTATGACAATCGAAAAGGGAAAATAAATGTAAATTTCATTTGGGAATGATATTGTAAATTTTCTGATTCTTCCAAGAAGAAAATTATGGGTGCTTAATTTAGAACATGACACTGTTTTAGATAAGTAGATTATTACTAGGTAATATTATTTTTTTATAAACAAATAAAATACATAAATTTTATAAGCTAATAAAATGAAGAAAACTATAGATGATTAATTCAGTATATGAAATGTTTTAGATAAGTAGATTATTACAAAGTAATACTTTTTATAAACAAATAAAATGAAATAATTTTTCCTACAATTTTTGGAATATCAGATTCAGTACTTCAAGTATTTATACATTTTCTCCATAGTTTTCATCGTTAATTGAAGTATAAAGTAAAACAAAAATTCCTCTTTCAACGATTGGGCAATAATTTATATTAGTTCTATAACACATGTAATTAATTTGAAAAAGTGTAAAATATTTTCGTATGTTTTCCAAAATTTTTTACCATGCAAACAAATAAAGAAAAGTTTTTATCATGTACGCAAAAAAGGAACCTAAAATGTGAAGGATGAAATGTTAGCAGAAGGGAATTATTCTCTCCAACAATAATTTTAAAGCAGTAACAAACCTTTATCAACATTTCTTCTTCTATTAATGTGGGATCTTGAGAGAACCCCGACATAACAAAAAAATGATCAATAAATTATTTACTACTTCTGCAAGTAACACCTCCATTTCTTAAGGCAACTAGAAAAATTCAGGGAATTTTTTTTCGGAGTAAAGAATCATTAAAAAAATACGTTAAAATTTATTAACAAAATCA
>CM075852.1:13752312-13814812 GCA_037975125.1 Latrodectus hesperus | reverse complement strand
AAGTAATCATGATCAGTTATTCACAAGTCAATATATCGCTATCAAATAATTCAGACTTTGAAATATGAAGACAATTTCATTAACACTACTATTGATTAAAACTGGGAATTATATATATATAAGTAAAAAATTTCAATAATTATATCTTTATTTTCTTAATGCTTTCAGATACAAGTTCTCAATAGAAACTTTTGAGTTTCTTTTTATCTATAAATTTGCCTCAAGCTATTCAATTTCAGAAATAATTTCACAAAGTATACAACTAACTTAGCAAAAATATAAGCTGGATGTTTTTAACTTGTTTTTGTAAAGGCTTTTGGTTTAAAAAAACTATTTTGAATCGGATTTTTAAATATTTTGATGCAATCATTTCAAAAGTAGTGTAATTACATTCATATCACATTAGTTTATGACATTAAAAATCATTCTGTATCTTGATATTCACTGCAGAAAAAGTTACTTGAAAAATCAAAAACTTCAAAGCTGTGCAATCATGTAACTTCTAAGGGACAGAATATAAAACGCATGTCAAATCCCTAGTCACGCTCTTGACTACTTTTGTCACGCTTTCCATTTTAACCTAAGGTCTGATATCTGTTTACCTCCAACGATGTCGTAGTTAAATACCAACGACGTCGTAAGAACTTTTGTATTGACACGAAATGGAGCAGTTTACTTTAAAGTCCGTTTTAAAACTAATCGATTCTTATCTAAAAATGAAGACAGTTCTTTTAAATTGCCATCCAATGATTAGTAGCTTTTAGGGCATAAGAGACTAAATGAAGCCGTTGTTTTTTAGTATTTTGGGCTAAATTTGGATGTTTCTAATTAAAAAAATTTCTTGTCAAATGTAATCGTCACGTTTTTCTTATCTTTAAGTGTTCTTGCTATCAATTCACTTTGATGTTCTTTGTAAAGAGCTATTATAAAGGACAAATAATATGCTTTATTGTTATCTATAAATGCTTTGACTTTTATAAGTTGAACTGTACTTAAATATTATAGATTCAAGTTTTTAATAGACTGTCATTTATAGTATTTAAATTTTGTATTCTTTTAATATATAATTATATAGAAACGAAATTCTGATAGGTAGAAAAATTACGATAATAAAACTTCAAATTAATTTTTAAACTAATGATATATCTCTAAATTAAACATACGTCAATCCTTGGTATATTAGAAACTATTTCCTCACCAACAAAAGAGGTTTCTCCTAGGTATCCCCTTCGTAGCAATGTGATGTAAAGAAATTCATCTGTCTCATCAATCGTGTATTTCTCTTTTTCTAAACTGATGTAAGACCAATTAAGTCTGAACTTCTGGTTTGGCAGCTCATTTTGACCTGGAAAAAATAAACAATCGTTATTTTTCTAAGTTTTGTAGTAATATAAAACAGTCAAAGCACAATATGATGTGGAAAAAAATAACAGTGGCAAAATTTTTAAGTCACGTGAAACAATCCAAACAATTTAATAAGAAAAATAAATAGTAACATTGTCTAATCATTTTTATGAGAGAACAATAACAAAGTTCTTAGTTACATAACATAATCAAAGCAAATTGATGAGGGGTGGAATAAGTAGCAAAATTTTTAAGTCATGCAAAACAGTCAAAGAAATCTAATGAGGAAAAGAAGTAATAAAATCTCTTTTAGTTAACAGTCAAAGGGTAATTCCATCCTTGAGAAAAGAGTAATAAAGTTTGTTGGCTATGTACAATTAAAAAGTAATATAATGCAGGAAAAAAAAGTGTAACAAAGTATTCGAGTTCTATAACAAAATCAAAGTAAATTTGGTGGAAGAAAAAAACAGTACAATTCAATTAAAACAATTTGAAGAATTTGAGGGAAAGAATTAGTAAAAACAATTTTAATTTATGCAAAAAATCAATTCATTACGAATGGGAGGAAAAACACCTGCAGAGTTTTTAACTTCTTGTAATGCATTAAAAGCAATTCAATGAGGGAAAAATGAAGTAGCAAAGTTTTAATGTCATATAAACGCATCAAAAAGCAATTTCATATTGGAAACAAACAGTAACGAAGTTTGTATGTCATCAAACACAGTCTAAGTAGATTAATAAGGGAAAGAAACGATAGGAAAGTCTTAGTCAGATTACACACCATAAAAAGAAATTTTATGGTGGAAAGAAACGAATCGTAAGTGTACTACGATTTATAAAAAATGGAAATACTGAACAAAGCACAAATGATGTAATCTTACTATTTGTAACCAAAAGAGCAAAACTATTAATGAGATCTTCCATGAAATCAACAATTCGATCGATTTAATTGTTGAATTGATTAGTGCATAGCTTTCCCTAGTAAATGTTATTTAAGAATATAAAATCTTAATTCACCTTCTACACATTTATTTTCGAACAGCAACAACACGGGCACTTTTGATCAACAATAATACGGAAATATAAGCTGAGTACATTCATCAAATTGTCATGAAAGTTAATTTAATGATGTCATTAATCTTATTATTCGCTAGGAAATTTTGTCGAAAACTTAGATTTTTATTATTATGTTTTATGTTATATAAACACACAAACACAAGCTTCATACAGCAATATAAATCTCCTACTTAATCTTTACAGCTCTTTTAACTGTTTTTTTAAAAAGAAAGTTGGTTGCATACTAAAAATTAATAATCATTTCATTGCTAGTTGCCTCACATACTCCTTTATTGTATTAAATATGATGAAAATAATCAGTCTTTATTTCTGCAATTTTGAATCTTAATTACTATAACCCAGTCTTTATTTTCCCGTAACTTCAGATCTGTTTTATTTCTTAAGTTTTAAAATCTTTTGTATATCTGAGCTTTGTATTACGGTTATGTTAGAAAAGTGGTGCAGCGCATTTCATATTGTAAGCCTACCTAGCGGATGAAAACAACAACATCTGAGCTTGGTGAATAAAGTGATTTATAATTTTTTAAAGACAGCAAAACCCAGAGTAACATGTGTCTAAACTTGATTTGTGAAGGCTGTTGTAATGCATCTGAACATTTACCGAGTATTATCTTATGAGACTTCATAAGTCTTATAAAATTCCCAAAGAAGAATAACGTGGGAACTCCCATGCGCCATTTTCGGCAATATTATTGAAAAAAAAGTGAAAATTCAGCATCTATCTTCTTCAGCTGAACAATATCTAGTATCAATCCGAAACTTTTTAATTCAAAGAGCATGATTGTATCACTGGACTTAAGTAAGCAAAACTCATCAAATTATATTTTGATACTTCATAACCTAAGAGCCCATGGTTCTATAAAGCGTTTGAAAATCTATCACTTCTTATTTTCTAGAAGAATTTATAAAAAATAAGTCGTATTCATGAGTCGCAAGGAAGAAGATGCAGAAAACTTTCAAGCAACCTTCCCGAGAAAATAACATGCAGATATTTGAAGGGCACACTATTCCTCTCCTATTATTAAGGAGAGGCTGAGATAGAAAATAAAACTAGTCATTCGGTAAAACATGTTTTTTTTTAATTGAACATTCCTTCATCTCAGAATTTCTGTTGTTGTTACTTATGATACTTGGACAAGCTCGCTACGCCGTTGGCTATGCGAATTTAAGTCAGCAAAGTGCTTCTTTCGTTTAACCAGAGAACCACGAAGGAGAAAGTACGATTTTGCTTTCAACTCCTCCTAGATGGCAGCACCAAAGGATTCACTCCCTCAATTTTGACAGTGATCTGAAGGAGAAAGAAATTATCTCCAGACCATTGCACCCATGGTAACTGCTCAAAGACCGAGCACGGGACTTTCAATTCCACAGATTTAACGAGCACATATATCGCATGTACTCGGTGGGTCTTTAGCGGGATTGGGAATCGAACCCCTCTCTTCCGGACGGAAGACCGATACCCTAAGCACTAGGCTACAAAATTTCAATTTTCTGTAAGTCATCAGTCAGAGTATGTGAATGAATATTGAATATTTTGAGGAATTTTTTTTTTCCTTCGCATTGTTTGAAAATGCAGCTTTATATTCGTATAATCCACCCTAAAAGCAATGAGCAATCAATACCCTAAAAGTTTTACAACAAGCTCGTCTGTCCACTATTGTACATGATTAGTCTGTACAATAAGAACTATAAAAATTATTCCAAAATAGAGCATTGATGTTTATATATTGAACTTAAATGTGCATGTATTTATATCCAGTTGCATGTTCAACATTCTTGAAGTTAATTACATTCGTATCTACGATGAAATGGAGTAATTTTTAACTGGGAAATGATTCTTTACAAAAAATATATAATCGATTGTATAAATGAAGATATAAATATTTATTACAACAAAGTTTCTCTAATGGTATGTAACATGATGAAGCAGTCCAGGATGACTTTCTACATTTTTTTACAAAAATAATCAACTACGTCAGGAAGTTTCGCAACACTAAAAATCATCTTTGATGAGAGGAAAAAAAAAAGAAAAAATTTGGAACTCTGCTGGATGATGGCGGGTGTCAAAATCAAAAACACACCCTTAGCCTAATAAACCGCATTTAACTCCACCCTAGAATATTCTTCGTAACAATATATGCATGGAGCAGTCCCACCCAAGATTTCCATTCTGAGGGAATGAATAAAAGTTGAAAGCTCCTTTAAAGATTAAAAAATTGTTCCTGATCTCTCTTTTACGTGAGGTCACGGTAACCCACCTACTATCTAACACATTACATTGGAAAACAGAGCGACCAAACATTTAAAGGCCCTCAATTACTAGATACCGATGCATACAGGATTCTCGCTACTAGGCTGAAAGCCTGCATGGTGCGCCTTTGGTGGCCCACGATTAACAACAGTAATTTGCAACTGCTCATCGAGATTATTCATTGCTAAACTGTGGCTTGTTTTCATAACTCTTAGCGATTACTGCCGTCCATAATTGACTTTAAGTATACACATTTTTTCAATTTTCTGGAATATACATATTATAATCGATAAAAGATATAAATCCTTAGTATTTTTCTTTTAGCCGACGACATAATACGTAATTGTCTTATGATCGAAGAACGTTCAGGTTTGAGTGGAAAAAAATTGGCACTTCTAAGATTATTTTATTTAATCATGCATAATGCCTTGATTTGAAGATTCTCTTCGCTTTTTAAATAAATAAGAAAACAATAAATGTGTTACAAATGATGTAAGAAAACTGTTCAAAAGTAAAATGTTCATTTTTTTGTTTTAATTAAATGTGAATTTTAAATATTCATTTTATCATCAAGTGTATAAAATATATAATTTACGGGAGGTTACAAAAAAACTATTTTAATGAAAAACGTTGTTTGCACATATCTATAAAATTAAAAAAATGCAATAAGGAAAGGTAAATAAAATGATTATATAAATAAGATTTTATTTCAGTTTTATGGAATAATTTTCTTCTTTATTTATACATATTCGAATATAGTTTTTAATAAAAAACATACTGAAAGCTAAATTCGAATAAATACATTTTAGTATATTATTTTGTGCTATTAGACTTAAATTTATAGTGTTCTATATACAGTAAAAAATTAGTAAATACTTTCCAATAATTAAAACTAAAATTTTTAATTGCAATAAAAACTGTATTATAAAGTTTTGCGTTTGAAAACATTTTAAATTAACTAATGTCTTTGTTCTGTTAGTTCTCTTCTTTCTCTGTCAGATTAATGGAATTGCAACATATTTTATATTTCGCAAATGCTTTATCAACTTCTAGAATAAAATTTTAAAATCTCTAGAAAAAGAGAAAAGAAAATTCCTTTTTAACTAGATATCAAGAAATTAAGAGCAGAAAATAAGACTATAGCAAACTATGTTACAAAACGTGTCACATCAATTAAAAATATTTTTATATTATAAAATACATCTTTTCAATTCTTTGTTTCAGTATTTGTAGATAAAGTAAAGATTTTCCTGTTTTTCTTAATTCAGGTTTACGTTTAAATTTGGCGTTACGTTAATATTTGTTCAGGCTTACTTTAAAAGCCGTATTCATAAATCAAATTTAAGTACAGCAATATCAGAAATTATTTAAATTTCTTTTCTTTTAAGGCTTTCACTCTAAATTTTAAAGCCTTCAGTTATAAGTTTAGCGCATAATAATCTTAAAAATCCAAAAGGCATGTCAGATAGTAATATAAATTTTCTTAATATCATTTAGATAAAGTAATGTGTCATGTTCACTCAGATAGCATATCTACAGAACTGTCTGGATGTCGAATAAGAGAGAAGTATTTTTTAAAAATATAGTATATTTCAGAAATTAAAAGCAACACAATAAAAAAACCTCTTCTTTAAAGCCAATTTTTTTCCGCTAAAATTGTTATAAGAAAAGAATCTCATGCTACTGTTTTATCACAAGCCCGTTTATTTTCAAATAACTATAAAGACAGCTGGAACGCAACGGTTATTCTAGACATTCGTGTTAGTACAGCTGCAAAGAAAGATAACCATGAATGTATGTTCAAAGTTTAAACATAGTATCATGTTAATACCAGCAGCACTATGCAGAGCATGCATTAAAAAAATGGTCATTTACGTTCACATAACATGTTGTAAAGCCAGTATGCCGCCAGGTTATAAAATACAGACTATAGACGGTTCAGATTCCGCTAGCAAATTCTAAGTAGACGTTGTGGTTTCTCCCCTATGATATTCCTGTCACGTACTCATCGTACTTTACTTGAGCCAACAGAATTTGTTTTGATGACGAGCGGAACACAGTGTTCATGGACATGATTTAGGATGATTTTAAAGCAAATTCATCAGCTGTTTATTCTAAATTCAGATTTGAAAAAGATCAAAGTTTACTAGATCATAAAAGATTGTAAAAATAAGGATTAGAATGAATAAATGATTTTTTTTAAAAAAAATAAACATACTTTGCAATCTCTCTCGCTCTCTCTGTTGAAAGTCATTTCCAACTTAACGCTAAAATGTAATTGAAAAAGAAATGGCAAACCGGATTCCACCAGATTTTAATAATCTCAAAATATTTCTTTTAAAATATATAATCAAATAATTCTTAAAATAATTAAAATTTTAAATTGTATATGCTTCAAATAATTTTTCTGGGACGAAGTTTATGTGTACTATGTTATGTCATATATATATATAACTAGAATCAAAGATATTTCCTTTTCAGAATTTTTGTGTTATCTTCTTTTATTCGTTTTTTGTCTCTATACAATGTTATTTCATTGTAAAATAACATTTAATATAAAATGGTTTTACCTTTAATAGTTCCAAAATATTCATTTGGAATTTGGCTGGAAACATTTATCTCCCAAGATGTGGTTCTATATCTAATAACTTTTCTCACTTCTTTTGTTCTCATTTCTTTTCCTTTTTTTACATTTTTCTCCAGCAGAGAAGAGAACCATATATCTTACACCCAAGTACCTTCCCGCGGTAGCTGGTTGTGCCTTGGGGGTTGGACAACCCCCCATGACCTCTCCAGATCCATCTGATGGGGGTCAACCCCACGCCCAATTACAATACAAATGAGTTGCCTCCTCGTGCTATTAGACAAAGCTTAAAGAGGCATCCGGTGCAGATCCAATAGCGATTTCTTTTCCCAGACAGCAGGTGGGTTTGATATCTGAATTAGAAAAATTGCCTGCTTTCTTTTTTTTAACCTCTTTTTCATTTTTATTTAGTTTCAACCATCTATCACACGAACTGGCCGATTCCTGCCTGTTTCACTGCCTGGAATTGATTCGGAAGAACAGTGGTTCAAATGGAATTGTATTCACTTGTTTTGAAAGCAATCTATCAAATATTTTATTCTTAAAAATAAAACCTACTAATTTTGTTAAGTTGATGCAGTATTTTTGTAAACAAATTGTCTTGAACTTTGCTGCTGCTATATACATATATATATATATATATATATATATATATATATATATATATATATATATATATATATATATATATATATATATATATATATATATATATATATATATATATATATATATATATATATATATATATATATATATATATATATATATATATATATATATATATATATATATATATATATATATATATATATATATATATATATATATATATATATATATATATATATATATATATATATATATATATATATATATATATATATATATATATATATATATATATATATATATATATATATATATATATATATATATATATATATATATATATATATATATATATATATATATATATATATATATAATATATATATATATAGTATATATATATATATATACACATATATAAATAATATATACATATATATATATATATATATATATATATATATATATATATATATATATATATATATATATATATATATACATATATATATATAATATACATATATATACACATATATAAATAATATATACATATATATATATATATATATATATATATATATATATATATATATATATATATATATATATATATATATATATATATATATATATATATATATATATATATATATATATATATATATATATTGATATATATATTGATAGATGTGTGTGAGGGCGTGCGTTTATTGCTAGTTTTTTACACAACATCAGAATTTGTCATTTATCATTTTTATTACTTGTATTTATTATCAAAATATTTCGTTAAGTATAAACTGTTACCTATAAATTTAATATTTAATGACTCGTGAATTACACTTTATCATCAAAATAACATTAATATTCTTTTGTAATAGAGGTATCATATAAATAAACTAAAAATATAATTTAAAAAAATAAAAAGGCCATTACATAAATTTTTTTCTTGAAGTTGAAACACTCTTTGTGTATCGTAAGATTAACTCGCGCTCGAACATTGCACTTAATTAAGAAAAATATTTATTCTCGTTTTGCCAGATTTCCATGATAAATCCTGTGTCACGTAAACATTGTGCAAACAAATAATAAATAAAGATTGAAAGGGAAATTAAATTTCTCTATCCAAAAATAAAAAATTTTCTGGCATAAATATTTCAAGTTTTTAAAAATTTGTAAATAATTTAAATTTTATATTTCTAGATTTATAGATTTGAAAATACGAAATTTTTCTATCAATGCATTAAAATACGAATCAAGCTGTCAATTTATCATTCATAATGATTTTTTGCTTCTAACTTTTTATAGCAAGAATTTATAGAATTATTTTAAAAATTATGAATTTTAATTTGCATAGACTATTTTATTTTTTTATTTCAATCAAGCACCAGTAAATGCTTCTCATTTAATTCTTAATATATGCATAACGATTCTATAATTAATAAGCTTTATTTTGATAAACCAACCAACCATAGGGCTTATTTTAACAGCAGGAACTGTATATAATACATTTGATTTCTTTCTGGGTGCTTTAAAATTTTCCAGGTTTCTTCCTTTTCGACATGGGAATGATCTTTATCGAGGAATAATCCTGCTAAAAAGCGAAAAGCATCGGATGATGGTCGTTGGCAGTGATTATCCGCTTCCCGGTATCAAATTCATTTATGATATATAGTCTAATTATATTAAAAACCTAATCTATTATATAATAGTGTATAGAAAAACTGAACTATTGTAATTAATTTTTATCTATGAGGGAAATATATTACAATAGCGAAATTAATAGATGTCTTATTAACAGCAAGTGCAATTAATAAGTGTCTCATTAACTTGGCCTATATTCAATTGTTTTAAGTCTTGTGAATCTGAACTGAAATGGAAAGTTAATTACAAATACATTTAATGGAAATAAAATTTAAACAACGCTCTGCATACCATATTTATTTTCATAGTTCTCATACTTAATTTAATCTTATTTGGAAAGAAATTTTTTTACTTACGTGAAAGTAGATTATTATCATTATTAGTATCCATATACTTTAGATTATTAAGATCAGTATTGTTGAGATTAATGCTGTTATTACTATCAGTACTATGAATTATTATCATTATTACCGTCCATACTGTGGATTATTACCAGTCGATGATAAGTATCATTACCTAATACTCTGCCGATTATCAATACTAACACCATTTTCACTGTTGTTCACAACCATTATAACTATCCGTCCTCTTTGGATCATCTTTATTACCGCTGTCACACATGTGGATTACTGCTATTATCTACACTATCAATTATAAGTGTTATTAGTATTAGAACTTTGGATTATTATTAGTCAGAGAAATTATAGAGAGCAGTTTAATTCACGCGATACATTCAAAGACATTAAGAATTTTGGAAAAAAAATTATATCTGTAAACAAAAAATTTCATTAAATTCAATACTATTTTCTAATTACATATACATGCTTCGACTTACAACGCATCTCAACTGCAGATCCAACTACAAAGTATCCGACGGTAATGAGAACAAAATATCACATGCCAAGGGAATATTTGGTAAAATTTTACCTTGGCGAAATTTTCAAAAAGTCGCCAAGAGTGACCGTATGACGAATTTCCGATCGGGAAATACGATGGGAGGAAAATGGCTGAAATAGTGACAAATATTTCATACATTGTTGGTATCTAACAATATGATCTCAACTAATTTTACAAAATGAACAAAAAACGCAGATTTATAGATTTCAAACATCAATGGTAAAATAATAAAGTTGATATGTTAAATTATCCATAAAATTTTTTGATTAAATTTTATATTAATGAATTTAAATTGCTAAATATATTCATGAGAAATTAATGGCAAATAGGGTTGCCAAAATACTAGTTTGCCGGGTTTCCAGTAAAAATATTCACCAAATTTGGCGCCAAAAAAAGCTTTAAGGGTGACCATACTGTAAATTCGATCCAAATATTTCATCACCATACTTATAAAATGAAAATATGAGCGTCATAAACGGATAATAATTGCTACAAGATGTATCAGAATCATTATTATTTAAAATTGTGCTAGTGATGAATGATGCAAATAATATTTTAGAAATATATGTATTGTACCAAATATATAATTAATCATAAAGTGGTTGTGTCTTCCTTTCCAGTTGAGATCTTAGCTACTTCACTTTATTACAATTCTGATTGGTTTAAAATATCCATGACATCAGATGATGTTTCATTTACGTCACACATAATTAATTACGACACTGTGTTGAGATGGCATCGTAAATCCGAAGTGTAAGCGAATTTGCTGCCAGCCTTCAAATCGCATTCTTTGAGCGGCAGCAAACAAGGCAAAGTTCAATCTAGAACGTCTGAGAATATTATCGAAGTTCATTTTGTTAATAAAACGATTACTTACATAATGACCAAAGCATTCGTTTGAGAATCTGTTTTCCATTGATTCAAGCCATTAACATGTCGGATTCAGTGTAGAATCGGGTTCCCTTTGGTTTGGTGAAAAATTTGGCATTACATCTTAGCGATAAAATCCAATTTCTGGTAACCCTATCTTTGTACACTTTTGTGAACTGACCACCTTATTAGTCAGTATTGTTGCCTATTTTGGATTCAAAATATCAAAGAATTAAAAGGTATCTGACTAAACTTTTACCAACACATCGCCAATAAAACAGAAGAAAAAGCAAAATGAAAAAGATGAGAAAAATCATCCACTATATGGTTAGTTTAAATCATCAATTAAATCATTTTTAATTTTTAAAAATTTAATTAATCATTAGAATTCTATATCAATGATTGCAATATTTGTAAGAAGTCTCCTTTAAACTTAAGGCTTAAGCCTTGCTTACGCCAACATTAAATTTTTTATATATTTCTTTTATGTTTTACTATTTTTGGCAGGAATAATTATTGTATTTTTATAAAAAATTTTTAATTAATATTCTCAGATTTTCGTAAAAAATATTCAAGATCAATGATTTTACGTTTAAAGTGACACAGACACTAAGCCTCCGGATTTGGTCAAAAAGAAGCGTAAAATGAAGGGCAAAAAGTAATGTGATATGACTGAATGTCAAGTAACGTTAAAACTAGACTTTATTTAGGATTGTAACCTTGACAGTCGTTGACACCATCTGAAAATATGCTTTGCTTGTGGAATCGTATATAATGAGCAATTTTATCTTTCAGCTGCCGCCACAGTGGAAAAAAAAGAACTGCACAGATAATCATATTAGTCAGTGTGAAGAAACCCGGAAACTGACTCTTAAAATCTGGAGAGAATAAACATGTGAAATGAAGCAATTATTTGTAAAAATTAAAAAGAATAGTTAGTCAGAAAAAAATATTAACTTTCACTTTCGCATATTTTTAAAATTAATTATTACCATTGATAATTTTGCACTTTTTCTCTGTTAATTAATAAGCCCATTCAATTACAATTAATTGTAAAACATTTCTACTTATATTATTATGCAATTAATATTATAAACTCTGTATGTGTGATGGAAGTAAAATTAATAAATTTATTGTTCTATGATAAATTCATTGCAATTTAGATTTTTTTTTTGAAAATAAAAAAACAAGTAGCCTTTATAAGTATATATATATATATATATATATATATATATATATATATATATATATATATATATATATATATATATATATATATATATATATATTCTCTATCACTTGCTTTGTTTTTCGTTAGCATGAATAGATCACGAGGAATGACAGTAATTTTATTGCAAGGGCTGCAATTCTAAACATTATTTATTAGATAAGAAAGAATCCCACAGTGTGCCTCACTAAATAGCAAGTGGTTTAGAATTGTTATTATCAAGGTTTTAAAAAATTAATCTTCGTGATGTTAATAACTAGCTACCAATTAACGTAATAATTTTAATAACTTGAATCTAATAATTTAATAATTTGACTGCATAAAAGGAAACGTGGGGTTTTAAAGTAATTATGAATATTTTTAATTATGTTTAATGGTAAAAAAATTTTCAGTCAATTAGAAGAATTAACCATTCTCAACTAATGAAAATGGTTAAGTTGGATACAATAAGTTTCTTTTCTGCATAATTTTTTAAGAAATTATTAAAAATAGTTTTATTATGAAATCTTTTTAAAATAAATAATCAAACCTGAAATAAATAAATGTGGAAAATTGAAACATAAAGTAACAAAATAAAAACAAACCTATTTAAAATCTATTCAGAAACGTTGACCATCATGAGATTTCCTTAAATTCTTTTGCACCTTCTCTGTAGAACAATCGATTAGATAATAATTTCAGTCCTATTTTTTAATACTCAGAATGGAATCCTTTTCATTACCTCTTATTTTATTGTAGTAATCTTTTTTAATTCTGTTTTCACTGAAATAATTTTTGAAACTCTCTCTCTTTCTCTCTCATCTCCTTAATGATGTTTTTACTGCCAAGTGACAATGTCGTAGCTTTTGAAGCTCGCGTCAGACAAAAATTTCCCCACGTGCGGTACAGACTATGTGAGAAAGTTATATTGGTTTTGTTATTATGTAGAAGTAAGCAATTTTTTTTTTTTACTATTTGTAATGCAGAAATTTTTGCCTATAGATAAACAATGACAATTTTACGTTAAACTTAATTAAAAACGAGCTTATAATGGAAAAAAAAAATTGGAATTTTACAAAACATTTATTAAAAGTTGCTGAATTAAATAAATTAACAAAGTCACTGCTATGTAGGGAACCACATGACAGTTGGATGCTTAATTATTAATCTGTTATGTTAATGAAAAGAAGTGGTAAATTCATTTATCCGATTTAAAAAACGATGGTATTCAAACTGAAGTCACATCTAATGCATGTAACAAATATTACGATTTTTAGCATAGCCTATGAAGGAAAACAGACCCAAAGACACTTTTGTGTTTTTTTTTTTCAGTGATATTAAATTGTACATACATATAAACAGTACGTACGATATAAATAAAAAAAATATTGTTGCGAAACTTGTGCTATTTACGAATTACCATTGATTTCCTTGATTTTCAATAACCCAAACTGAAAAGAGAATGCACGTTTGAAATAGAGTAATACACTCATTTCAAGTCTCTAAAGACCGTGGTTGTCTTGTGGTTATAGACTTTCCATCCGGAAAGGCGGAGATTGATTCCTAATGCCGCCAAAGACCCACCGAGTACATGCGATATACTTGCTCGTTAAATCTGTGGAATCGAAAGTCCTGTGGTTGGTAGTTGAGCAGTTACCATGGGTGTAATGGTCTGGAGAAAATTTCTCCCCCCTTCAGATCAATGTCTAAATTAAGAAAATGGATCCTCTGGTGGTGCCATCTATCGAAGGAGTCTTAGAATCGTATAAAGTCGTATTTTCAACTGCGAGGTGCTTTGGTTAAGCAAAAGATGGACCCTACTGGCTTAAATTCACATAGCCAACGGGATAGCAATCTCGGCTTGTCCATGTGTCATAAATATTAGGTTGGTGCGTATGAAATGTCGGATTCTTAAGTGATTGTATAAAACTGCATATCTTTCTTCAAAAGCTGTTTATTCAATCAAAGTATGCTCCATTCGATTCAATACACTTCTCCCAACGAGATTTTAAAGCGTAGATGCCTGTCTTAAAAAAATTTTGGTCTTTAGAATTAATAAACTCTGATATCGAGTTTTTTAGACTGTCTTCATTTTCATAGTGTTTGCCCCTTAAAAACAGCTCTAAATGCTTGAAAAAATGAAAATCGGTCGGCGAGAGATCCGGTGAATAGGGTGGATGCTGCAATGATGAGCATACGTTTAACCGATCCAGCTTATTTCGCTCTGTCAGTGCGTGCGGTACCCACTTGTCCATCTTCTTAACCTTGCCAATCTCAGAAAGGTGTCTCAATATCGTTGTATGGTCAACTTTCATCCTGATAGCAAGTTCCCTCGTGGATACGGCTGGATCCGCTTCCACTAGAGCCTTCAGGTCATCATTCTTCACAGACGTTTTGGGTCTTCCGCGCGGCTCATTTTGCAGTGAAAAATCGCCAGTCCGAAATTTTTCGAACCAACGCTGCACTTTCCGATCGTTAACCGTATTCTCCCCAAACGCTTGGTTTATGTTGCGTGCAGCTTTTGCAGCACTATTACTAAGTTTGTACTCATATAAGAAAATGACGCGAATGTCGGCAGAATTCATATCAGCAATAAACTCAAAAGAAATAAAAAAGGGAAGACCTTCGAGAAAACCTATTTTGCTGAAATGAGTCTCTGGCAATGGACAATACGAGTATGAATGAGGTTATGCCAGATACAAAAGTATAACGAAAACAGGGAGGAAAACGTCCGCATGTAAAGAGAATCCGACATTTCATACGCACCAACCTAATAGCAACATAACAGTCTGTAAAAGTGTAAAAAGACTTATTAACTCCATAAACATGTTATTGCTCAGGTAGCCAACTAAACGCAGTTTGACGACGACACAATATAACATCTAAAAAATTTTAAAAAGAATATTAATCGATGATGTAAGTTATCTGTGATGCTGTAAACTATCAATGATAGAATTTAATTGTTATGCTATGCATGTTATACATCAGGTAAAATTTAAATTCCAACATGAAACAAAAATCATATACATTATTGGACTAAAAGATATTCATACCATATGAAAAAATTGTATCAGTGACTGCATTTTATGTATAAAAATTGCATCTGAAAGTTAAAATTTTTATGCTGACTTAACTTCCGTAAGAAACAACACCAAGCAGTATACAACTTATTGTTTTGTTGTCTTCTCTTGTTAAGAAACAATTATTAATATTCAATAAAATTTGTATTTCTCTCTCAAATATGACGAAACTTTTCTCGGGAAACAATTTTGTGATATTATATCAAGCTATCTTTAATAAAGTATTGTATATTTTTAGCGAGATATTAATAATAAGTCTTAAAAATATTTTCTCTTTCCAAATATTGTACTCAAACTTATTTGAATTTATAGCGATCATTTTGAATTGGAGATGATAATTGATTGATTTCGATTAGAGTAGTTCTGAATGCGCAGTTTATGGACAACGGCATTTCTCCGGTAATTTGGAAATAGAATTAAATCTATCTTCCACTAATCAATTATTTGACTCAGACTATGTTTTAGCAGAGTTTATATACGTTAAATTACTGTGGTAGAAATGTTGCTCATCCAAAATGAAGCCCTTTATGGATACCAAACTGAGTTAAACATTTAAATGAGTCGAAGATCGTTTTCTGGAGAAAGCTATTGCCAATTCATGCTTTACATTTAGAATAACTTATCGAAATCAATTAATTATAATGTTTGATTTCCAATTATCCTCATTAATTTAAACAAGCTTTAAGAACAATATTTACGAAGAGAAAGTTTTTTTATCCAAGGACTTATTGATCAATTTAGCAACAATCATTAATAAAAAACTTCCAGCTTTAGCCTTTGTTAAGTTACAAGCTTTAATAAAGCATATAAATCAACTCAAACTTCAGATTATAAACTAATCATTAGAAATATAGGTAGTTTTTATCAATGTATTCAAATATTTAGAAATATTTTAGTTTAATATTTTTAAAAGAATGTTTAAGATATACTGTTTCATGACCAACTGCTCTAACCACAAAATTGTTTGTGTGCATCAAATTTTACATAAATGGTAAAAAACAAAATTTGATTATCGCCTAGATTATCGAAGGATGTAAGATAATAAAAACATACTCTCATAACATTGTATCATATATTCACTGTCTTATATAAAAATGTGGTTTAGGTATTAAATATGAGCTACCTGGTACAGAATCTTCGAAGTGCAGTGAAGATGCACTGAAAGTTTTCGTCTTTTCAGATTATGAAGATTAGCTTCTTAGATTTAGACCAAATACAAACAATGGGGTGTTGCTTTGATTTTATAGTGAAAGTGGAGCTCACACGACTTTTTAATTTAATCTAAAGTATTAATTTAATCTAATGTAAAGACATCCATACTTGGGAGCTAGTAAATAATGTAAATAAAAGAATAAAAATTTTAGAGCAATATAAGAAAGTAGTAATTTTATAAAAGAAAAATACACTGCTCAAAACAATTAAAGGATATTGTAAGTTTTTATAAAATAAAGATATAGACGAAATGTTCTTGCTGAAAATGGAAGAAGAGAATCACAAATGAAAATTTTTCTGATTTTCGAACTGTGGAGTATGCTAATTTTGAGTTCAACGTCAAAAACGTCACTTCAGCTGCAGTGAATGAAATTTGACTTTCAACTGAATAAAAGACAATGAATACAAGGATGATCGGTATTCAGTGACTGCTTTTTTTCGATGAGTACGATGTCTCAACGAAGTCATTTAACCGATTCAGAAGCTTGGAGAGTTATTGGTAGGTTAGAAGGGGTCAAACTCAAGCCGGAGTAGCGCAAGCCATTGGAGTGTTACAAAGTGTGATTTTCAGGATCTCGAATCATTTTTTTGGAGACTGGAAGTGCAGGCAGAAGACCAAGGCAAGGTCGTAAACGGACAACAACGCCCAATGAAGATCGTTATTTAGTGTTACGGCTCGGAGACACCGAAATATGAACACTACTCTTCTCCAACAACACCTTCGCTGGGCTAATGACACCACGGTTTCAACTCAGACTGTCCGAAACCGACTCCATGGTGTAAATCTGTATGTTCGCCGACCGATGGTATGTGTTAAACTATCATCAAGGCATCGTCGTGACCGCAGAGAGTGGGCAACAGAGCATGTGAACTGGAGGAGAAATGAATGGAGCAATATTCTTTTTCCTGACAAGTCCCGTTTTTCTGTTCATCTTATAATAGGCGTATTTTCATCTGGAGGGACAGTGGCAGTAGGAATAATCCAGCGTTCGTGCACGAAAGTGTCAGATTTGGCGGTGGGGGAATGTTGATGTATGGTGGCATCTCCATTGACTGGACGCGCAGACCTCTATATCGTTCGAGATGGACCTCTGACTGGTCGCCGATATAGGGATGAGATCCTCAGACCTATTTTAGTCCCTTACGCTGCAGCAATCGGAGATGACTTCATTTTAATGGACGATAACTGCAGGCCACATCGTGGTAACCTGGTGGAGGATTTCCTTTTCAAGGAAAGAATCGTACGAATGGAATGGCCAGCGTGTTCTCCAGACATGAATCCAATAGAGCACATTTGGGACGCTCTAGGAAGATGAGTTGCTGCCCACCAACCACCCCCACAAACTCTTCAAGAACTGGAAAAAGCTCTTCTGGAAGAGTGGGACAGAATATCCCAACTCGTGATTAATAGCCTCATTGACTCCATGCCTCAAAGGTGTTCAGTGTTGCTGGCCGCCGTGGAAACCATACCCCCTACTGAAAATGACTTCCTTTGAAGACAACACCTTTTCTTATTCTTTTTTCTCATAATGCAAAAATGTGTGTTTTTTTCCTTTTATACACAAATGCGCAATAAAATGCATTTTTTTCTGCCAAACATGTGTGTTTATTCTCATATAACCTACTACGCCTGTCGACCACGTATCAATTAGCTAAAAAGTTTCCCAGCCACAAGATCCACCTAAAACCGCAATATCCTTTAATTGTTTTGAGCAGTGTAGTAAATCATGGACCAGATATGAGTGGCTGATTGATGAACCAATTACATTGATGAAAAGAATGCTTACAGAAATACTTGCTAATATACATATATTATAGAGTATTTCATAAATGTACCATAATATACAATTATGCGAAATGAAAGTCTGAAGATTAAGGATGTAAGAAAATATGTGGTTCATATACTTTTTGATCATTTTGACTCATCTTCTTCTCATTTGCAACTGAAATTAAATATCTTTGCAACTATGCACCTACACAGATTAGAGTGATTTTTTTTCATTTACCACGTAACTTGAGACGCTATATTTTTCTTAATTAACACACAAGATTGTGCAAACAGTAAAATATGCAGGACGCACTTGACACAGGATGGGGGTCAACTTTTAAATGCTCTAATAACAAACTGGGCTAATTGCACGAATTTGAAACTAAATTAGCAGGGCTAGAAATAATTATATTTTGGAGCCTTTCTCATTTTTTTCACGATGCGTATTACTGTGTTACCAGATGAACATTCAGAAAATCACTGGCGGAAAAAATAAATGTCATTTAAAAATGATGGACGAGCGCGTGGCTCAACATGGCGTTGTCTTTTTCGTGTCCTGACGCTGGAGACGGAATCAACGGCCTATTTGTTCTAGAGTTCATTTTATTTGGAAAAAAGAACACGAAAGTGTATTTGGACAACCGGAAATGTCATCTCCGAATCTGTCTGAGACCACGTGATGCCTGGAATCGGTTGCAGGCACAGTTTTGATTTTTTTAACTAAGAATATCTTTGTTGAAGATCAATTACGCAAATGTACATTCAAATTGATAAGAAGTAATTAATATTGTGTTTATGATTACTGATTCTAGAAATATCATACCCGTATGCTCTTATCGAAAATATAAGCAATGTTAAAAGCTATGCATGCGATTTTCGTACATGAAATTTCAAAAAAAGAAGTTTACATTTTATTATTAAAGCAATGGAATCAAACGATACCGATCATGTAAGTATTACCATTTTCGTCAACATTGAACATGTGATTCAGTCCTAACATTTATGTATCTACGTCTTTTGATGTTTTATTCATTATTTCAGAGACTAAAAATGTTTAAGTTATATTAAGTATAGTGAATTTTCATAATTACTCTGTCAACCAGAAAAATTAATATTTTCTGCTTTGGGCAGTAGAAATAAGAATGATTATTGATTATAAGGGTAAAAATGTGTTGACAAAATAATAGAAACAAACATAATCTGTTTTTATCTCTCTCCCATTAATTCGGGTAATAATAATATTGGCGCGATATAGAATAAGATAAAATAGAAAATAATTTTCAGTGAATTAATTAGAGAATCAGCTCCACAGTAAACAAGGCTGATTAATTCTAATTAATTGAACTCATGGATGGCAGAATTTATTGGTAAATGCGTGTGTGTATGAGAGTATGAATAGTTTTCTATTCAACTCTTGGTTCTAGAAATCGTTCTATTCATCTATTGGTTCTTGAACTCGTTCTGTTCAACTCTTCGTTCTAAAAATCGTTCCATTTATATAATTCTTGGAGCTAGATATCATTCCAACTATCCAACTGTTAGAAAGTTGGAAAGATTTCTTATGCATAAATTTATACGGATATTTTTCAAAAAAGCAAAATTCAGTTGTCACTCCAGTGCAAAATATATGCTTTATTAAACTTACAATTATATTCGTATTTTTAAGAAAAAATTATAAAAATAAAATTGTGGTATCTTTTAAATAAAAATATTCATATTGTTAATATGTGTCTAGGGAAATATATAAAAAAGCTAAGTTGACATATTAAAAAACTATAATAAATACTTTCAGAATGCTGAATTCGCAAGATACATTTATATGATTAATTCATAATGGGCATATTATTCATTTTGTTGAAGACCAAATCTTTACTGTATTGTTAATTACCAAAATTAACTTAATTTTACCTCTCAATTTTAATTAGCATATAGACCTTATTACTAATTTGTGCATATGTCTTTTCAATTAGTATATATGTCTTAATAAAAAAATATAATTACAATAAACTTTTTGTTGATTGAGAAATTGAATCATTTAACTATATTTAACATGAAATACATATCTTACCTTTATCGATAACTTTAAAATGGAAAACGTCACTAGTGGCATTACTTTCTGGATTAAGTATGTAAAAGATACGCATCTTGTTTATATCATCTATAAAATAAAACAATGAATTAAACCACAGAATGATAAATAAAAAAATTCCATACCCAATTTAGAGCAAATTTGCACATTGTATATAAGAAAAAGTAATTAAATGAACTATACAAAAAAGGAAAAAATTAACTAGTTGAGTGTAGAAATACACTTACTTTTTGTTCGAATGTCACAGATAATAATTAAACAAAAAATAAACAAGTTTCATTTCATTTCAAATTTTTACAAAATATTTCAGTAAGTAAAATTTACATTTCAATGAGAAACCCCAAATTTCGGAATGTGTTTTCTTCTTATGTTGACTTCACTAATCCAGGGATCAACATATTTCGAAAATATTTTTCATGTGTAAAAATACAGTTTTTATAATAAAAAATGTCATATAAATAATAGGGCTTCATTCACAGATATTTCGTTTACTTTTAGTGCTTAATACTTTTTCAATATTAAAATATGTATAAATTTTAATTAACTGGAGGCCATATTATTAAAAATTGCAAGACAGAAATCTTTACATTATGGAAGAGGCAGTTAGAAATTTTAAGAAATCGCAATAGTGATTTTCCAAGTTATTTCGCAGGCAAAGAGAGAGGAAAATTAGTGATATATATTAGAGCGATTTCCATTAATCAAGAAGCGGAAATCACTTCATAGGAAAGAGAATTAACGAAAATATAAATCAACCCCATAATTCATGAAGGAAATATCGATATTCCTTTTATTTCTTAAGGAATTAATTATGACACAATCATTCTTTTATGTTTATTATTTACTAGAAATGAATATAATTTTGTTCCAATAATAATTAATGTCATACTATATATAGTACCATAATAATATCTAGAATTATATTTGTAATCTCTGTGATCACGCTTATATATCGAATAAAAATCCTAAAATATTACTTGACAATAATTTAGAAAAATTAAAAGGGTATGAAGCATTTTTTTAAAAATTGAGATATATCAAATTCATATTTTATTAATCGGTTGCTAGGATATTGTGTTTATTGCTAGTATTGCATTTTTATGCTTACCCTCAAAATAACACACCTTCGCTTTCCAGAGTTCGATTTCTACAAAATAAAAATTGTGGGAAACTAATTAAAATTAAGCTTCAGTTTCAATAGCTACAAGAAACAGTAAGATGCATTTGTAGCAATGAAGCTCTGATTTAAAAAATAAATAAGCTATTTGAAATCTAAAAATAAAATTTATGCATTGTAAAGCATAATTTATGCAAATCTAAGGGCAGAAGTATTTTAGAATTTTCACGGATTCCACTTCTAATTTCCTAAAAATGCAAATTTAAATGAATATAGTTTCCCTTTTAGTGCTATATTATTTTTATAAAGATTCTAATTTTGTAAATGGAATCACTCAAAAGTCAAAGTTTATTTGAGATTATTGGTTTATCTGATCAATCCATCGCGACTTGTTAATTTTTTTAGAATCATCAAAATCCACTTCTAATTATAATTTTTATTCTGTAAAAAATATGCGTTTTAAATGTTATTTTACACAAAATTGCACTTAAAAGTTGATGCCATTCAAAAGAAGCTAATAACAGTATTTAATTTGAATATTAGCACTAGTACTGGACAGTATTTTAGGATTCATCCTATACCATGGATATATTTCTAAAAATTCAAAACAAAAAACCTTATTTCTTTCGAAAATACATTCTACGGAATAGAAAAAGAACTTCTTTTCCTCTCAGAGAAGAAACGCCAGAAGTAAATAAAGTTCCATGTCAAGGAATAAAATTAAAAAAATGCCATGTCTCCGTTTTCGGACACCGAATCATAATATCCTCGGCCATAAAAATGTCACTTAGCAGATATGTTAAAAAGCATAGGTCAGTAAAACACATTTCTCTGAACAGCCTTATCGAAAGAAAGAACACAATTTTCAACAAATGTAATCTGTGTCTCGCATGCAGCAGTAGCTCGAGGGGAAAAAAATCAAAAAACTAAACTGGTAAAAAAAAATGAAGTTTATGTCAAACTGCTTTTTAGCAATCTTTCTGGGAGTCATTCTTAGCCTCGAGACTAAACTGCAGCATGTAGCAAACTCCAATATGAAAATTTTTATGATGCATTATCATAATAATATTCTGTGGGAAAATGTGACAAGTTAATTTTTTTTCCATGGTATTCTAAGAAGTTCTCTTTTTATTATGAGTTGGTAGAAGGCTTTTAATGGTGGGGTGCCTCGCTTACAAGACCACGAATACTTTATTGCAGAGAATAACATGTTATTTTTTATTTGACTTTATTAAATATATATTTTAAGTTTACCTAATAAAATAAAGCCTAATTTTATTAGGCAAATGTTTACATTTACCTTATAAAAATCTTTATATTTACCCATAACTGTGAAAATCTTTACATTTAACTATTTTATATTTACTTAATAAAATAAAACCTAGTTTTATTAGGTATGCATTTTATTTAGGTTTTTCAATATATTTTACAGTTGTGTTATTAACACTGATACAGATTATTTCTGTAACAAATTTTTAAAATAAACTTTACGTTGCTTGAAAATACATATTTAAGTTAATATCCTAAAGTTTATATTTTCCTGAATTTTCATACGTATTGCAATATATAGTTTTTTAAAATATATTTTTCCTTTTATATTCTTCTATATTTTTTCATAAATGCATAATATTTTTCACATTAATTTATTACTCATTCTGTTCTATTAACTCAAAATTAAAATATCATATAAGTCATTAAATTTTAAAAAAATGCTTGATATATAATAGTATTGTTAAACCTTTTTCTTGATTTCAAGCACAAAATAATCATTCTGTTTCGTAATTTGCCAAGATTAATACTTTACAAGAAACTGCAATGTAAATGAATGCTCATTCATAAAAGTAAATTAAGGTACTTAAAATTCTAATCAATTAATAAAATATATATCTTTAAAGCAAAGTTAACATAGTAAAATTACAGATGAAAATTAATTTTGTTTTAAAAGAATAATTAATGCCTTTACATATTTCTCGTAATAAACATAAAATAATTCATATGAATTCAAGGAAGAAGCATGAGTATATCTTCTTCTTCAACATTTATTAAATATTCCTTTTATATAAGTCATTTATTAACTAATATTAATACATGGGTATTAATTTAATCTCTCCCTTGTGCTCAAATAGATAACTTTTAATAGCTATAACTATTACCTGAGGATTGTTTAATTTTTAAACCAAGTTATATATATATATATATATATATATATATATATATATATATATATATATATATATATATATATATATATATATATATATATATATAATATATATATATATATATATATATATATATATATATATATATATATATATATATATATATATATATATATATATATATATATATATATATATATATATATATATGTATATATATATATGTATGTATGTATATAAATTTATTCAAAGGAAAAAAAAACTATTTTCAAAAGGCATTCGTTATTTGAAAGAAATATTTTACATATAGAGGTATTTAAAGTTACAGCAATGGACTTTTCACAAATGCGTAGCTAAAGCTAAACTCTGGGGCACGATATATCGACGCACTGAAGGGATGAGTCGACCTAGCCCAGCCCGAGGACCGAACCAAGAACCTGTGCCTCAGGAGCGTGAAATGCTACAACTAAGTAACCAGGTTTCACATCACTGTGTAGCTACTTTATAAATATGTAAAATATTTATATAAATATTCTTCGTAAAAACGTAAGATTTTAACAAAGACTAGCTTAGAAAGCATAATTATGTCTGCAACATAAATAAAAATGGAAATAAATAGATAACTGTAAAATGGGAGGACTAATATTACACCAACAGAAGAGAAGCAAGTATTAAAAGAAATGGAATTTAAAGTATTAAAATATGTATAATTGATTTTTATAACACATTTCTTAAGAGTCCATCTGACCTTCACCAAAACAGCCATTTTTCTATTTTTTCAGAGTTACAAATTAAGAACGATTTTACAAGAATAAATTTAGTTCAAGAAAATCAACCAAAAGAATTGGGAGGATATTGCAGTGACCACCTGGCTCAATCCATATATTAAGAAATTTAAATTGATTTTTGTTATCTGTAAAAAAAATATCGAATATAAAGTGTCTGCTGAGTTTTGCAAGCATTTGGCGATATTTGAGCTTAGCATTACCAAACATCGCCAATAATTAGAAATAGAAGTGAAACTGAATATACATTTTAAGACATTCAGCATTGAGATGATTAAATAATTTAATATATAAACTATTAAATTCGATAATAATGAATACTGTTTTACATATGATTAAATGAGTTGATTGTGGTCTATATCTGCCCAACCAATTATCTAATTAATTTCCCTCAAACAATTAAGTATAAATGTGGAAAAAAATTGAAAAAAAAAACTATTATAGTCTCTGTAAAATTCATTACAGGGAAAAAGATTAATAGTTTTCATGCAACTTATAGAAAAATACTAAAATCTGAGTAACTGATATTAATAATAAGTGTAATAAATCAAAATAGATTAAAATATAGACATCAAGAGAGCAGCCAAGAGAATAATAATAAAAACAGGGAAAAAATAATAAAACTATTAAAGGTAAAGTATTCATTCAATAAAATAGCGGTAAAAATAACAGCGAAATGAATTTCTTTTTAATCTACTGCTGGAAGAAAAAAATTTGTGGATAATGATTCAGTCACGAGCAAGAAACGTGCTGAAAAGTGAATAGGATCGCAGAAAAACTATAAGCTCTTAAAACCTCAATTACCTCAAAAATTTAATTTCCAAGAAAAGTAAAAACAATATCTAATTTTAATACCTTTTTTATAATTATCTCTTACAACGAATCAAAAAAGTAGCAAAAAACATGATAAAAAAATTTTGTGTATTATTTAATTAATTAAATATATTTCTCTTGCTGAGATTTTTTCTCTTATTAATATTAAGACTTTTTTTTTCTATAAAAATTTTACATATACTTTGATACTATGTGGAGAGTATTTAAACGACCAAGGCCCATTATAAGGCATTTTAATATCTTGCCTTTCGCTAGTTCTTTTTATAGATAGCAATCGTGTTTTCACGAGTAGCAAGGGAGAAAACCAGGAAAGCTTTCAAACATCCATTCCGTTTGATGCGTATACACAGAAAACGGAAACGCCGCATCCACTTCCCATCACTCAACAGTGATTGGGATCGAACCTGGAACATTATGACCCAAAGAGAGCTATTCTACTACTAGGCAAAAAAATAGTCTTTACCATACGCTTATACAATAATTTATATTTTACAATTTTAATAATTATCATTTTAATTTAATTAAAAAAAATGAATTCAGTAATTATTTACTGCAGCCAATTTTTATTTCAGCTGTTAAGGCACAAACATGAAACACATTGTTTTTAAGTAATAATTCAAAGAGGGAAATGCTAAGGGAATGTTTAATTAAATAACCAAGCTTATTTCACCTTTTGTAATTGGATTACATGAAATAACTTAGAAGATTCGATTTAGGAAGAAGCCAGGCCATTTAAAATGTGATGCAGAGTAACCGTCTCTTGCAGTCACCCCTGACTGTGAGTTACTGTAAATCCCGGAATCACAGCATTAATGTCAACCTACAGTAGCTATTCAGATTGTAGAGGGAAAAGCTCTTCCAAAAGAGGGAATACCTCATGCAAATTTAATGCAGTTTTCTGGCGACAGGGGATTATTATAACAGTATTTGTCGTGGTTGCTATGAATTACAGTAATTCATTTCCTACCTTGGGTTATTTTCATAACTTTAATAAAGTGAAGGAAGTGAATAAATTTAGAATATTTTAAGCAATAGCATAATTCTTAAAAAAAAAAATTACTTAAATATTTTTCTATTGTTTATTGATATTGCAAGGTTAGCTTCTCTGAGTTGTTTTTTGCAGGGAAATATTTTTAAGTGCAGTTAAAAAAAATAGTGACGTCTATTTTATATTTTCTTTGTTTCAAAATCATAATTACGTAAAAATTATGATTCAATATAAACTGCGATAATAACCTTTTTTATTGAAAAAATACTAAATTAAAAATCTAAACTAAACTCCATGGCACGACAGCCCATGTGGGCCAAGGCCTACAGTGCCCATAACTGTTTTCATGACCGAGGGCCCTGGGGAGCGAAGCCTATGTCCCAGTTAGGTAGTCAGCCTAACCTAAGACCCCCAGTGTTTAGTTCCCAAGCATGTTTGGTACTCAGTTAATCGACCCACCGAAGGGATGAAAGGCTGAGTCAACCTTGACCAGCCCGTGGATCGAACCTCGGACCTGTGACTTTGGAGCGTGAAAAGCTGCCACTAAGCCACCGGGCTTCTAAATTAAAAATCTACTCATCTTATAAATAATTGATGACAATATTTCCTTCAAAATATTATGTCTCACAATTTTCATTACACGTAAATACATTTAAAAAAATAAAATAAAATAAAAATAAAAAAATATAAAAAATTCACTCGGAACAAGATTTAAATTTGAAAAATATAAGAATTCAAAACAAGTTCTGATGGAGAAAATGGATCATTAATATATATTTAAAAAATCATGAATTTTTTCTTATGTACCAAAATCTAAAAATTATCATAGTTAAAAATTGTCTGTTATAATATTTTTACATTTGAAGATCAGAGCAACTTTTTGATGCTTAATATTAAATTTTAAACTAAGCTCATGGCATGACACTCCATATAGGGTCCAACAGTGTCCATGTCTATTTTGTTTACCAAGGACCCTGGAGTTATATCTCCCGGTTAGGTAGTCAGCCTAAGGCGATACCCCTAGTGTTTAGTTCACAAGCATGCTTGGTACTCAGTTTATCGATCCACTGAAGGGATGAAAAGATGAGTCGACCTTGCCCAAGCCGAGAATCGAAGCTCCAAACAGTGTCTTGGGAGCCGAATCTCTATTACTGAATATTAAACTTTATGCGTATTAAAATTTTAAACATTTTACTTTAAATCCCTTAAATGCGATATTTTTATTAAAATTCAATTTTATCAGAAACTGAAATCAATCTCTATTGACAAATCTGTGTGCGGCATACGTTAATAGCTGTTGGATTTTCCTCTTTATCTTCCATCAAATATATTCAATTTAAATCTAAGATTCATCTTTAATCCTTTATTCTTTGATAAACGCATAAGTTAAAATTTAAAAAAAAAATAAATAAATAAACCTTGAATATAACAGTTCCTTGTAATTTTTCCGAGAAAATTCGTGAACAATAATTGGAAGAACAGTATGAAATTTACTAGTTTTTAAATCTACAACCAGAAAATTTATTAATTTTCGTTATATTTGTTGGGATTTCTTTTGTATTCATAAAAAATAAATTTCAAAATCATGAAATAATGCAAGAAAAAAATAGTTTTTTTAAATGTGGAATATTTCTTTTCGCCCCAGCCTTATCGATACATGCAAAGAAAAACATACAGCAATTTTAGAGTTTTAAGGAACCACGCTTGGCATTTAACTTCATTTTAAAATAGTTTTTTTGTTATTTGGATAACACCAAGTTATTGTTCTGAGGCATTTTGTCATGTTCTTTTAATCGTTTATAAAAAGAGTTGCCAAACAATTTTTGGCATATATTTTTTCAGTATTGCGTTTGTTAATGGCAAACAACATTTCATGTCCACATTTCGTTACACCAGTAAATTTTATTTTATGCCCACATTCTATGTGTAGCTGCCACGGTATGGTTTTCCCCACGTAATTGTTTTCTCCCTTAATTTTTTTCGAACACAGTGTCCCTTCTTTTCATCACTATTTCTATCAATCAGAAGATCTAATATTACCACTAGAGATATCATCACATTTAAATCATTTTGCCATCATTTAATATTACCAGATGATACTATCAGTTAATTTCATCAGTAATCACAAAACAGTAAGATTCCCCATTCCATATCATATAGCACTTCCTCTCTGTCTCAGTTATATCTTAATAATGAACGAAACAAATAGCTGCTGGAAAAACTGGGACTCATAAAAAAATTCAATTAACTAGTTCACTGTGGCACATTTAAGAAGTCAGAGAAAAAGAAATCACAAATGGTTATGGGGTTTGTTTTGCCGATTAAAATGCCGTGGAGAAAAAAAATCATTTAATGGCGTAATAACAGTCGTTCTGCTGCAAAAGAGCATAAAAATATCAAAAGTAAGATTTGTAACTGCCCAATTAAATGCCATTTTCAGTAGTCCAGATTTGCGAAAGAGAATAGGGGCCTTCTTTTATAACTCTTTCTCATTAACGTCTGAATAGATGATTGCTCACGCTAGAGTAAGTTTCCTTTTTTTTAATCTGCTTGTTTTAGCTTTTCATTCACATTGTGTGCTACCGAAAAAGGATGAATGACACTGTCATGCCGATCTCAGACGATAACTGGCTGTGCGAATGAGACTATCTTATCATACGGGTCGGCTCGTTAAGATAGGTGGCGAGAGGAATGGCGCCTGGGATTAGGTGTCACTTTTGGGAATTGCTATTATACAAGGGTGTATTTTGGGATTCGGCAATGTTTATGATGTGCTACTTCAAAATTCTTCTTGGGTCAAAGCTTTGGTCAAGGTTGGTTTACGTCAATAAGACCTTTGGGGCCTTTTATTTATTGTTGAACTGCACGTTGCTTGGAAATAGATATATTCATTTTCAGAACCATAGAAAAGTTGTGAAATTCAGATTTTGTGACTCACCCGAGGAAAAATAATCTACGAACAAATATAAAATAATTGCTCATTTCACAATTTGATATTAGGATTTTCCTTTCTAATTATTCGCTGTCAAAATTTATTAAAGTATTTACTGAAAAAAGAAAAATTTTTGTATTTATTCTTTACCTCATTAAAAAGAACATAATTTTACTAGAAGAATTAGAAAGAGTACTTTGAGGAATAAAGTAATCTTTGAAGTGTATTCAATGTCATCACATTTTGCCAATCAAAAAAACATTTTTGGGGGGAGGGGACTCAAAAGTGAATCTTAAAAAACTTAACAAAAATGATTAAATATTAGTATTGAAATTGAAAATATTTTATTTGAATTATTTATCGTTCCTTAGTAGTTTTGCGAAATTCTATTAAGTATGTTTGATGAATTCTAATCTAAAGTAATCTTTTAAGTATTACATGCTATAATATTTCGCCAATCAAATTCTCAAATATTTTTGAGCTCAAAAATAAAAGCGTTTTACAAAAATTTAACCTTTACCTTTTCCATAGGATTTTACTAGCTTTTATTATAAATTTTAGAAGAAAAAAATTAATTTTTCTAATTTGTATACTTTTTAAAACAAAATTGGAGTTATAAACTTTATTATTAAAAACTTTATTTAATAAAAGATTTCATTTTTGGGGGAAACTGAGATTGAAGTTACTTAAAAAAAAAAACATGAGTTTTCACCTAGTAACTTCAATCTCTCTCAGTTTCCCCAAAAAAATCAAATCCTTTAAAAGTGAAACATCAAAACATGTGATTTTTTTAATTAAAGTTTTGAATTCAATGGAAATATTGTTAAGGGGAAAATTATAGAGAAAATAATTTAGAGTTATAAAGATTTACCTTGCGTGAAATTCGCCACACTTTGGTTCCCCAAGTCTTCATTTATAATAATTCCATGTTTCGGTAATGTTGTAATCACATAGGTCAACTCCGCTACCGGACTATCTCTGTCGTCTGCTTGAAGAATTTTATTTGTAAACCGAAAACCCATGTTTCCATCTTCCAGAGCCCTGATGGAAGTGGATCCTCGATTCATACTCAAACTTGGAATGATATCATCAACTGGAATAATTGAAATCTGCATTGTTACCGGATCTCTATGAAGTGTTACAGTGTCCGGATGCACAAAAAAGTCAACATGCTTTCCATCAGAAAC
The DNA here is from genome assembly GCA_037975125.1 of Latrodectus hesperus. Classification (NCBI taxonomy): domain Eukaryota; kingdom Metazoa; phylum Arthropoda; class Arachnida; order Araneae; family Theridiidae; genus Latrodectus; species Latrodectus hesperus. The sequence continues at coordinate 13,784,172 of CM075852.1, read as the reverse complement.
AATAAATGAGAATGAATCCTCTAACGTTTCTGAACCATCATGGTGATAAGTTATCAAGTTCTCAGCTATATCTGCCATTGTGAATTCCATTACTGTTGTTGACTCTTTGTACATAATTTTGCCGTGTATAGGCAATTGTGTGATACTAAATTTAATCTTCTCTTTAATCGTATCAATATCTTCAGCTTTGAGCTCGAATGGCGTTATCAATCTTTTCCCGCCTTCTTTAACTCGCAAAAGAGAAGTGTGAACTATGGGTTTCTTATTATCCACTTCATTTATGGAAATTCTAAATGTTCTATATACAGAATTATATCCGTCACTGACTTCGAATTCAAAACTATCCAACTTGCTTTCATCATCACTGGTGTGGACATAAAATATTTTGCTTCCGGCCAAATCCATTTGAGTGAAGGAAGTTATGGGAATGCCTGGAAAATCGGTATTCTCAAGATGGCCTCTTGTTGGAGCTCGAGTGACGCTGAACATTAGAAGTTCGTCATCGCTGTTCAAATCTGAAGTGCTTAATACACTGGTGTCCAACAGAGCCTTACCACCTTCTGGTAACTCGACTCCTTTGCTGATAACATCTGGATAAATCGAGTCGACTCCTTCAATAGTAATCCAAAAGTAACGGTCCACATAAGGATTATAGCCATCTGTAACGTCAAATTTAATGATATCGCGTACGCCCTCTTGTCCTGAATGAGTGTATTGTATGAGCTCATTATCAATATCAGACTGAGTAAAGTTCATGCCATGAGTGATGTTATAAAGAGGCTGACCAGAAAAATCTAAGTATGAAATGTACCCGAACTTTGGAACTTGCCTAATAACATATGTAATAGTTGAGTCATCAGAGTCTAAATCTTCAGCTTTAAGCATCCGATTTGTAATGACCTTGGATTCCCCAATATTAATCTCTAATCCATCATTAATAGCCAAGCGTGGAGTTTCGTCATCGACCGGTATAATCATAACTAAAACAGTTTTCGTGGAATTGTGTACTCCGTCTGTGACAGTCAATTCAAAGTTGTCTTTTGTAGTTTCACTATCATCATGCTGATAAACTATTGTGGATCCTCTTGTGATGCGTTCAAGGGTAAAATTACTGATAGCTACTGTACCAATAGGCATGTGTGATGCAATAATTCCATGTTTTGGCTCTTTAGTTATAAGAAATACAAGCTTATCTTTGGGAATATCAAGATCAAGAGCATTAAGTATTGGCAGATCAATAATTAGGTCAGTTCCTTCCATGACTATAAACTCCCTCATGTAAATTTCTGGAACTTCGTCATTAGAAGGTTCAATTTTAATCTGAAACATTTTCACTGGAGAGGAGTTTTGACCATCCGAACAACTGATGGAAAATTTATCTTCTGTTGGCTCTAATCCTTTATGGATGCTTTGAACATAGCTTATGTAATTATCAATTATATCTGACACTGAAAATGCAGTTACTGGAACACCAATACGAGGCCTTTCAGATCCTGGAGAAGGTGAAAAATTCTCTATATATCCATAAGTAGGCTGATCTTGGATTGTACATAAGATATCTTCATCAATTGTATCAGCATCTGTAACATTGATATAAGAAGAAGTAATTAAACTTTTTTGTCCTTCTACTACTTTTAACGTTTCATTTATTTCAACATTAGGGGAAGAATTATCAACCGGTGTGATAACAACTGTGACATGGACTTTATCCACAGCATTTCCTCCAACAATCCAATCATTCGACATGTCTGAAACAGAAAGATTGAAAGAATCATACAGAGGATCATGTCCGATTTCCAGGCCATTGTGTTGATAGAAGACACGTTCATTTTGTAAATCTTCTTGCTTAAAGCGATCAACAACAATTCCGTTGACTTCAATAGATCCTAATTCTGGTAGATCACTTATTTTAAAAGTAATCATTCGATCATCTGTATCTGGATCCGAAGCCTTAATTACGTCATTGGTAACTGCAATGCGGCCACCTTCTTCAACAGTTAATTTAAAACCAAGTGTTCCAGGAGTAAGTTCAAGCTTTGGAGCTTCATCGTCTATGTTCTTGATATCTACATGAACTGTAATTGGTAAAACATGAACTCCATCAGTAATTTCTAAACTGAATTCATCTTCATTTGCCTCAGCTCCACTGTTGATGTAACTTACAATTCCATTATTAATATCATGCTTAGTAAAAGTATCTCCATTTGCCATTTCTAAGGTACCTATTTGTATGGTACCATGCTGAGGAGATTTTGTAATGGTGAAAGTTAAGAAACTTGGATCAGTGTCCTCATCAACAACATCTAAAACATCTGGAGTAAGTGTAGCAAAACCATTTTCAGAAATTTCAAGGCCTTTATTAAAGACGACTGGTGGCTTGTTATCAACTGGTTGAAGCAGAATGACGAATTCTTGATCATGGATGGCATTTCCTGCTTTGTCTTTTACATCGAATTGAAACTGAATTAACCTGGGTATCATACCTAGTTCAATATTCGGTGGCTTATAAGCAATTTTGTGATGATTTATTTGAGCCTGACTGAATTCAGAAACTTCAACATCAGGATTCTCAGATAAAACGATTTTTCCAGGATTCAACGGATTATTCTCATCAGTATCAAAAGGTTTTTTTGTTAACGTGATAACTAATTCCCTATCACTTGTTTCAGAATCGATATATCTGAGATGTTGCTTAGTGATATCCGTCAATTGAAACTCTTCTACTGTCATTTGTAGGGGTGTTCCTGGATATAATTCAGGTGGAGAATTATCAAGAGGCATTATTCTTATAATGAATTCCTGAATTGGGGATTCGTTGGGAGGAACATTATCATCACTAAGCTTAAATCGGAGGACTTCTGTTACAGGAGAAGAAACATGCTGACCTGAGTGCCTATAGAATATATTGCCTTCGATTAGGTCTTGTTGGGTCCAAAATGAAACAGGTTTCTCATAAAATCCATCATCATAAATCCAGTTTTCTGGATCACTTGGAATTTCCGACTGTTTTAATAGAATTTTACCATCTAAGGTATGAGGGTGTAGCAAATCATATCGGATAGCAGCATCATCACTATCAATGTCAGTAGCACTTAACACGAAAGGTGTCAATTCGACTTCTTCACCACGCGTAATAGTCAAACCTGTATTAACATTCAAAATTGGAGCATCATCATCTTCTGGATACACAGTAACTGGGAACAAAAATTCTACTTGATGCTGACCATCATTCAATCGAAAAATAATATTATCGCTATAACTATCAGTACCATCATGTTCATACGTTATAAGACCCATATCTAAATCTCCAGGAGTGAAATGTTTCACAGGATTCCCCATCAGCAATAATCGTCCATGTTTTAAACCTCCAGCCACGCTGACTATTACATCATCAATATTGTCTTCGTCAGAGATCTCCAAATTTTTTGTACTGCTCAAACGTCTCGACTGACCTTCAAACAAAACAAGACCAGCGTTCTTTGTGGCTAAAGGTGCGAGAGTATTCATGGGATTGACTACAATAGTCAAACTAAATGGATCTGAAGCCAGTCCATCAGAATCTATGACTTCCATCTCCACCAAATAGAATCGTCTGACATCTGCGTCAGATGCTGGGGGTTTATAAGCGATTTTGAGATCATTTAAGTCTTTTTGGTAGAAAGACGTTATAGGCAGGTTTTGATCATCAGTACTCACAATGGAGCCTTCGCCCTCTCTCAGTGGAGTAGTGATATTGAATATTAACTTATCTGGAGGCGTTTCTAAGTCTTCAGCAATTAATATATTTGGAGTGATGGCTGTCATAACGAACTGGTTGACATCCATCAACAGCAAGGCGCTGAAACTTAGCTGAGGCATTGTGTTATCTTCACCTTCTCTAATTCTCACCATGACTTGAAAGTACTCTTGTTTTATAAGATTTCCTTCCAGATCGCTCAGTTCCACAACCATCGGTATAAAATCTCGATTGGGAGTTTCATTTGGAGAAGTGTGTTGATACCTGTTCAAACAAAAGTAATTGTTTCACATACTGGCAATAAATAAGCCTACAATTACAAACACTGTTTTTAATACATTTCAGTGAGAATGCTGTTAAATATCATTTTTTTATAAAACTTAATTTTTCATTTCTAGAAATGATATGAAACTAAATATGTTTTAGATTTTATTAGGTTGGTGCGTATGAAATGTCGGATTCTCTTTACATGCGGACGTTTTCCTCCCTGTTTTCGTTATACTTTTGTATTTGGCATAACCTCATTCATACTCGTATTGTCCATTGCCAGAGACTCATTTCAGCAAAATAGGTTTTCTCGAAGGTCTTCCCTTTTTTATTTCTTTTGAGTTTATTGCCGATATGAATTCTGCCGACATTCGCGTCATTTTCTTATATGAGTACAAACTTGGTAATGGTGCTGTAAAAGCTGCACGCAACATAAACCAAGCGTTTGGGGAGAATACGGTTAACGATCGGAAAGTGCAGCGTTGGTTCGAAAAATTTCGGACTGGCGATTTTTCACTGCAAAATGAGCCGCGCGGAAGACCCAAAACGTCTGTGAAGAATGATGACCTGAAGGCTCTAGTGGAAGCGGATCCAGCCGTATCCACGAGGGAACTTGCTATCAGGATGAAAGTTGACCATACAACGATATTGAGACACCTTTCTGAGATTGGCAAGGTTAAGAAGATGGACAAGTGGGTACCGCACGCACTGACAGAGCGAAATAAGCTGGATCGGTTAAACGTATGCTCATCATTGCAGCATCCACCCTATTCACCGGATCTCTCGCCGACCGATTTTCATTTTTTCAAGCATTTAGAGCTGTTTTTAAGGGACAAACACTATGAAAATGAAGACAGTCTAAGAAACTCGATATCAGAGTTTATTAATTCTAAAGACCAAAATTTTTTGAAGACAGGCATCTACGCTTTAAAATCTCGTTGGGAGAAGTGTATTGAAGCGAATGGAGCATACTTTGATTGAATAAACAGCTTTTGAAGAAAGATATGCAGTTTTATACAATCACTTAAGAATCCGACATTTCATACGCACCAACCTAATACAATCAAAAACCCGCTAGATTCTCGAATTTCAGGAATACTGAAATTTTCGAATCTTACATGATATATAATAAGTATAAAATAATATTTGAATGTTGTTTCCAAAATATTTATATCGAAATTGTGGTTGCATTTATTATAAGTATATTAAGTTTTAAATCAGGCAATTATAAAGATTCATTCATTAGCTATAAACATTAGCCTTTTAGTTCTTGCTAGAGATGCGTGTAAAAATTTTTAGAACAGAAATAGTTTACTTAATGACAAAAAAAAGTTATTCATAATTTTGGCTGTTTCATATTTATATTGCTCAAACTATTCTACACATTCAATGGCATCGAAACTAATTAGCATCGTTTTTTAGTCTTCAGATGTGAACAAAAATTCAGCTGCAATATTAAATTGCAGTCTGACTTTTGATTCCAACGACAAGACAACTTGCCGAATTATTAACAAGTTCGGCCGTGGTAGCCTAGTGGTTAGGGTATCGGTCTTCCATCCGGAAGGACGGGGTTCGATTCCCAATGCCGCCAAAGACCCACCGAGTACATGCGATATACGTGCTCGTTAAATATGTGAAATCGAAAGTCCTGTGGTCGGTCGTTGAGCAGTTACCATGGGTGCAATGGTCTGGAGAAATTTACTACCCCTTCAGATCAATGCCAAAATTGAGGGAGTAGGTCCTCTGGTGCTGCCATCTATCAGAGGGTTTGAAGAGCAAAAGTTGTACTTTCACCTTCATGGTGCTCTGATTAAACGAAAGACGCTCCCAATTGACTTAAATTCGCATTGCCAAGACATAGCGAGCTTGGCTTGTCCAAGTGTCATAAGTAACAACAACAACAACATTAACAAGTTCATCCAGTATATATGACTTCAGTCTTAGAGTTAATTTTAATTTACTAATAGCGAAACAATCGAAATAATGTAAGTTAATTAAAAACTATTGATTGTGTTTTGAGGATCTTTGAGAAAAATTTAGTTACTGATTAACGAAATTATTTGATATAAATTCCAAATAGTTCAAATCAAAATCATGATCAAGTTATATAAAATATATTTAAGGTCAAAAAATTACATGTTTTTTTATGTTTTATAACTGATCACACACTATAGTGTTTGTAGTGATAAATAAACACGACAAAAAATTTAAACCGTCTTTGCTGATTTTGCTGATTTATTTGCTGATTAACTTTAAATGAAGTGAATTTTTTGCCTTGTCTTTTTCATTTTACTTTTTCTTCTGGTCAAGGTGTTAATAGCTTAAATCAATAGAAAACATCTTCACAAACCGATACTTTGTTTTTGATATGAGACAAGAGATGTAGGTGACCCGGGCACAAGGAAAATTGCTCAACCATAGAGCCAAGAGAGAAAACTTGAGTCAATCAAAGACACAAATTAGAAAAGATAACAAATTCAGGAAAGTTTGGAAGCAATATTGCTAAAGGTGTGAAAACTTATTATTTAGAGCAACAAATAATTTTGATGATTTTGAAAACTTTTACAAATAGAAAAAAATTATAATTAAAAAATATACTTCTTTATTATTGGTAAATATCATGACTGGATTTTTTTTTTTCACAATCGATGGTGATCTTTGCAATCGATGGTGATCTTGTTTGCTGCCGCTCGAAGAATGCGATTTGAAGACAGGCAGAAAATTCGTCGACAAGTCGGATACACGACGTAATACAATGTCGTTATACAATCGTTATACAACATACGTTAATACAATGTCGTAATTAATTATATGTGACGTTGATAAAACGTCGTCTGATGTCATAGATATTTTAAACCAATGAGAATTGTAATAAAGCCGCGTAATCATGAGCTAAAACTGGAACGAAAGAAACCACCACTTTATAATTAAAAACACAGTAATTTATTAAAGAATGCTTTTGCTGCATGATATGAAAACCAATCTACATTGATTTATATAAGAGTTTATTACAAGAAAAAGCGTTTAATTTGGTTTCAGTGAATTTCATGCGTGAAGGTACGCTGTGTGTGTGTGCATGTAATAAGTATATTTTTAGTAATTTTTTTTTATTAACAAAGTGTTGAATAAATAATTCTCACAAGAAGGAATGAAGAGAAGTAATTTTATATGATACCACATCAAAAAATACCTTCTTTGTTCTCAAAGAAGAAAAAAAAATATTGAAATATACATTTCACATATTATGATAATGATAAAAAAGTAATCAGTTTGACGCAATCTTTATCAAACATCTTATCACATAAAATAACTCTAAAATTCTTATATGATAAATATAATTAATTGGTTAATTTAAAAGCTAAATTTTGTGTTTAAATTTTAAACTTTATTTCAATTTTTTGCGCATTTAATATCGGTGATTAACGTAGAAAATTCAAATATGTGATACATAAATATGAAAATTTTGTAAATGTAAGCAGTTACACAAATTGTTGTAATAAAATTAATCAAAGATATATAAAGTAAAAATATTCTCTAATAAATGAACAAAATAACAAATGAAATTTAATTAGGAATGTATTTATTGTTAACATAATCCATGCGCATAGATCAATGAAATTTTCACAAAAAAAATTCGAAATAAGATATTGTAATACATATTTCCCATATTTATGTTTGAGTGACTGTCACCAGATTTAAATGCAGTTGGAACAGCAAATAATCCTACTTTCTTTTTGCTTCAAAAGACCTGATTACATCCCAAGTAACGATAGGTGTGATGAAAATTTAAAAGAAATATCTGATTTCATTAGTTCATTCATTATAAGAAAGTAATTAATTTTGATTTAATAAGCAATTAAAAAATTTATCAATTTATAAAAATTTTAATTTTTAATAATTTTATTAAAAAATTTTTAAGATTTTTTCGATGTATCAGAGCTAAAAATACATCGATTGAGGTTGCTGATGCTACAGCATGCTTCCCTGTACCTAACTCTAAATATCAAATGTGGTGAGAAATCTGAAAATTTTCATTGTGTCACTGAATTATTAAGTATTGACTCCAGATCTTCCTTCATCTACGTTTTAATGCATTTCAAATCGGTGGCATATTGGGAAAACAGTAAATACGTTTTTTCTCTCTCCCCTGCAGTTTTTCATTACTGATTGATTTAAAATCAGCCACATACCTTCAAATAAAATCAGCCACATACCTTCGAAAAAAGAGCCACATACCTTCATTTTTGTTTCATTCAATCTTCATTCATTCAAAATTTCGAAATGACATAGATTAAGTTTTATGTCAGCCTAAGATTAACATCCTGACTTAAATTTCGATATGGATAACATAAATACAGATGTGAATGTAAGTATGGGATTTTCATTATATATATATATATATATATATATATATATATATATATATATATATATATATATATATATATATATATATATATATATATATATATATATATATATATATATATATATATATATATATATATATATATATTTACATCACTGTCTACAATTTTACTTTGAGTTTAATTTCATTCATGTCGTATAAGGCATGCAATAGCTCAATTGAATATATATTCCAAACATGCTAATAATAGTAATGCGTGTAATTTCGTCTACCTGACACAGCTAGGCATAAGGAATAATTCAGAAAACGTACAATAAGAGAGATAATGAATCTTTATATATTACTATACAGAATTTTTAAAAGAGAAATTACCTAAGAAATACGGATTAAATGCATGAAAATAACTTACGTGTAATAAACCAATTCCAATACTCCCGCAAACAGAACCCTTTTTATTATCGATAGTTAATACTGAATTATGTGAAGAATATAGGCTCAAAGATGTGAATTATTTACAGTCCCAAATATTTCTAAGCCTTGATTTTAAACAAAAAACTGACTCATAAATAGTATATATAAGAATGAGAATTACAGACTGTATAAGGGTCAATTATCTTTTGTTTAATATTAGATGAACATGTTTGGGATACCGAGACATTTGTGTGTGCGCTCTACATTAATTAAAAATATATTGCAATTTATTTAATAAAAGCAATTTTTAATATAGATAATTACTAGTAGTTATTTATGATCATTAGTTGGAAAATGAATGTTTCTAAAATATTTTTAGAAACTTAATCTCTAATAATCAATTAATGAATAAATCGTAATAACAGTATAAATATAAGTGCAACAACATGCATTTTTGCACCTTAAATATAAATTCTAAATGATTAAATTTTTTATTTTGGTTTTCATATTCTCTTTTCTATTTTAACACCAACTAAACAGAATATTTTCCTTTCAAAAAATGTAATCAAAATACTATTAAAAGTATTTGACAAGAAAAATTTAAGCAAAGTTTTATATATATATATATATATATATATATATATATATATATATATATATATATATATATATATATATATATATATATATATATATATATATATATATATATATATATATATATATATATATATATATATATATATATATATATATATATATATATATATATATATATATATATATATATATATATATATATATATATATATATATATATATATATATATATATATATATATATATATTTATATATATGTATATATATATATATATATTTATATATATGTATATATATATATATATATTTATATATATGTATATATATATATATATATTTATATATATGTATATATATATATATATATTTATATATATGTATATATATATATATATATATATATATATATATATATATATATATATATATATATATATATATATATATATATTTATATATATTTATATATATATTTATATATATATATATATATATATATATATATATATATATATATATATATATATATATATATTTATATATATGTATATATATATATATATATTTATATATATGTATATATATATATATATATTTATATATATGTATATATATATATATATATTTATATATATGTATATATATATATATATATTTATATATATGTATATATATATATATATATATATATATATATATATATATATATATATATATATATATATATATATATATATATTTATATATATTTATATATATATATATATATATATATATATATATATATATATATATATATATTTATATATATTTATATATATATATATATATATATATATATATATATATATATATATATATATATATATATAAGAAATATTTATATATGAATATAAATTTTATATAAATGATGTAGTTTAAATTGATATAATATTATTATACTATGTTTTAAAAAAATATGTTGAACTTTAGCATTTAAACACACATCAAATAAAAAATATAATTTTCATTGCACACATTTTCCACATTTCATTAAATACATAAATCAAGAATTCTGAATCTTTTCCACAGTGTTTTTGTATTAATAGTAATAAAAATATTACACAATGAATGATTTATAATTTAAAGATTATAATATATTTACCATTTCATGAAGCAATTATATGCAAAGCATTCTAATTTTTGTGAAAAAGATATGAAATAAGAAAATTGTATATTTAAAACAATTAACTTTGCAAAATATAAACTTCTTAACTTTTTTGACTAAAATCTATTTTTGGAAACAGAATTAAAAATAAATGTAACTATATAAAAATATAATCAGTTATTTATATATATATATATATATATGTATGTATGTAAACTAACCTTATGTCTGCTTTCAAAAGAGCATCGCAGTCCAACATTGTTTCTTCTGAAATATTATTGACGAGTTCGCCATAGGCAGGCAGCCCACTGAATGCGCTCAAAATCATCACTTTGCAGACCTGGGTGTTCCTGTCATAGGTAAACTGCAACACTTTGCCGTCGATGGGATTGCTGAGGCCTCCCAGTTTATCCACGTTCAAGGGCACGTTCTTAGTGACCACCTCCAGCTGGGGCTCAAATAAGACCTGCACGTTGACGACCACTGGGATGATGAGAGTATCATCCGAAGAGTCGTACCGGATCATTAACTTCACTTTGTCCTGTGCCGGACTCCGGGCTCCGTAGTGGGAATACTGGACTTCATCGTGCCCAAATTGGCACGGGAAATGAGTCGGGGTCAGTCGGCCCGGTCTTTGGGACAAGGGATCATTCTGGATGACCCGGATGGTGCAGCGGTCACCCGGCCGGACACGGATGTTCAGGTCCATTTCGGGGTCCACGAACGTCGATCGTCCGAATGGTACAGAGATTCCAGCGTTGATGTGAACGATCTCATTTTCGGTAACAGGTGTCTGTTGGGTGTGGAAAGAGTCTAGTAATAATAACGCAAAAACAAGCACACACAGCCATGCATCGTTGCAGAGAGTGAGCAGGAGGGGCGCTTTTGCGGCAATTATGAAATCTATTTCATGTGGAGTACTAGCTGGGGGTGGAGGGAAGTGAGATGTCGTCTGCACGCCGAGGAAGAAGACGGGATTAGTGCGAGAGGATTCCCCAAGCACGTGGTGGGATGCATCGTGGCGGTGTGTGGGGGAAGAAGGGGTGTAAGATGAAGGCGACCCTAGTTTCTCTTCTTTTTCATATTTTTGTTTGTGATACTTTTTTCACTCTTTCTTGGGTTTAAGTTTAAACAGGTGGCTTAGCATGGTATCAGGAATATTGCTGCACGATGACAGCGACTCCGATTCTTTTTTAAAAAGGAAATCGATATTAAATATTAAAGGAAAACATAATGAGACAGGCAGGAAATTTTTTACAGAGAGAGAATTACAAATAATTCATTTTTGCATTAATTTTTTTTTCTAACGCAAATAATGAGTTTTGTCTCATATCAAAAATTTCAGTTGAAAGGATTACTGTTATTAAACTTTGCAAATAAAAATGAAGCATTTGAATAATGATAAAAAAAATTACGTTTAAGCTTCAATTTTGAGTTAAAAAAAAAAAATTCAAAACCTTTTATTTATCATCCCTTACTGAATCATTTCTTCAGTTTAAATATTATGTGAAAATGAGAATTTTACACTGTGTATAAATAGTTTATTGTTCAGCATTTGGATGGATATGTTTGTGACACGCAAGCATTTCCAATGCTATATTTGAACTTTTTTGATATCTGTGTTTATATACTTCCCATCTTTTTCTTATCTATTAATTATCTGTGTAAGTGTGTGATTCTTTATAATATTTTATATGATTCCCTAAAATATTGAACTCTGCCACCAATGTAAACTTTACATTATGGAGATTTTTCATGGAACCAGTTGTTTCTCGTGTTTTTTTTTTTTTTTTTTTTTTTTTTTTAATTTATATTAATTTTTCAACTTTTTTTATTTCGTTTTCATATGTTTGAACGTGTTGGGAATAGTGTTTTTGTGTATTGATTACTCTTAAGAATCTTTATATAAGCAAATTTAAAAAACGCTATTTCCCTTTTCCAGTAGAGAAGTTTTTATTCCATACTTTTTCTCAAAATATTATTTAATATTTTCCAGCTGTGTTAAATTCAGTTTTAACTTGGACTTTTAACTTAATAACTTTTTTGTTTGGTTTTTATAATTATGTTATTTTGGGTTCTTAATGTCCTTAATAGAAAATTTCCCATATTTTAAGTCTTTTTTTAATTTGTGATTTTTTTTAATCGCTCCACATTTATTTATTTTGGTAAAGAAGTTTCTAAGAGAATTTTACATTGTTATGTTACACTTTAAATGCGGACATTATTTTTAATAAATTTAAAATTAAAATTTATATATATTTGCATATATAAACATTTTTTAAAGTTTTATTTTAACTATCGAGGGACAATATTTATAGATCTGTCTTTTCATGGCAAATAAATATTGGATTCTAATTTAAGTTTTTTTTAAATTTTAATATATTTTCTTAAAATGTATGATAGTCGAACACTTGCTACCAAATCTAGAGTCAAAAATTCCAATTTTAAATTATTTTTTTCAAAAATTACTGTTACGTACTATGTATTGGCCAAACTTATGAATCTTCTGAGGTACGGCATTGCTTTTTAAATCTTGCTGCAAGCTACTACTCAAAAGAACTATCCTAACTTTAAAAAAAATAATGCTTACATTTATTGTCCATAAATTTACATATCCAGTAAATATGAAATAGTATTATAATTAAAAAGAATTGTAAAATTAAATAATATACAAGAAAGAAATTAAAATATTATTAGTAACAAATAAATAAAATGTATTTACAAATATTTTATTCGACTAACAAACTTTAATATGTGGAATCTTTTTCTGTTTATTTGATGTTGGAAGTTGTGGTTGTGTGGTTGGTTGGCTTTTGAGGCGCAATATTTGATGTTGCAAGTGTCGACAATGGCTGTCGTTTGAATACAGTTGCTCAAGTGTTCATCAATGAGTCATTTTTTATTTATTTCTAATAAATTTGAATATCAGAGTTTTTCACTCAAATGTATTAGAATTGAATATTGCCTTTACTTTGAGACAAGCCTAGATCGAAATTAAACATAACAGGCCAAATATTTTCAAAACTGAAGAAATAATTAAAAGACTATGATGATTTACCAAAAATGTCCCTGCCAGTGAGGGACACAGCTTAACAATCACTTTACTATAATTTCAAGATACTACATACAAAAACTATTTATATATTGCACTGTAAATTATCTGGTAAATTTAATGTACAAAAGAGTGGTAAATCGATAAGGTTTGGCCAAAAATTAATTTTTTCCCTTACGCTCTTACTGTTATGTATAATTTACGTGGTGAAATGATGAAAGATTAGTTAAATTTTCTTATTAAATTCAGTTTATTAATTACAAAAAATTAGTTTTGCTTTATTTTTTTTAATTTAATTTAATTTGGCAGGAAATTATATGCAGCTGTATTCAAACGAAGTAAATTCTCTGGCAGAACAGATGCTTTATATTGATGGTAATTGTAAAGCAAGGATTAGTTTCGCTTTCAAGATTTTATAGCTGTTTCTTTATCATCCATGGAACTTTAAATTCTGCGTGAAAGTGTTTATATTGTTACTTAATTTTATGACAAATTTGTTATTATACTTTGATTATTATTATGCTTTGAAATATTTTCGATTCCTCAGTAAGTTATTATAAATGTTTACATTTTCTTTACATGTTTATATTTTTATTGCATTTGCATTGTGTAAACGGCAAATGTATTTTATTTTAATATACGCTAAACATGCAAATTAGCTTAAATTTTTTAAAAAGTTGGAATATTTTGTCGTTAATATTATATTATTAATTAAACGAATCAGTGCCTACAGTACATACATTTTGTGTATGAAGAAATTTTAAAATATTTTTATATTCTTATGAAAAAATTAGTTTTAATATTAAAAATATTTATAATAATTTTTTTGTAATAAAATAACTTAGAATGATCTTATTATATTTCTGTGAATACATTAAAGCATACTTTTTATATTTGGTTACATTAATTATTAGATGTGCCACCTGTACAGATGCACCGATGCTTTTCCCACCAAAAAAGTGACATTCTCAAAAATCGAAGGGATTCGTCGTAGAGGACGTCCACCCACGCGGTGGCTGGACGATGTTGAAAAAGGCCTCAAAATAATAGGAGTCAACCGATGGAGGGCTGTTGCGGCAAATAGAGTCAGCTGGAAGAAGATCAGCGAGTCAGCCTTGGCCTGCAATAGGCTGTTGAGCCTCTGAAGAAGAAGAAGAATTATTAGATGTATTGACATATATTTTGACGAGTCATAATAACATCAATTCTACTTAAAGTGCTACAAGCAAAAAATTGTATTTTAATATAAAATTGTGGTAAAAATTTTTAATTTTTAGCCAATCAATATTTTACTTCCAAAGCAACTCAAAAACATTTTATTAATTCCACTAAAATACTTACTTCTTTTGTCACATATATATATATATATATATATATATATATATATATATATATATATATATATATATATATATATATATATATATATATATATATATATATATATATATATATATATATATATATATATATATATATACACGGTTCTTTACGAACACTTACAATTTTGAGAACTAATAGCTAGTCCCTAATATGATCCCATGGATGCAATGATAATTTTAATTCTCATTTACGAATTAAAATTTTTATTCTTTATTTTTACTTTAGGTAGAAAACTTGGATCAATGTTTTTATTGGAGACTATAATCCTCTAGAATGCGAATAACTAACACACACAGCATTGCTGATGATGAAATCAGATTCTTTAAGCTATTTAAGTGCAGAGATTAGCACAGGTATCTGCACACAAATTGCTTAAAGACTCGGAAGTTTATGAAAGTTGATGAAATCGGCGGCATACAAGGCAGTTGCTCCGGGCCCACGCATCAGAAGGGCCCTCAAATTGAATAGAAAGATTATTTTACGCTGTCAATCGAATAGAATCGCTTGCCAAATCAAATAGAAAATTTGTTATTGTGAAACAAGGGGGGGGACAAAGCTTTTGCCAATTAGACTAAGTCAAGCCCTGTCTGTGTGGAATTTCTCCTACTTAATTTAAGCTCATGAATCAAAGTATAGCTTCAAACACAAATATTGTGTAGTACTTTTTCAAGTAGAGATCATGTCTTGGAAATCTCTAATGAAATTGACTTTCTTGGCGCAATGCATTTGTCAATCTATACTTTGCACAAGGTTGCAGATATCTAAGTCACTTTGACATGCAAGCTGTATTAAAGAAACCAATGTAATTGAAGAAAGCACAAAACACTTACTTGATGACATGAATGAAGTTGAGTTGCTGCCCAAAATTTCAACTGAGAACATGCGGCCTATACTTCCGGGTGCCTCTCAGTTTCTCATCAATTTAGCGATGTTGGTTTATTTCTGGTTAATCTATCGTGTTTTCAGCGCCCTCTTGTTTCTTCAAACACACACGAAGACAAGATTGGTGAAAAAAAATATCGCCAATTTTTGGCCAAGGGGCACCCTAAAGTATATTTTCTCCTTGAAAACTTCCCGAATGTGGACTCAGATATCATTTGTAGTAAAAAGTACCGTATGAAAGTAAATGGTTGAGAATATAAAGAATGAGAGTGAAAAAGAATTTTCAAATATCAAACAAGAAAATAATATAGTTTCACGATTATCTGTAAAATAAGCAGATGAAGGGCTAACTAGATAGATGTACCTTTTTTAAGAAGAACTGTAAAGATTTTCTTGAAAATGAGAAATTAGTTTTTAAAAATGTAGTTTATTTAAAATCGTAATTAAATTAAATTAAAAATTAATCGTTTTAATTAATTTTTAGAAAATTAATTATATTACCTGATTTTTGATCACTAAAATAGAAGAAAAAGTATTAAGTATGAATTTTATCTTTATTTTGTGTGTTTTATCTGCTGCATACTAAAAAATATTTCTAATAGTATTTACTTATAAAGAAAGAGATGTTTGGTATAAAGTAATTAATTTTAAGTTCTAGTATTTATTTATTTTAGGAAAAAAATTTTCGATTTTAAGAACTATGTTACCAGTCCCTACCAGTTCGCAAAAACGAGATTTGCTGTGTTTATAATTATATATATATATATATATATATATATATATATATATATATATATATATATATATATATATATATATATATATATATATATATATATATATATATATATATATATATCAGATGTTTCGAGCGTACTTACTTTGAAAATTCATTTTGAAATGGGATACAGCGGTTACAGGATAACAGAGATTACGGAATACGGGTATAGATATAAAATTCAATAAAAAGAACACAAAATAGAAGAAAAATATGTATAGTACTCGTTTTTCGTAAGTATAAAAAATTAAAGTACAATTAACATCACAAAGGGGGTATTTGAATTGACAACTTCCAGATGTGATCCTTAAATCTTTGCTGAATGGAAGTTTGGACTTTCTCAAAGATTCCAGCCTGGATTTTTTTCGGCAACTACAGCGATGCATGCAGTTCAACTGGATAAGATATCAACTGCACTGCACACAGCTAGAGGGCGTTTCCGTTTGCTCTACCTCAACTGCAAACATGTAAGCTTTTAGGTGGATCACTCTGTTTATATATATATAATAGATCATAATTTTTTATATTTATCAATACCAATTTCTGCTGATAACAAAGTTGAATTAAAATAAATAATAATGTAACATTAAAATAAGAAATGCTTATTTTTATAAAACTAAAAACACTGAATACTTCCTATTTTTTCTTAATAATAAATTAATTAATTTGCAAATATTGCATTTCTATTCATTTGAAAGATTGGTGGCGACAACTTTCTCGGAAGGATTTATGAATATTTTAAATTAAATTGAATATATAGCCAAGCGTAATAAGCTAATTTTTATTTCGAAACTAATATGCCTTAAGGTGCTATTTCTCTAATTCGTAGAGACAAGAGCAAATTAAATTACTCTGAATGCATGAATGTTTTCATGCTCAATCAACTAAGTGTTGTTTAAAATTATATAAGGTATCGTATTCATGGATCTTTATAAAACATCTTTATTTTTCAAGTTAGCAGTGAAATGGTTAATCTCCTACTCTTAAATTTACGATTTCATGGCCTCGATTTCTTTCTTGTGATTCTTGTGGATTTCTTTCTTGATATTTCTTTCATATTTGTAGTGATTCGGAAAAAGTTTCAACTATAAATCCTGGTCAAATTAATTCTCATATGCACTGGTTGACCATAAAGAGACCTCTGTCGCAATCATAGGTGTTAATTTGCTAAACTGTACTAAATACATGTAAATTACCATGAATAAACAACTAAGATGGCTCTGGAAAGATGATTGGTTTTCCAGAAGCATATTTTGAATATAATGCTTATGAATACATTCAATCTTTTCTGTGAATTTAAATTTTTAGTAAATAGGAATAAAGGAAATTTTTGATGGTATTTCCTTTAACAATAATATCAAATTATGGAATCAAAAATACATTCCAGAAGTAAATAAAATCACGAAA
Organism: Latrodectus hesperus; assembly: GCA_037975125.1. Lineage (NCBI taxonomy): Eukaryota > Metazoa > Arthropoda > Arachnida > Araneae > Theridiidae > Latrodectus > Latrodectus hesperus. Next base: position 13,766,139 of record CM075852.1, on the reverse strand, counting down.
TGTTTCGTTTATAAGGTTATATCTCTCTTAATAAAATTTAGAGGAAGGGACTTTTTCCAGCATTTACAATTGGCAATTTAAAGTGAAATGTACTCATTTTCTGCCTTGCTAATTTAATTTGCGTTGCATATGGAGGCCTCCTGCTGTTTCAGATGCTGTCAATTCCAGAAGCCATGTCGATTGTGAGTAATAATTTTACAGTTCTTTCTGGAGGATAAAGCAATGCCTTTATGGCTGGGAAGAGCACTTTTCGCTTTACTATAAAAATCCAATGAAAGAAAATTGCCGTCGAATCTAATCGCATTTCAAATTCAAGAAAACTGCTTCAGATTTTCTCGCATTACAATCGCTCGTTATCACCTCCAAAGAGATGAAAATGGCATTAACTAAAAACCTCGCAAAAATCTTGAGTCACGGTTTTTCCCACTCAGGAACAGAAAAAAAAAGTCTCTTTTCTCCCTACTAAATTGAGTGGAAAGAGACAAACTTAAAAAAAAAAGAAGACGGCGAGAAAAGTAAAGTTATCTATCCGAAGGAAACATTACTCGTTTGTAAAAGGAACGGGAAATCAAAGTAGTCTTCCCGCCGGCCTTCGAAATGTGTTCCTTTTTTATCATCCTGTGAAATTGAGAAATGGTTTCATGGTTTAGAAAAAGAGAAAATAAAAGTCACGATGAAAGGCTACCATTTTTAACAAATATCTACTTCGGGAAAGTGAAATCTCGGTTTTATGCCTTAAGTCATACGAAGTTTTCTTAAGAAATGAAGGGAATAAAATTTAACGAATCAAATAAGCATTTATTATTCCAATAATATGTCAGTCTTTTAGAGTCTGCTTTATATCCAGATACCACCAAAATGTTTATTTCTTATTTCTACTATCTATTTTGTGCAAAAATATCGATGAAAAAAGAATTCAAACTTTTAACGATTTATTAGTATGCTTTTAAATGTATCGCTAGGTCATGAACTTACATCGATCAAAAATAACCACTCTGCAATCAAAGCATAAAAAATTTAATAGTGAAATCAAACATTTTGTAGGCAGAACTCGACTTAGTCTAATTGGGACGTGGGCTAAAAACAATTTTGGGGGCCCTTCACAACAACAATCTATATTGTTGTTACTTATGACAAAAACATAGATTTTTGTTGAATTCGCATAGCCGACGACTGTGCAAATTCAAGTCAGTAGTGTTCGTCTTACGTTTAACCAGGTGAAAGTACGACTTTGCACTACGACTACTCCTGTAGATGGCACCAACAGAGGATTCACTCCCTCAATTTCGACATTGATCTGGAGGAGTAGAAAAATTTCACCAAACCATCAACTACCGACCACAGGACTTTTGATTCCACAAACTTAAGGAACACGTATATCGCATATACTCGGTGGGTCTTTGGAGGCATCCGGTCGAACCCCGCTCTACCGGAAGGAAAGTCGATGCCCTAACTACTGGGTTACTACGCTACCGCTTGACCACACTGGGCACAACAATCAATTTGATGGCAGATGATTCTATTCGATTGACAACGTAAAATAAACCTTCTAATCGATTTGGGGCTCCTCTGATGTAGTTGCCCGGGGCAACTACCTACCCATACGTCCCTGCCTTAGTCAGGCTCTGTTTGTAGGAAATAAAACTGGACAAAATTATGCACAAAACTATCATTTTGAGAAAATGCTAGTCTCATCTACTATGAATAGAAAAACAGTTATTAAAACACAATATTTAGAAATTTAAATATGGTATGATTTCGTAACAGAGTAACTTTCTTTGTTTCATGTTATACCTTTTATAATGGCAGATAGTGCAAAAGTTTCGATGTTTGAAAATTTTTTGTTTTATTTTTTGTTATATATATACACTACTGGCCATTAAAATTGCTATACCAAGAAGGAATGTAAATAACAGAACGATATTTATTGGACACACACATAATAGTGGAAAGAACAAGTGATTAGATTTACAGGAAATTAGGATGTATAGATCTTGAGAAATCAGTACTCAGAGCAGCCACCTCTGGCTGCAATAACAGCATTTATCCGCCTAGGCATGGAGTCAAACAGAGATTGTATGGCATGTACGGGGATCTCAGTCCATGCAGCTTCAACACTATGCCACAGTTCATCGGCAGTAGTGGATGGTGTGTGATGGCGTGCCAATCGCTCGGCACCCATTGACCACACATACTCAATTGGTGACAGATCAGGAGAAAGTGCTGGCCAGGGTAACAGTCGAACCTGTTCTGTATCAAGGAAGTTCAGAACAGTACGGGCAACATGCGGTCGTGCATTATCCTGTTGAAACAAAGCATTAGGGAGGCCTTGAAGATAGGGCAGAGCCACGGGCCTTAACACATCGGAAATATAACGGTTGCTGTTCAAAGTGTCGGTAATGCGAACAAGAGGTGATCGAGACGTGTATCCAATGGCACCCCATACCATCACTCCAGCAGATGGGCCAGTATGACGATGTCCAATGCTAGCTGGCAATGCGCGTTCTCCACGATGCCTCCAAACACGGATGCGGCCATCATGGTCCTGTATACAGAACCGAGATTCATCTGTAAAGATGACGTGATGTCATTCTCGCGTCCATGTTCGTCGCTGATCACATCATTGAAGGCGCTCCTGTCTGTGACGCAGTGTCAATGGTAGCCGAAGCCATGGTCGCCGTGCAGACAATCCATGCTGCTGCAAACGTCGTCGAACTGTTCGAGAAGACACTTGTTGTCTTGCAAATGACTCCATTTCTCGACTCAGGGTTCGTGACATGGCTGTACGATCCCTTGTGACCATGCGGATAAGATGTCTGTCTTCTCTGCTGTTAGTGATGGGGGGTCGCTGAGATCCTGCATGACGTTCCGTATGATTGTCCTGAACCTATCGATTCCATATTCTGCTAACAGTCATGGGGTCTCGACCGACGCGAGCAGCATTATTGCGGTACGATAAACCGCAATCCTGGTAGGCTATAATCCTTCCTCGATCAAAGTCAGACACGTGCTGATAGGCATTTCTTCTTCTTACACGAGACATTACAACAACTTTCTTTGCCGAAAACAACGTTGAAACGGAAATTGAGTATGAGAAAACTGCTGTCAAATCTCTGGTTTTATACACATTGTAGATGTCGCTACAGTCGCCTGCTTTGTATGAATGCGCTGAAAATCTAATCATTTGCATATCACAGCAAGTTCTACCTGTCATGCAAATTTCACGTGTGTGGTGTACCGCTTTCCTGGTGTAGCAATTTTAATGGCCAATAGTGTATATGTATATATATCATCTTAAATACTTATTGAGAAAACTATCATGTTTCTGATTCATTAATCCCAAAAGAAATTTTATGAGACTTAACATGCCAGATAATTGTTTTCAAAATGTTGAATGATAGTTGATTAGTATTTCAAATGCAACGAATTTTCCTTAGAAATGTATCGTTTCCTATTTTATAACCAACATAATTGTAATAATAACTGTATTGGAATTTGAATCCAAATAATCGCTGTCTCCAGTAAAAATGGCATCTTCTTGAAGAAAATGTCATTAACAATACATCATCAACAGTGAAGAGAATGGCTCAGTATTTAGAGTCCTTTTCAATGCTATGAAAGAACACCTACATTTTATATTAAGTTATTAATCAGAATTGCCTAGCGTTTAGGAATAAAAGCAATCAAGGTTATAAAATACACCTATAACTTTATCGTGCTGCCAGGCTGATAAAGATGACATACATTATATGCTGATAAAAATGTATTATTGTAACATTTATCGGTTTAATATGAGATTTCCTATACGAATAACATAATAAAAAAGCTGAACATACATTATTACATCGAAAAAATAAAGAGTTCATTATTTAAGTTAAAATATTTTAAGCCAATTTTTCAAATGTAAAACTGTTTTTTAGTTCTTTTTCTTATTTTTTTTAAAAAAAAAGAAGAATATGAACGCTTTTATTTTGATAAGTTAATTCGATGTGCATTGAATTTACTTTTCTAATCAAGTTTGTTGCATATTTTCTATCATAAATGTAATGTTAATGCGTTTATAGATGATTAATTGCTCATAAAAATTACTGGAACAAGTTCCATGGATAAGCCATGTCCTTCCCTTCATAAATTAATTAAAATAAGTTCATGAGCATATTATTGAGACTATTTGTAAAAAATTCACCTTTTTTATAGGGATTTTTTTATAAATATGCTAAAAACTTTCCTAATTGAATTAAATAACTAAATTACAGCATACGGGGAAAAAGTTAATTCTTATGTTAAATGCCTTTTTTCATAAAAGATAGCGTAAAAAATTAATACAAAATTATTATTAAGATGCTATAATTGAATTATAAAAATATTATACTCCTTAGAAAATATGTACTGAAACTGAAGATAATATCTTATTTTGAATGAATATATTTTCAAAGTTTTATTAACTAAAACTGCACTATAAAATTATTAACGTTTCAGTTATGCTGAATAAAATTCTTTTTTCATAAAAACAATTTAATATTATATTATTTTTCTCATTATGTAAAAATAATAACGAAAATACGCTTTAAAAAAATCGGAGCAAGTTTGATAACTTTTAAATGTTTGATTAATATTTTCAAACATTTCTTGAGAATGAGATGATTCGAAAACGCATATAAATTTACAGATTATTTCACTTTTAAAAAACTCAAGTGAGACTTATTCGTAAGCATGATATTATTTCTTACAGCCAAACTTTATTGAAAAGAGCTGGAAATTTCGTAAAGTAGAATATCTATTTCTATAAAAGAAAATAAACCCTTTTCTTCCTTATCTGAAAATGTTTTCATATGTAATATGACAGGACTTACCTTCTGAACTTCTAGTCACTGGTTGAATGAGAAAAAATGATGTGTTAGCTTCTATTGATCTTGACAAACCAAATACCACGAGCCGTATCACTTTACTTTAAGTACCCTTTCTATTTCTCTATATCGACAGGTTTTTCCTCCTGAAAGAATATAGGATACAGCGAATATATTTGCCGTACTATGTTGTATTTCTCATAAAAAAATTTCAGTAATATTTTCAATAGTATTCTTGTGACCGCATATGCACAAAGCAACCCATAACACTTATTTTTCATTTAAATTAGTCGCTGAATATGACAAATATAACATTGTGCGATGATTTTATTAGTATAAATTAATACATTTATAAATGTATTAAATTCCTGATAAAATTCCTTCAAAAGATTAACTTTTTAATTTCATGAAATAGTATTTCTTACAATTTTAATTATTAATTATTGTCTAATGAAATTTACTGCAATGTTATATCATTGACATTTTCATTGATAATATTTAATATCTTTTCTAAAAAGCTAAAGCTAACTTTCTTGTGAAACTGAATACTTTTAAGTTTAACATAACATTTTTATTCCTTATTATTTTTACGCATATCATTAAAAAATATACAATTTCAGAAATACATATTAGAGGCATTCCTTAATTTATAACGTAAAAGTTAAATTAGAAAAAATCTTTAAAAGTAATTGCCTTTTTCATGAGAATCAAATCTCATGATTTTTGAAACATTAAAAAGTAGCAAATGCAGAATATTTTGGAGAATTATAAAAGATAACTTTAGATTCTCAACAAGCAAAATACTGTTCTTAACACAAACACTATACATCTGATAATAATTACGAAAGACAAAAACAATTTTTAATCATATTGCAAGAAGGATTTTCTTGGTTTAGATAAATAATTTTTGTATTTATGCATATCAAAAGCGACTCACTATGGTACAGTAATAAAACTATTTTATTCAGAATGGAGGGTCCTCCTTTCCTTCTCGATTGCTGTTGAAGAACTGTTAATAAACGTGCCATATTTGCTGCCGAGCTGGCAGTCGAATGGTTAGCGCTCTTGCCTTCGGTTCAACAGTTCGTGGGTTCGAATCCCACCTTGGGAATGGATGTTTGTAGTGGTTCGGAATCCACTTTAAACCATAGGTCCCGGTCTAATTAGCCCTCGTGTGCAAAAAATGACCGTTGAGCGACAAACAAACAAACGTGCCATATTTGCTATGTACATATGTCAAATAGTTGATTCGAAATTTTGTAGGTTTTCTTTTTAACCATAAATTGGTTATTTCATTCATTCCAGTTGAGATCATGACAACGTCACTTTTTTTACGATACTCATTGGTTTAAAATACCCATGACGTCAGATAACATTTCATCTACGTCACACATAATTAATTACGACATCATATTGAGACGGAGACGTAAATACGATTTGTCGACACATTTCCTGCCTGCTTTTAAATCACATTCTTCGAGCAGCAACAAACAAGGCTAAATTCACCATCGAATATGTGAGGATATTGCCTAAGTTCATTTTGCTTATAAAACGATTTCCTTATATAAAGACCAAAGCAGCCGACCAACTTGTCTAGTGGTCAGGGTGCCTGACTGCGGATAAGGAGGTCCTGGGTTCGAATCCCGGTTCGGGCATGGATGTACTTTCTCTACCTATCTATCCTATCTTTTTCCTTTCCTTGTATGAATGGGTCGTGAATGGTTGCTTACCCTTTAAACGGGTACCTATGGCATGTGTGTAGAGCCAAGTCGTTTTTTCACCTTCATGGTGCTCTGATTAAAACGAAAGACGCTCCCAATCGACTTAATTCGCATAGCATAGCGAGCTTGGCTTGTCCAAGTGTCATTAGTAAACAACAAGACCAAAGCATCGGTTTGAGAAGCCGTTTTCCATTGATTCAAGCCATGAACACATTGTCAGTAGAACAGAAGTAAAAGCAAAATGAAAAAGACATGACAAAACATCCACTTTATGGTTAGTTTAAATCGGCTGGGACGATTTAAATTTTTAAAAATTTCATTAATTAATAGAATCTTAAATTAATAATTGCAATATTTGTAAATAATCTCTTTTAAATTTTAAGACTAATGATTGTTTTTTTTTTTTTTTTTTTTGGTCTTGTCTGTGATAGTCGTGTCAAATAAAGCAGTTGTTGTTGTTGGCTTATCCTCTTTAAAGATCTGACATTTGTCAGATCAACTCCAATAAATTGTTGACAGTTAGAAAGTCAATGACTAGCAGGGTATCTGGAGATAAATCCTCCCGGGGAAGTCCGACGCAATCCAGAATATGATTCGGTGAGGCTGGATGTTCACAGCATTTTTTACAAGTGGGATACATTTTTGTACCACGTTCAAACAATAAACATTTTAGATGTCCACTTGAGAATCTGGCCAAGGCAGTCTGAGATATTCGGTCACATTTTGTATCCAGAAGAGTTCCAGGAGATGTTCCAGAGTACCATTGGTGTGTTGGTGGAATTTGCCAGATTGAATTAAGTCTCGATTTTTCATCAGAGTAAAGTGCCTCAAAGTCGGCGAGGGGGTGTACGTGGGCGGAACGGGCGAAGTACGTCGGGAGAGAATTCTCCTGGCAGGGTCACCCATGACGTGAAGGCCGTTCCATTACGCTCAGCTAAGACCTGCAGGCATAGACAGACCTTTGGATTGTCCATGGGTTCTTCAGACCTCGGTCCAACAGAAGCTGCACATTATCTCCTCCATATGACTTTGTTGACAAATAAAGTAGTGAATTCCTTTAACGACTACCATGGATGCAGTAGCATTATGCGCCAAATCCAATGCACAACTCATCCTAGAAAAGAGATGCGACGCGCTCTCTGGGGGTTGCAGGCCCTCCCCCCCAAGGGGCGGGTTTTCTTCTTTTGCTAATATGACTTGAATATGACCCTTTTACAGGAAGAATTCTCCCGAAAGACAAAACAGAAGTTTGTTTGAAAAAGATTATTTAACAATGTTGCCCTATTGGACTGTCTGTGAAGAAGAGAGCGTATTTCTCACATACGAAGTTAAAATTTAACGACAAGAATCATAATTTGCTGTTGATGAATATAAAAGCAGCATTACATAGAAAATTTAATTCTATATGAATTGATTTTGATTGTTATAAAATTTTGATCCTTATTTCAAGCCCAATTGAAACTAGATACTATAAAATAAAAATAATTTTTGGCCTTAAGCATAATTTACATAAAAATAAATATATATTGGCCAACGATTCAGGTATAAGAATTTGTTATACAAGCTTATATTTATGTCTACCTATAATGGGACAAATTATTAAAAGTATTTGCTGATTGCGATATGAATTCTTATTACGCAGGTAAACTCGATAACTACAGATTCGATGTTTATTTCTGCCATTTCTTGAAACGAAATCACTTAGTTCCAGAAAAATTAATAATATGTTATAGTTGTAGGAAAATTTATATCAAGTTAAGAATTTATTCGATACAATTTTTTTGTTTCCTAATTAAAGATTCCTATTTTTAAAAAAATTAAAGAGTAATTATGACCAAACGGAGATGTTTCTCTTTAAAGATCAGAATTTTGAATCTGAAACAATTTAACAACTAGAAACTAGTATTGTGTTGTGCAAATTTGATAAGCTATTATGATTATTGATGATTTCCGAAGTTTCCTCCTTTGTAATTCGTAGATATAACTCACAGTTTATAAAAACTGTTTCAGAAAAGCAGACGGCAGCTAATAATTACAAAGATCTTATGAAATGTAAATAACTAGAAAACTAAATAAACCACGTTTTCAAATTACTTTGTTACGTTAATATTCTAAATTTAGTAATGATTTATTGAGTCTATTTGCAGAACGTGAGTGAATAAAAATTAAAATCATTATTTTCTTCAGAGAATAATTCTTGAGTATTCTTATATGTTGTTGTTGTTGTGTGCCAGCCAGGCTGGCAAATATGGGGTGCGCTGCTCCACTTTTCCAACTGACCCCTATTTTGGTGTGGAGTCCGACTTCTTCAGTACACACATGCCATAGGGACCCGTTTATAGGGTAGGCAACCATTCACACCTCATTCACACAAGGAAAGGACAAAGACAGGATAGATACAGAGAGAAAGTACATCCATGCCCGAACCGGGATTCGATCCCAGGACCTCCTTATCCGCAGTCAGACACGCTGACCATTAGACAAGTTGGGCGGCATTCTTATATGTACATAGTTTGAAATTAAAAATAAATTACATATTAATTTTTCATTAAAAAAATTTCTTTGTAGTTAAAAATTTGCAAAAATCATGTTTTAATATTTGTTTCTTGGTATTTATTGATATCTATATGGTTGGATATGCTGCATTTCTCTTAAATAAAAACTAAAGCTCAAAGCTTGAAAGTCAAACTTATATAAAAAGTACTTAAAAACCTTGTTTTCCCAATAAACCATTAACATGTCCACTGTTTTTTTTTTCCTCTCCATAAACGCACAAAGGAATCTTACACTTCTTTCTTCTTCGTACTTTTTTCACCCCTTAATGAAACTTACTTATTATATGCATCCGGTTTTGTCTTGCGCATCCCCGTGGCGTTTTGCCAACAACCCTTCCATGCCTCATTTTTATATTATATGAACTGTCAAAAACGGAATGAAATAGTGAGCGTCGTCTCACGGTAATCTCATTTTATGCCTTGAAACATTGATGCCTCTTGTGTCTGAAAGGACACCATTGGTACTTTGAAGAGTTATTGTAGAGATTTGGGAAAATTCTGAGTTTGTTGGAGGTGAAGAAGGTCATGTTGGTATCACACTCTGGGATCTCTGCCGGCCGCCGTTCCTTCCTTTCACCTCAACAATATTTCATTCCCTTCGACAACTTGATTCCGCTTGAAGTTATTTTCTCTTTTTCAAAAGGCAGATCTAAATGGAAATGGGGGATTATTATCATATCACAATAAAGGCTCAAGGAAGAAAAGCCATAACAATGAGATTTGTGTTGTGTCATATGTAATCTTCCCATTGTGAATTTTTTTCTTCTTCTTGTTGTGTAGTCAGTTTGTTTACGATTTGGTCTACAAATTGCAACAATCCATAGATCAAATTTCATAACACTATTCCTTTCAGGAAAAAGCTTTTTGAGAAATCTCCAACAAATGTTAAAAAAATTTGTTTCATAGACGCTCTTTCTTTCTTTAGATGGCCGGGTAAATATTGGACTGATCTGTCTCGAAAAATAATTATGAAAGAAATTTTAACAAAAAATAACTTTCTGACGAATAACAAAATGCAGAATCTAATAATGTTAAAAAATTATGAATTAAATCTAACCAATTCAAAAATTTTGTAAAAATAATGAGTTGTTAACGTTCTTAAAAATTATGGAAATTCTATTTTTAATCTTATTAAAAATCAAATTTGAAAATAAGTAAATTACGATCATTATTTTTTGAATATAATTAAACCATTATTTTTCACTAAGAAAAACATTTACACCAGAAGGAAAAACTAATTTTAGTACAAAATATTTTATATATATTAGAAGAAATCTGTTTACCAAATACATTTTAGTAATAGTATGATCTTCTTTATCATATACATCATTACTTTGAAATCCAATTAAAATGTCTTCGTACAACTATTGGTATTTTTTTTTCAACTGAAAGTCATCAATTTGAAATTATCTAAAACCAAATACGTTGTTCAAGCTAGTTGAATTCTGGTTTATAAATATTAGGGGAAGAAATCAAGAAATTATGGGTTTATTTAGAGTTTCTTTAAATAACAATTTGCAGATTTTTTAGTTACTTATTTAGAACGACAGACTTGTTTCATAATGCTTTTCAATAATTGTTCAGGAAGAAAAATGTGATAATTGCTTTTGTCAGGAACATGTAAGCCGCACAATACATTTCTGTATTTATTTTCATCTGTCTTCTATCCGTCGAGAAATATTTGCAACAACTGCGCTCTCTTTAAAGATAAAATCGCTTTGTAAAAGAGAAAAGTGAAAAAAAAAAATGCCTTAGAGACTGACGTAAATTTAGGTTTCGGGTAACAAATTGTTCTTTGTATACATCAGATAGTATACGATCTTAAAGACAACAGAAAAAACTCTTCTGCCTCTTTTTTTATTCCCTTTTTTTCTGAAAACTTATTTCTTTCAGCTAGCGGTATAAGTCAATCTCCTTGAAAACAAAACCAACAGCTGCTTACAACTTTAACCATAACCCGTTTGAAAATCTTAAAAAGATCTTCCTCAATTTTCAGATATATAATTCCAAATTTAGAGCCAAGTTAAGATTAGTTTAGAGATATGAAGTTTTATAAAAGTGTGATAAAATACGATGAAAATTTTTTTAGTCTAAAATATTAAATCATAAATAATGCTTGAATTTAATATTGTTCTAAGTATGAAAGATACATATAGTCCTTTATGTTTCTTGCTTTTTATATTGATTGTATAAAATAATTACATTATGTTGAAGTATATTGCATATAATTTTTAAGATTATAGAGATAACTGTAGCAAAGATTAAAGTTCGATGTAAAATATTACAATTGTACAATCATTAACCAAATTATTTACACCGCATAACATTCTTTTAAGTATTATTGAACCATGTGTTTATTTTTTACTTAATCTATGATACATTATTAGATAAAATTTTTTAAAACATCGTGTCTACATCTACTAGTATAATATATTAAAAATTAAAATTATAATTTCATTTATTTTACTTAAAAATGTTTCTTTTCCGCTTCATCATCCAAGAGACTGCTTTATATATGATATCGCACATATATATTATGATATCGCGGAATTTAAAGGCTGTTACTTGAATATCCACCGTATATTTGCCTTTTAAGGGGAGTGCTTATTAGGTAGTGAGAAAGATACATTTCATTAGTTAGATGAGTCTGGTAAACTTGTATGCATCCACCCCGAGAGACATCCATCCCTCCAGCCTACCATGGCTTAATGGCATTACCCCACTCTTTAGAATTGGAGGTTCCGGGTACGATCCCTCAGCAATTGCTAAATTACTCGGAATTGATGTCTCTCCTTTCTGCATGCGTTATTTATCAAGTGAGCGTGTTACTAGTTGTTGCACCAGCATACTTCTTTGTACTGAATTTGACTCTTCCAATTAGATAGAAGCAGCCTGAATGAGTCTTCGTGATTTTGAAGCAAAGATCCTGCAGAAGACCCTCAATACTTGGCGGGGGTATCATTTCACTTGGAGGACATTGCGACCATGCCCAGTTATAACGTGCCCTAGCCGTCTTTAGCGAACACGACTGACCTGTGGTTAAGACGCGATTCGAACTCACTACCTTCCTATAATGAGATCGACGCCCTAACCAATCAGGCCACCGCGTGGCCCTTAGGTGAGTGCTTGGAATTTTTGCCAGTTTCATTTCTTAAGACACATGGACACTGCCAACTCTTCATGAAAAGTCTTCCTGGAGACAATAACGGTGGTTTTTCAAATATTTATATAACGGATTTCGGTTCTTTAACTTCCCGATGCCAAATTTGTCCCCCCACTATGCAGGAGATGAGGATTCAATTTAAGAATGATCCTATCACAAAGCTACGGTTACAGGACACAATCAGTAAAGTTTGAACGTAATCAAAATCCAAAGTTTATAGAAATCATAAAAGTAAAATCATTGAATTCATAGAAATCAAAAGTAAATATAAACTGAGTACAATAAATAATATTTAAGAAAAAGCCATTTGATATATCTTCCCTAGAACTAGAATACGTGACAAATAATATATTCAAGTAAATAATTGAAGCACTTGTTTTACGATCTGGAACATGAGTTTGTTTTAGAACACGAATGTACAGGCAAACATAATTATGTGATAAAAATGTTAACTTCTTAAATGAGACAATCAATATACAAATTAGGACTCATTAAACAACTCCAAACACAAGTTTAAAGTTTGAAAACGATTCTATTTGTCTTTCAGAACAAGATCGAATGAAATACAAAGACCCAATTCAACTTCTCGTCCTCCCATGACCCGTCTGCGTCATTTCCGGTGAATGTGCGCGGGTGATATTTTTAATTCTAGCGTTTTATAGTAATTCAGGAAAGGGAAAGGGCCGTTTTATTACATGTTCTATTAACATGTCTTTGCAATTAACTGGACAACTATTCCTTTCGAGAACAAATATATTTTACTGAACAAATAGAGTTTGCTTAATTATTTCTAATTAATGGGACAGATAAATATGAATGAAATGATCCGTAACTGGTACAGAAAATTAATTTGTTAAATTCAATTTGCGTGTGATTTTTCTTTTTCTATATTTAATCATATTTGTTTTTTTTAATAATTTTCTTGTTTTATTAGATGCTATAAGAGTTATTTTGGTCTTGATGTGAAAAATAACAGGAAATGAACGGTAATTATTCATGTGGTTTTAATTTTTTTTATGTTAGATTAAATTATATATTATTCTCAGCTGATTTTGACTGAGCGAAGTACAGGAAATACTTTTATAATTTTAATCAATATTTTTAAGATATGAATGTTTCAGTTTTCAAATACTTGCTTTTGCAATAAAATTCAATTTTTTGGAATATTCTACTCATTTCATTAAAAACGAAAATATTTTCATAAAAAAATGTTAATTTAGCATATTTATAAAGAACTAGCAAATTTTAAAACATATACAAATATGTAACCAAGGTTTTCATATTTTAAGTTTTCTAAGCATATCAAAATTCGATAAATATAAACGTATATTAATTTTGTGTGAGAATATAATTTTTAACAATAAATGGAAATTTATTCTTATAACACAAATACTTTTAATCTTTGTAAAAATAATAATATCTTATTATATAGAAAATGAATAATTCTCTCACAAAATCATCAAGTGATTCAAGAAGATATTTCTACAACAATTTGAAGAATGCAGAGTTTTCCATTATTTAATAATAATTGAGACGAAGTC